>JBBWSJ010000050.1:0-329557 GCA_038088505.1 Diaporthe velutina | reverse complement strand
TTAAATATAAAATAATAATAGTTTAATTTTATTTAATAAAGCTTAAATTTCTCCTAATTTTAATAAAGCTTATAAAGGTAAATTATTTACTCCTTAATCTTAAAATTTAAAGGTATATTATTAAAAGTATTTTAATTTAAGCCTAATTAAAAAGAGATTATAACTTTAAGTAATACTAAAATTTTACCCTTATTATATAAAGAAAATATCTTAAGGGTTATTATTAATAATTATATAAGGATTAAGTTAAAGAAAAAAGAAAATTTTTATAGGGAATTATTATTAAAAGGGTAATTAAATACTTTTTTAAGTATATTATTAAATTTAAAGCTTATATTATTAAAGAAATTTAGTATTTATATTTTATTAAAGGTATTTTCTAAATTTATTATTTTATATATTTACTAATAAGTAAAAAAATAAGATAGTATTACTAATATAAGGTAAGGTATTTAAGGGGTAGTATTCTTTAATTTTATATCTTTTAATAAAGATAATTAAAATAAGATATATAATAAATATCCCTCTATCTTATCTAAATATATTAAATTTATTTATTTAGGAAAGGGAAGGTATAAATAGGGAATTTATATAATTTAAGTAAACTTATAAGCCTTATAAAATTATACCTTAAAGTAATAAATTTAACTTAATTAGGTATAATAAGGTAATATAGGAAATATCCTTATAATAATAATTTAAATATAGTGCTAGTATAACTTATAAAAGATAATAGATAGAGGAAGAGGAGAAAGATTAAGATAAAAGCAGGTAGGGGATACACTCCCTTTTATCCACCCGCTTCTATATACACAGATACTATCAGATCTAGGCTTGTCTGGAGGGGCAAGTCGAAATTGAATATAAATTGTACGTACTATAGCTAACGCTCATCGTGGCAAGCCATGGCGAAATTGAGAATGGACCTGCTATGCTAATGGAGTTGCGGATGAGAGTGATGAGAACAAACGCCTCAGACACGAGCTGAAAAGTGGAAGAGTGTTAGTAAGCCATGGATCTTTTGAAGAAAATTCAGGAGCGGCTTGAACTTACTTGAGGATATGTGTCCAAAACCATGGTGAAACAAATATCACCGCTCGCGGCCAACCCGAAGCCAAAGAAAGCGCATCCTATACTGGGGTATATCCAATGCTATCCCTTGAGGCTTATCAGGTCGTTTCCGACAATGGGTCAGGAAATAGGCATGACGTACCTTATCCGCTGTTACGCCGAACATGATCAGGCCCCCTGCCATGACAAGAGCTTGAAATGGGAACAGGTACAGCCGCATTTCCGACTCGAAAACGCCCTTGTTACGTTTCGCAAACTGAACAGTGGCCCAATCTAGGAATGGACCACCATAAATGCTCCCGAATATAGAGCCAATAAACGGACCGGCGAACATGTAGCCAAGCGCCGCAGAGTTGAAGTTGTACGGCGGTGCTGCAAAGACAATGGAAATCATCGACGACAAAACGACGAGCCAGCATACTGCCGAAGCGAACTGCACCGCACTAAACACCACATGGGGCAGGCATATGGTGTATAGGGGATGATAGGCAGCCTTGAGGAGTGGTTCTTCGCTGGGAGTGAAAAGGCGCATTCGTTGCCACCAAGATTTTGGTCGCGGCAGTGCTTCCGCCATACCTGGGCGGGATGGTACGCGAGCAGCTTCAAGGACTACCCCGTCGTGTGATTCTCCGTCCTTGGTATCTTCAACGGCGTCACTCCGAGGTACACTGGCTGGCGGCTGGTTGCTAATCGCGGAGGCCTCGATAATGGGTGTATACTTGGTTTCCTCCAAAAGAGGAATGAAGAGGACAGTGAGCGCTGTGAGTGTCAATGCCAAGCTGAAATACGATGACCGCCAACCAGTGACAGAAGCCTGATACCCAGCGATCATAGGTGTCAGGAAGCTGCCCATCATAATGGCGATACCGTAGACCGAGTTGGCCGTCGCTCTCTCGTGGAGGAAAAACATGTCGATGATCTGTTAACACATTAGACTTGACCTCGGCACAAGTAAGGAGCACTTTCATAACAGGAACCCGAGATGAAAATAACACGAGGGTACATACCGTCATTTGAACCACAGTCTCGTTGGGCGCTCCAGCAAGGCCGAATAATAAGGAGGTCACAAAGAGCTCAGCGTCGGTCTTCATATATGCACCCCACCAGCATGCACCAGCGAGGACGGCCGTCGAGAAGATGTAGGTGGAGCGGCGGCCGTATTTCTTGGTGAAAGGGATCACGAAAATGCAGCCGACGGAAAGTCCGACTAGCTGAACAGCTTGGGCATTCGTTAGGTCGGCGTAGTCAACATTCATATCGATGGACATTTGAGTCCAAAAAGTCGTTTGTGTGGACAGCCTTTGACACCACTGGTCAGCGGATTCCATAAATTGCATGACACCAAATGGGAGCATCCTAACAATGTGAACTGGGCAAGTGTCACTGCCGTGATAAGCAGATAGTTGAGCGTCTTGCGCCATTTGGGCCAATTCTAGCAAGTATGAGTATGCCACTCGATGTACGAAGGTTATCGTCGCGGACGGGACCACTCACTAGAGGATCGTTCACATCATCGGATGGAGTTGGAAGTAAAATAATCTCTCCCTCGGCATTGCGAGTGCGGTCGTCTACGTTCGTGTCAGGACGTGTGTAATAAGCCAGGAAGACGCGTCGAATGTTTTACGTACACTCAAGTAGTAGGGTTGTTCCTGGAGGCAAAATGATTACCTCAGACATACCGAAGACTGAAGTTTGTCCTGTTTCTATGCTTTTTGAGGCTGACGGCTACGCTTCTTGGGTTGTGAAGTCATTATCCAGTTTTCTCCCAGCGGAAATAGGGCAGCTACAGACCTTTATAGCAGCGCTACCAGCGCGCAGAAACATCAGAAGCGCTTGGAGTTCCCCACGTTCCGCAACGCAGAACTGCTAGGTTTTGCCGGGGTGATAAGAAGCCGGTTATTCTGCTCCTTGATGTTTATTGCAGTTGGCGACATCTCGCTCTGCCGCCTCCCTGGCTTTCCAGCAGCCAGGGCAGCTGCATATGACTTCACTAGTGTCGCAGATCTCAAAGTAAGGAGCTAAGGGCTATCCGCCGCTAGTACGTGTCCAGTATAATAGCCGCAAGATGACCATGAGTCGGTACCGTGTAACCTGCGGGTGGTGTTTTGCCGTAGCGCATGCAGGTTTACGTAATTCCACTCCAAAACCCTACAGCACGGTTGACGACGCCGAACTGCCACCCGGGACGCGCTTCCCTCCCCAGATCTTACGGAAAAAGAAGGTCCATGCGTATCTACCAGGTGCTTGGCGCTGTACCTCCCGAATCTTACCCTCGGCTTCCTCGTTCGACTGTCGCAAAATAATGTACTTCCGAATAGACCCCGTCTCTCATCCCGTGACTCTCGGTTTTCACACTGCTTGAAAGGCCAATAGACCCATATTAATCAAGGGCGATGACCGCCCGATGCCTCGCAAGTACCCTGTCAAATGCCTGGCACAGAGCGCAAGAGAGGCGCATGTAAGCAATGCGCTCGCAGAAAACGAAAGGTATTTGGAAACAATACTGGACTTCGTCAAATCCATATACTCCTTTACTAAGACGTCAGCTGTAGTGTGACCACAAACAGCCTCATTGTTCCCAATGCATCAAGCATGGTGACGTCTGCGAGCCGAGAACATTCAGATTCTGGCATGGTCTGCGCCCTTCAGGTCCCAACCTCCGAGATGAGTCGGTAGGCCAATCCGCTTCTGAAGATGGCTCTCACGATGTTGCCTCTGCCCTTTGCGAGAGCGAAAACTCAACCTCCATCGTCGCAGCTCAGTCGGTCTCTGTATCCGAGGATACAAGCTGCACTCCATCAATGCATCAACCGTCAAGTCCCGAAGTACACTACCAGTCTCATATGTCTGACAATGTTGAGGCGCAAGTCATATATCCGGACAACTCATGCCGGCTCACTGAGGAATGGTCCATGTCGCTCCCCGGCCAAGCTGACCGCATACTTGATGGGACCTGCGCTTCAGCATCAGATTCCTCGCCGGAATACTTTGTTTCAGTCGTAACAACGGCGCCAGTGACACAACCGGGCCGTCTCTATTGCCCAATGCCCTGGCCGGACGATATGCTAGCCTCCCCGAGGCGACAGTTCCTATGGCAGTACTTTCTTTACACCATCGAGTCAGGCGCCTTATGTCTTGATTTGCAAGAAGTTCATCGTCTCGCACCAGGGTTTCAAGACCCCTTTGTCGTCACGCTACCACAGATGGCGTTCGCCAGCCCAGGGCTCAGAGGGGCTATTCTTTACTTCAGTATGTTTCAATACAAGGCGTTGCACAGCCAACAAGATCTCGAGCCAGCCATGAAGGTTGCATGGCGAGAAGCATCTCAGAGCCTCCAAGCTCACATTGCTGAGCTCCACCAGGATGACGGTGGAGGAATAATGGCTGCGATATCTGCCTGCTGCATCCTGTCCTGGTGTGCTCCAGCCCGAAGGCAAGACTACCTTCAACTCGCCGTCAGAATGGTTATTACCTTTCTTGAGAAATCCCGGCCTTGGGTCAACATCCCTGACACTTTCCGTGAAGTGGTGTTGACCAGTTTCCGTTGGACCACTATCTCTTCCCTGTGCTCGCTACGACCACCTTCAAACCTTCTCAACAACAATATTTGTAAGCTTATTGAGCTGAACGGTCATGAAGCTAGCCGAAATTTCTCCATGGAGTTTTCTTCCTGGATCAGCCATCCCATATTTGCTTTCTCACTGCGACTCGTCAATCCCTTGCTCCGAATGGGCCAGCTTGCGCAACTGCAATTTTCTCGCCTCTCAGGAGAAGACGAAGGCGAAGACGAAGACGACTTTGAGGAATCTATGGAAGGCAGATTATCGACTCTTGAGGATGAGCTGCTGAATGCTCGCGCGATGGATGTTGATGCCACTGCGTCATTCTTGGGTCCCACAGACCCTCAAGGAGTGCTGTTCCTCAACGAGGCTATGCATGCATGCTGCGTGATACTGTTTTACACGCGCTTCCGCGGTGTGCCATTCACCGCGCCTCTTATACGCGGAAAAGTACAGATAGTCGCCGACGAGATCTCCAAAGTTCGTTCCGACTCGCGCGTTCTGTATGCCTCCGTCTTCCCGCTTTTCATCGCCGGGTGCGAAGCTGTGGACTCAGCAGCACGCAAGGTCATTGCGGAGGGGCTGCGGTATCCGAAAGGCTTATTTTTTGATCGTGGGGATATTGTGGCTGCCCTACAACACATATGGCAAATCAGAGATAACAACCCGGGCCTCGCCTGGCCCCATTGGGTGAACCATGGTAAGGCGATTTCAGCTCCGTCTCCTGTTCTTCATGCATCTCAAGAATATATTTCTATTGACGCTGAGACTAAATTGATGCCAGTCGACCCGAAATATCGAATCAGCAACCTGTTTTGAAGCTGTGAAGCACCGTGGAACGCCATAACCAAAGCTTGATTGGTCTATCATTGTCAATAGATAGTACGCCTCTCGTGGTACACGATGTCCTGATCCTTCAATTTATCTTGGCAGTCACATACCTTCTTGCGTATATGCGTCGCTTCCAAGATATTGCACTCGCCTACAACTTACTACAACAAGAACCTTTCGCCAATTTGGAGGTTTTGTCATCCGCAGGTGGCACATCTATCGCTGGGTTCGACGTAAAAAAGTCTACAGGCGTAATGTGTAGCTCAAGAATCTCGACTGGCCTGTCATCGAAAAAGCTTCATGTTTAGTAAAATGATTGGGTGGATAAGCGGGAAATTTCACTCACATAACTGGCCAGTCTTCCACTCTAGGATTGTGGGTCAATCCGAAACAACTCCAGACGACCACATCATTCTGAAGTACATCATCCTTTCGAGCAGCCATATCGGCAACACCACCCACCTCTTTTGTGCTGGAAAGCGGAAAATGGCCTGCTGCGTACAGCTCATTCTCTTCATACTTGGTGACCCAGAGGTGGTGATTGGCGAAAAGACAGCGCCTGGCCTGGATGCTGGCCGGATCCGCAAGGACCTTCTGTGTAGGCGGAGCAACAATTTTATACCCCACTGGCTTACCGGATATAGGATTCTTCTTATCCAAATTCTGGATTTTGAATACACGATTGGTCTCAGGAGAGGTGTCAAGACCGATCGAGCTCGTGATAGGTGTGTCCCGCACCTCGTACAGATTCCCGTGCGGGTTGGTGCGGGCGTCCATTGGCACTGGTAGCGAGTCTGTTTGCACCACCGTGTTGCTGTGCCCGTCAATGGCTGGATCGATGCGCACACAGAAGATGTGCTGGTGATTCTGCGCAAGAGCACCCGGGCTGACAACGTTGCCCCACGGTGCGGTCTTGCCGGCGTCAATATTGACGACGGAGACAATACCCGTAGCACGAGTTTCAACTATGATGGCGCCGGCGAGGTCAAATTTAAACTGGACAGCTGATGTCAGTGACGCATGCAGCAGAATCAAAAGGGGTTCTCTTACGTTGAAAACATATTCATAGTTGGCAAGTGTAATAATGTACTGCACCACGAGCTCGCGACGTCGAATGGACACTGCACGGCCTGTCCGCCAGTTTGTGTGCTTCCAACCGATGCCATCATCTTGCTCGTGTAGGCAGATGACCTGCTTCGCAACTTCGGGTGTGCCATCGGGTCCAACAAGAATACCATCAAAATACTGTGCGAATTAGAACACCATGAAACAACTTTGGCATCAGTGACCTTACCTTTATGACGCCCAAGCAATCGCATCCGATGGCAAGGCTGTTCACAGCGTGCCCAATGCCTCCGTCTCCGAAATCAAAGGCCTGCTTGCGCTGAAATGGCGATCTAGGGTCCGCATAAGGGACGGTCTGCAGTTCCCAAATCGCATATCAGCGTTACATGCGAGCATCTTTGAGGGACAGAATTTCCCTTACCATCTCGCTCACAGCCAGGCGGTACAAAACACTTCGTCCGTCGTACCTCACATCATGGATGACAGCACCCTCTCTCGGATTGAAGCTAACTCTGAACCGCCACTTTTGCCACTCAATCAAACTCTCATCCGTGACCACAAAGCTGGGCCCTTGCGGCTGAACAACGCCCAGAGGCTTTAGGTCTTGCCGCAAACCGCCAGGTAGAAGCTCCGGGACATACTCGGCTGGCTTGCAGTGATCAATCACACCACCGGAAGCCGGCTTTGCCGTGGTTAAAGGATCGTTGCCACCGCCGGTAGCCAGCTCGTCAATGCGGATGAGCTCACGTTTCTCGAAATCCATAACCGGAATAATCGGCAGTGGGTAAGAGTAACAGTTTGAGTCGGGGTTTCCGCTGCGGGTATCGAGAGCGAAGATGAGGCCCTGGAAGAATCGCCGGGGCTCACCGAGCAGGTCCATGCCACCGTATGGCCAAGGCTCGACAAATACCTCGAAGCCTTCGGGCAGGTGGAACTTGGCGATCCTCTCCTTGAACATAGGCGATGCCAGGCAGGTTTCGAGGAAGATATCGAATTCCCAACTAGATCATCGTAGTGAGCAGAACATCCTCGCCGCACAGTTCGTATGACGAGTGGTTTCTTACGTGCTGAGGCCGGCAAGGAACTCGGTCCCGATGACATCTTTTGACACAACCTCCCTTGTCGTCAAGTCGACCGATGCTTCGATTTCGGAAGCCTTCCGGTCGGGGGACTTGTCGGTGGCAGCATAGTGCACGCGGGCGAGGCGACTCGGGCGAGGCGAAGAGGGTGTGAGAGCTCCCGAGTGCTCAAGCTCGAGGAACGCGATTAGCTGCGACTTCTCCGGTTCCTGCGTGTAGATCATACGGAATTGGATAAGTGCTTCCGGCGATGCGGCTAGAACCACGTCCCGGGCAAGCTTGACCTCTTCGAGACTCAAAGCGGCCAGCGGATGTGGCAACGGCTTTGGGTCGAACGATAGCATTGTGATTAGATACTCAACAAGATGTAATCGAAGAGTGGACAATAACCTAGGAGAACAAAACGAGAAATTTTTACATTCATGAATAGACTTTAAGTTAGTAGAGCTCAGGACCCCGAGGCTCGATGTCGTTCGATTCAGAGCTCTGTCGCAGGAGACTTGATCTGCTACTGACTAGCACTAATATCGTTGATTTTACGTAAATAGGATCAGAAGACCGTCCCACGCTCGGCGAAACCATTGTTACATCTGATTCCTTCCGATATCTGGCATGCAGACCTGGAGCAAAAGTCATTTACATTACCGAAGACATTGACGTGGGAAGGCGGAAGGGGTGGGGGAGAGACCGGTGGTGGAAAAATTGCCGTTTACGGATGCATGTGGATCGCCAGGGGGCCGGGTGTGGGGCCTGCGATGACGAGCCGAGAACATGCCTACATCCATTGGCTCAATCCCTACGGCTTTGAAAGAGCATGTATACGGATTAGAACGAGACCCGAGACCACTCAATCATCCTCGACCGCTCAGCATTAACAAGGCACTTTCTTTCTTGTGTCAACCACAACAATGCCTACAATACTGCATAACGGGCGGTTCTTCCTGCCAGAGCCCGCTCGGAAGTCCTCTGGGACGCCTTTCACGGACTGTCTGGTGATCGACGAAAAGACTGGCAAGATTATTCACGTTGGATCGCTCCAAGATGCATCTGTCAGCACTCTGAAGTCTAGCGGCGCCGAATGCCGTGATATGGGGAGCCGCGTCGTCCTCCCCGGCTTCGTAGACGGCCATATGCACCTATTGATGACCGGTGAAGCAATCAGCAAGTTGGATATAGGTCTTTGCAAGAACATGGATGAGATCAAGAGCTGCATCAAGTCCTACGCCGAGGCCAACCCCGATCTTCCTCGACTGCTCTGCCGCAACTGGTTTCAATCGGCCACGAACGGAGTGGCGTTGGCGAGCGAACTCGACGACATAGACCCCCGGCCCATTTTCATCGATGCCAACGACCTGCACTCCGTTTGGTGCAATACGGCGGCGCTCAAGGAACTTGAAGTAGAAGATGTGCCGGACCCTCGAGGAGGCCATATTGAGAGAGATGCAAACGGGAAGCCGAGTGGGCTACTTTCGGAAAGTGCGGCTATCACTATAGTATGGCCCTTTCTTGGCCATACCTCTACGACCGAGCAAAAACTCGGTTTTCTGGAGAAGGCTTTCCAGGCATATGTCTCGGCAGGATACACTAGCGTGGCCGAACTCGCGATGGATGAGCCTTTATGGGAGCTCCTGTCGCTCTATGAATCTCGCAAGGGGCCACTTCCTCTCAGGATCACGGCGTACTGGTTCATCCTGCCTCAAGAGTCAGAGTCGGAAGTCCTGAAGCAACTCGATAGAGCGATCGACCTTCACACCGAATCTGGCACTGAGAGCAGCTCAAACCGAAGGATAGGGGGTATCAAGGTCGTGTGCGATGGGGTTGTTGACGCCTGTACCGCCGCCCTCCGTGAGCCGTACTCGCACGACAACAGAAATGCCGAGCCCATGTGGACAGTGGAGAGTCTTGTGCCGGTCCTGAAGCACGCTGACGCTGCGGGCCTGCAATGTGCGCTGCATGCTATTGGTGACCAGGCTATCAAGATTGCACTTGACTCACTGGAGCAGGTTGGCAACACGACCGCCCGCCATCGAATCGAGCACCTAGAGCTGTGTTCACGTGAGGATGCGCAACGTTTGGGGCCCTTGGGTGTCGTTGCATCGATCCAGCCGGTGCACAGCGACCCGGCTGGTTTGATCGCATGGCCAAAGCTGATCGGACCAGCAAGATGCAATCACGTTTTCCCCTACTCTTCTCTTGCCGACTATGGTGCCGTGCTGGCCATCGGTAGTGATTGCCCGACGGCGCCTCATTATCCGCTGGCCAATCTGTATATCGCCACCAACAGGCGATCAGCTCGACAGCCAGACTTTCCAGAACAGGTGGCTCCGCAGTTCGCACTCAAACTCATCGAGGCGGTTACGGCTGCGACACATGGTGCGGCCTATGCTTGTTTTGCCGATGAACTGACCGGCAGGCTAGAGCCTGGGTTAGCAGCAGACCTTTGTGTTATTGATATGGAATGGGACCACACACAGCTTTTGCGGGCCCGCGTGGTCGAAACATGGTCGAAAGGGCGAAGAGTGTTTACTGATTAACAATCTATAGTTAATTAAATACACTTTAAAAACAACAGTGACAGGCCTTTAGTAACCCATATACCCGGGAGGAGGCTTTATTAAGATATATTGAAGTATTTCGATGGATGCAAATATGTAAGAACCGACCCCGACGTCACGAATCTATTTACCAGTGAAGTAGAACGCTCGGCCAAAAGACCAGAATTTCCAATGGACGTATTGGAGTTCCTAGGCAGTATATAAGCCGCAGCCGGCAGACCCGAGAGGAGTGGGTTTTTTTTTCCTTCTCTCTTTCTTTTCTTTCGATAGTCGTGCGTCGTCTGTGCGTATACTACTACGCCGGGCATCCCGAAAGACTCAGTAAAACGAGCCCTCCGAGGCAGGCACAAGGTACAAGAAGTCGTCAATTCCATTCATGGTCTATGGCCACAAATATATCATACCGTGATAATTATTTCGAACAGTCCGAAGATCGTTCTTAAGGCTTCCAACGCTTCCTCAACGTCGTCTGTGCCTTTGTGGCGCCCTTGTGGCGCCCGGACCGCTGGAGTGAATGGGTCGGTCTTCGGCATCAGAGCCACGTGAGAAAAGGTACCGAGTCTTTTCAGACGATCCGAATGGCTACATTACAAGCACGGCCGAGATTTTGCTAGCCCACAGTTCTTGGGACGGGCTGGAAATGGAAAGGTGAAAGAAAACGTGGGCACGCCGTTGACTTGGGACGGCACGTGGTGCATTGTCTGAGCGAGCCAGCCGCCCGAGCAACGGGATTTGTATTGAAGTAATAGTACACTAGGTAATGGAGGATCGACACGTTCCTGACTATTACTAATAGAAATAATAGCTCCGGGGGCGGCAGTGAGCATCGGGCTCTCCGAGGTTGAGTAACCCCAGTCACGTCCAACCGCCATCACTACTTCATATGTGTTCCTGGCACTAATTCATAACTGTTCCTGGCTGCCGTTATCTGTGCTTTGATAAAAGCCGTGCTCTGATAGCGGGAACATTAGACTATTATGAACTACATGGGATGGTGAAACGACGATAGAGCAAACACCACAGTGCCATGTCGTCATGTCCTTCCACCTCCTATAGTAATACCAAGAGTCGGCCTCGTCGAGGGCTCACGGAAAAGGCGCATCCGTCCGACTGTGCCGCCTATGATGTCGTCCCGTGACTTCATACGGGGCTTCCATCTCCTCTCCATGATGGACTCCGGATGCCGCATCCGCCGGTATTGTGTTCAAGATGGCTAGCTACCAGGCGCACCAATGATGATCCCCAGCATCCTCGCATCGTTAGTGAGCTATGCTGCTTCGCTCGCCCGTGCGTGTCGATCCGTTGTGAACTTTTGGTCGAACACACCTTCCCTTGATATTTTCAGCAGGTAGATATAAAGAGCCGGCACAGGGGTTGAGTTTGTGATCCCTCTTTCTCTCCATCGACAGGATCGTATTGAGCTGTGACTCTAGCATTTCTTTTTTGCTACAACGAATTGTAAGAGTAAAGCACCGGTAAATCATAATGCGAGCCACCACTTTCATCCTCAGCCTGACGGCTCTTGCCGGCATGGCTGCCTCTACCGGCAGCGGTACCAACACTGGGAACCCACCGAGTTGTAAGGATGATGAGTATTACAACACCATGATGGAAAGTTGGAACCGAAACTCAGCCACCACAGACTGTGCCAAGTGGCTGGAGGGTACCATCACCGACGCCTCAGCCATCCCTCAGTATCTGAAGAATTTTGGCGGAGATAATGACGAGGATCGATGCGGCCGGGTATCCTCCGCCTGCTCATGTGTTGTTACGACTGTCCCTCCCACTTCGTCGACAATTCCCTACGACAGTACCACATCATGGAGCACCACAACGTCGAGCCCGGCCTTAATCACGTCCTCGAGTTCTTCCAATTACGTCCCTCCAACCTCGTCAACAGAAACCCACATTAGTACTACATCTTCAAGTCAGCATGTCACTACGTCCTTGAGTCATTCCAGCGACATTCCTTCAACTTCTGAGAGCACCACGTGCGAGACATCATCCACTTCCGGAGCACCCTCGACTTCGTCATCAAGTCAGCACTCATCTACAACGTCCTCAGACTACCACGTGCCATCAACGACTTCGTCGTCTTCTTCAAGCCACGGAACGACCTCCTGCACCGAGTGGCAGTGTTCATCATCTAGCTCCACGCACGTTACCGTACCAACCACCACACCCGGCCACACTACCTCGACGCCGTCTACCAGCTTGACTTCTGAGACTGACTGCTCGTCATCCACGGAGACATATCCGTCGTCCTCGCAATCAACGTCCTCGACAGTGCCTCCTACTAGCCACATCACATCGTCATCCACGGAGTCTCATTCAACCACATCCCCCGTTCATTCTCAGTCAACCACAACTCAGTCGACAATTTCATCGTCCACTTGCACAGAAACTGAAAGTACCACAAGCCTTTCTACTACCATTCATACCCAAACAACCTCATCTCAATCTCAAACGCCATCGACATGGTCCACTACGGGATCACAAAGTACTACAGGTCCTTCTACAACGCTTCCCTCCCAGTCGACAGGCTCGCAAACAACTGGTTCCCAGACAACAAGCTCCCAGACCACGGGCTCCCAGACGACAAGCATACAGACACAACCCAGCTCGTCCACCCCAGGTTCTACCAGCAAGACAGTCACAACGACTACCCAGTCTCAGCCATCAACCACAAAGCCTGATACTACTACTCAGTCTCAGCCATCAACCACAAAGCCCGATACTACTACCAAGTCTCAGCCATCTACCACAAAGCCTGACACTACGACTTTGACTGGATCAACCGAATCTGGAACAACGATCACCCAGACCACCCAAACCTACCCGCAGCCAACGGAATCTACTGTTACTATTACTACATCTGGATACACCATCACTACTATCACGCCAGTGCCGTCTTCCCCCGTTCAACTTACAACGTCAACTATCTGTGGGTCTACACATCAAGAATAATAACGCTATTCAATGCTAACCTTACCTATAGATACGGAATCGTGTTACACCGTAACGCGATGTGCTCCGAATGTCCCCAACTGTCCAGCTGCCAGCACGGTGACCGTGACCTCTACTTTCGCAATCTCTACCACAATCTGTCCAGTGACTGAAGTCCCGGGCGTGACTGAGAGCCCGCGTCCGAGCCCTCCACCGGAGCAGCTCACTACCGAATTGTCGACCTCGACCATCTGTAAGCCCGTACTCTGGTGCAGTCTTCCGTGGCACTCACTTGACTAATATGACACAGACTCAGCCTCCACGTACACCATAACAAAGTGCGCTCCTGAAGTTAAGGACTGCCCAGCAGGAAGTACACTCGTGACCACGACATTCATCCCCGTCAGCACGACTCTCTGCCCCATCACGAAGACCTTGACTGTATCCAAGCATGAGTCCCAAGGCGGCAGCGACACCGGCAAAGAGGTACCGCCCGCCACTCAGACCGGTGGGTCGGGCGGAGACCACGGAAAGCCAGAGGCACCTACAACCCAGAGTGGTGGGTTAAACGGAGGCCACGGAAACCCAGAGACACCTACCACTCAAGCTGGGGCGTCAAACGGAGGCCATGGAAACCCAGACGCACCCAACACCAGCTTCGCCATAGTCCCCGTCCCCGAGACCAGTATAACCACAATTCGTGGGACCCCCACCACCATCCTGACCGTGATACCAGTCAGCAGCACAGTGCCAGCAGACCACAACGGCAATCCTAGCCCGCCTAGCCCTCCTTCCGGTGGCAATGATCACCCGGGACAAGCATCACCACCTGGGGCCGGCCCCTCGGAAGCCACACACGAGCCCGCTGTGCCTGAGCCGGCTGAGTCTCACTCACCTGCCGCACCATCAGATGCCAACCACGAGCCGTCTCCACCTCATCCCTTTAAGTCTCACTCACATGCTATCCCCTCGGAAGCCACAGACGAGCCCTCTATGCCTAAGCCGACTGGATCTCACTCACCTGCCGCACCATCAGATGCCAGCCATGAGCCATCTGCAACTCATCCTACCGAGTCTCAATCGCATGCCGTGCCATCAGATGCCGACCATAAGCCGTCTGCACCTCCTGCATCTAAGTCTCACTCACCTGCCGCACCATCAGATGCCAACCATGAGCCAACTGCACCTCATCCCTCTGGGGCTCACTCACCTGCTGCGCCATCAGACGCCAACCATGAGCCCTCGGTGCCTGAGCCGACTGAGTCTCAATCGCCTTCCGCACCGTCGGATACCAACCATGAGCCATCTGCACCTCATCCCATCGAGTCTCAATCGCATGCTATGCCATCAGATGCCGCCCATGAGCCGTCTGCATCTCATCTCTCTGGGGCTCACCCAGATGCCACACCGTCAGGTGCACCAGTAGACTCCCCGACAAAGGCAGCTGTTCAAACTGGGTCTGAAAGCCCCACTGAGCCCGCCGGTTCGGGCCTCACCACGAAGCCGACGGTGTCGACTGGTAGTACCAACGTGGCGGGCTCATCGAGGCCGACGGTTGTTACTGCGGGCGCTCCTGGTCTCCTCGGCAGCGATGGTATGCGGCTTGCCTTTGTCGCTGTTGTTTTTGCAGCGCTTTTCTAAACTTCTTCATTTGGTCCGTGATAGACTTTGGACATTTCATTTCTTACACTCTCTTCTTAACCAGTGCTGCCATGCATTTGGCGCACTGGGATTCCTCATTTAAAAAGTGGTGCAGTAGATATGACTTTTGGGATATCTATTACTTGGTAGATGGAATTAAGGACTGCACATATACAATTTTGAGATAAATTCAAATTACACATGCCCTTGAGATTGGTCCATGCCATGAACCGCCGCGAATAGAGGTTGACAAGATGTTTTGATTTAGTGACCAGCGGCTTCCTGAATCAATTGAACTTCTAAATATATGGATGGAATCTAAAATTGTGGTGGGTAGATAAATGAAATTACTGTGTGGTCTTGATCTTGGTACTGGGTAAGGTCGGATTATGACGCATTCTGACTGGCAATTTAGGGGATGGCAAGACGAATTACTGATACTTCTGTCTCCCACCGTGCTTCAATGATCTTGTCAATTCCTCCGTCTTTCCGCTGTAACGACTCTACACCTTTACTTGGAATACTCAGATTTCCGTACAATGTTTCCTTGTCAGGGTCGGTCCGCCAAGAATAAATTGACAATCCAGGTCCGCTCTTGCTGGGATTCCAAAACGCCCCCGGAAAATACAACGGCGGTGGGGCGTGTATATCGGTCCAAGTCTAGCGTACATGTGTGTCGGTAAATCCACGGCAATGCGAAAGTTAGTAGATGAACTAGAGGCACACTAGTGGAGTCCATGAACAGGTTCTTCAACGTCACCCACACCACCATTTGCCAACGTTTCTTCATACATCACTCGATAAGTCATAATTGTATGAGACACACCTATCGTACAACTATCGTACAAATTGCCTTGCGGCCTGAGAGTATTGGTTTATGATGTGCTCGCTGCCCTTCGCTCTCGCCAGCGTGGGCCATGACTCATGATATACCACAACAGCGGCATGAAGATGGTGTTTAAGAGGCCGAATATCGTCATTGCCCAGCCGATTCCAACACCGTCGATCATGGGCACCGTGGCAGCAGTCGCGCCAGCCCCCAGAAGGCACCTCAGGAGGTTGTTGGATGCGGTCACGGTGCCCGCCCGCCCCACATAGAGGTCCAGCAACAGCGCCGCGATGCAGTTCAGAGATGCCGACGCGCAGAACCCTATGCAAAAGAGCATGATCAGAGGGCCTGACACGTGGACAGACTCCTGTAGCATCCAGCCGAAAGCGATGGTGCACGCGGTGGTCAAGATGATCGTCGGCACTGCGACCTCGAGCCTTGCCCGCTCGATTGGGAACCCGGTCAGGTCGGTCCGGCGATTCTTCTCGACGGTAATACCGAGGCGTCTCGCATGGCGGTGGAAGTTCGCATCGATGAACCTGCCGCGACTGAAGGCTGCAACGAGAGCACCGACCCCGAATGGGAGGTAGCAGAGGGAAACCTCCAGCTCGTTGAAGCTGTAAATCCTGCCAAACTGTGACGGGATCAAGGCGAGGGTAGCATAGAATGAGCAGGCCAAGATGGAGCTGTACAGCAAGGCCCACCCGCACTCCTTCTGGAGGAGGAGTGTGATTGGGGCCAGAGGATTCGGAAATCTCAGCTTTCGCGCTCTGGCCAGATCATCACGCTTCCCGTACGGGATCTCTAAACCCTGACTTGTAGTACGTCGCTCGTACCACACGTTGGTGTAGCATCTATCCCATCTAGGCGGTGGAATAGAGCCGCTACCGACAACCTTGCGGCAGGTCTCGGGAAAGAAGAGGGCTATCGGGATGGTGACGACGCCAGCCAGCGCTGTGAGAAGCCAGAAGATCGAATGCCAACCGGCGAATTGGGCCATTAGTCCACCGATGATGGGTCCCTGATGCGGTGTCAGCTTGCCAAGTCCCAGAAGCCACGCAAGTCGAGCATTGGTTGTACTTACAATAGCTGTGGCGAGCATGGGGAGGCCCGACGCGAACATGACATAACTCCCTCGCTCCGCTGGTGTCGCGACGTCTGCAGCTACAGCATTGGACAGAGCTGCTATGCCGCTGCTACCTGCGCTTTGCACACAGCGCAGGACCAGCAGGGCCGCATAGCTGTCTTGCACGCCCAGGCCAATGTTTGCGGCAAGGAAGAGAACGAGACAGACCAAGTACACCGGTCTACGCCCAGAAGTGTCGGACAGTTGAGCCGAGAATGTTGGAGCGATGCCTTGGAGGATGATGTAGGTCGAGATGGACAGGTTGACCAGGGTGTTAGAGACATGCAAGTCTCTTGCGATGGGCTCAAGAGCCGGGAAGTAGATGTTGCTGGAAAGCGGTGATAGGAGCGAGGCGAAGGAGGCCGAGAAGATGATGGTGCGTTTCCCTCGGGTCGACCATACCGACCATTGGTCATCTTCACCAGCAGTCGTTGAGGGCACGGCTTTTTCCACGTCTGGGGCAGTGACTGGCCCGTCTATTCCTGTCTTGCGCTTGTCGGCCATGGCGGCCTCTGCGGCAGCAGTGTCAGTGTCTTGCTCCGTGGGCAGCGACGATGAATCGCCTTCTGCACTTTCCTGCCCTGTCTTCTGCATCTCTTGCGTCGTCGCCATCGTGAGGACAGGCCGAGTGCGGTGCCAAGGATGCTGCTTCTTCGACTAGACTGATTGATGCAGCGGCCGTCGGCACGTCAAAAAGAACGTGTTCAATCGAGCCAAGAAGGCGGGAAGGGGGTGGGGGGACTGGCTAAAAGTGAGACAACGGAGGGCACGGGGACTGGGCTTGCTGTTTGCCCAGTGTCGATGTGGGTGAGTGGGTGACACAAAAGAGATGCCGCAGGCACACGGGCCAGAAATTGACATGGTACAGTACCTAGGCAGTGAGCATTGTTTTCGGTCACGCCCTGCAGAGTAATCAATTAGCGCTTCCCGTTTGTCTGACCACCCAACCGCGCAAGACAGGGCGTCGGTGATCCCCTGAATGTGTACCACCTCTAAGCGGCAGGTCCCAGCGAGACTGACACCTTCCTTCTATTGATGAAAGGATTCCAGCGAAGGTCGCGTATGCCCCAGGTGGTAAGCCAGGATTGCCCCCCACGACCACCAATTATGCCACACTGCAGAAGACAGCCTTCACACTGAGGACTTGAATACAGAGGGAAAATGGATGCACCCACACCCTGTGCGTGGAACCTGGGCTTTATCTAGCCAGAATACAACTTGAGGCCATCACATATCAGGAGGAAACAAGAGCTTGAGGTCGTGTGCCATGCTTACCGGCTGTATCATCGATGTGTCAAACAGATTCTTCATCATTTACGGTCGTCCATGTCCACGGTGAGTCAAATCAAGCTTCTGCCAAGGCGCGTCAAATCAAGCTTCTTGCCAAGGCACGGCACTCCACCAAAAATCAACACAAACACCATCATCAGACTCGTAAGGTTTCCACCAGCAAGCGAAGCACGGCATTGTCAACCCCAAAGTGCGCCTCCAGAGCTCCAATCTCCTCCATGATCTCATCATGCCACCTCGTCAGCAGCGCCTTGGTAGCTGCAATTGACCCCGACTCCTCAAGGACAGACAGGATGTACTTCTTGCTCGTATCCGCCGCAACCTGTGGGAGACCGCTCTGCTGCATGGACTTGAAAACGCCCTCAACCTTGTCCCGAGCCTCGGGGTACCTCTGGTACATGTACACGATCATATATGAGAACTTGCGCTCGTCGAGGTCCTCGGCGAACCCCTTCTGCCGCGCGTAGTCGACCGACGCAAGGTTCATGTAGTCGTCGCGGACCTGGAAGAACCGGCCAAACATCTGCGTGAACTTGAAGAGGGCCTCGCCGGGGAGGAGCCCGCCCTTCCCAGGCTGCTGCTGCTGGCCCTTCGCTGTTTGCATCAGGCCCACCAGCAGTTGCAGCATGGCGCCCGTCTTTTGGTCCACCATCTCTAGGTATTGCTCCTCGGTGGGGCATTGGCGGTGGTAAGTCCAGTACAGGTCCCAGCTCTGGCCGTTGAAGAGCTGCCGCAGGTGTTTGAGGAAGACGTCCATCATTTCCGGGTTGTCCCGGGCTGCGGCGTGGACGCTCTCCACTGCTTGGACGTAGAGGAACGTGGCGCTGTTGATGGCCTGACACTCTCCGTAGACGACATGAGTGGCCGGGAACCCGCGTCGCAAATGGGAACCGTCCTCGATGTCATCCAGGATCAGTGAAGAATGGTGCAGGCAGTCAATGACTTCCTTGATGGTCGGGATCGCAGATGCAGGGACATTCAGCCAGGTGTTGAAACAGTCAATGAGTTGTGTCCGGAGATTCTTGGACGGCATGCTTCTGATGTACTTGATCGGGTCCCTCAAGGCCGGAGAGTCAAAATCACCCGTGTCGTGCGCAGACGACTGATAGGGGGTGGTTGGATGTAATGCTTGTCTTTTAGACACACTTGGTGGAGTGCTGGCCGAGGAGATTGAGTCTTTACTGGCCGAGTCTTCGCTAGAAGTGCTCCCTTTCGGGTTTGACGAAGTGCCATCGCTAGAAGTCGTATCCGCGGATCGCTTGCATGGAGTGATCTGCGCGCTGTCCACATCAACCTTCCTCTGTACAGGAGTGGATGTGCTAGGTAGCGGATCTTCTTTCACCAAAGACTGACCCAGACCGGCAAGTTCGTTGAGCTTTGGTGCATCCTCGCCAGGGAGTTCTGGGACGTGCGTCCAGTCATTGTGGCGGTAACACTGCGAACTCCAATAGTCATTGCCCGCCAGTGCCGTGTGCAGATTCTCCAAGAACTTGATCAAGTCCGGTCGTAGATTGGGAAACCGGCTGTACAGGCGATCTTTGGCAGCAGTCCACTTCTGTTCTTCTGCGTAGACCATGTCGCGGACTCTTGCGACTGCTTCTTCCTCAGTGCAGGACTCGGTCTTCATGAGGAACCACACGATATTGAAGACCTTGCCAGCCTCCTGGATCTCGGCCTGCTTGCGCTCACGTGGCCAGCTCCAGTAGTCGTTGGTGAGAAGCATGCATCTTTCCACATGTGTGATGGGCTCAGCCATCATCTCATATTCGTCATCGGTGATGACAATGCCCAAGGAGAACTCAAGCATCGCGTAATAGGCTCTGGAGCCTTCGTCAGTTCTTGTCCACGTCTCATGATGGAAGCTCTACTCACCCCATGCCCCCGTTATTCGCCCGTGCAAAGAAATAGTCTTCGACATTGTTGATCTCCTCGGTATTGTAGGTCTCCATGATCTGGAGCCATTTCTTTCGGTAAGCTTCCAGCATGCGCATGGCGCCTTCTCTGTCGACCTTCATGCATTCAAGAACTGCGGTTGAGACAAGGTGTTTCGTCTTCAAGGACCGTGAGTCACTGTCCAGAGCTCGGTTATCATCGACATCCATAGCTGCCTCCATGTCCAAGTGCTCTTCGTGAGCTGCGGCGATGGACATTTCCTCACAAGCGTCTGTGCATGCTGGTCAGCAGCTGTCCACTGATGAAGGAGAAGTGTTCACATACCATCGTGAAAACAGCCTGCATCTAGCAAGTAGCAGAGCAGCCCAAGTCTTTCTGGTCGACTGTAAGCGCCATGATTAGCCACTCGTGCTTCGTTATACATCTCCACGGGAAATGCAGGACGAGAGCTGCCCCATTTCCACCTCTATCTGATCGTACCTCTCAGGCCAGATGAAACTTCCCCAGTTTCCTACAACACATGGCGAGCCATTGGACTTCCGGTCTTGCCCATCTTTCATGGTGACACGCCAGTCATTGGTCAAGCACAGTGCCCCAGCGTCGGAGAGGTGGTCATATCGGTGTATCCTGACAGGCAAAGATGTCAGAGCACCAGATCTCACCACCTTCTCCCGGTCGACAGGAGCTGAGTAAGGGTAGAGTTCATTTTCTGAAAGCATGTTGTATGATCCTTTGTTTGTTTCAAACAAGCCAAAAAGACGAAAGATGCAGATGCAAAGCTATCAGATCTACTTGGTGCTAATTGTTGCTATGGTGAGGTCTTCAAGGTTCAGAACCTTCAAGATAAAGATGATGAGACCAGTACACACAGTAATGGCTAGTCCGTTGTGTGACAATGGAAGAAATCCACTACAGCAGGGGAGTGGCGATAGTATACTCGCGCACTCTCTATTTGCTTGGGAGCCTGGCTGTTTGCTATCGTAAGATAGTTCTACCCGTCAGCCCAGACTTAACTATGATAGGTTGTATCTCCGTCAATCTAACTGCCTATGAGCTAGTTTTCCGCCCTCGCTTGAAGGTTTTCATTGACCCCGAGCATCAACTTTTCTTCCTGGAGTCCATCCTTTTGCTTCCACGGCAAGAGTGGGCTGACATGTCTCGTACTTGTTGTACAGGAGCTGTGGTTGCAGGAAGGGTGTGGGAGGGACAGGGGGCTAGATCCTGTTTGAAGATGCGGATGACATGTCATCAAGTATTTCTCCCGCTCATGAGGCAAGAGATCGTCGTGCATTTTGCCCAATACTACAAAGAAAATACTACGAAGAATCCAGAGGTACGAACCACAGATTATTTCAACGACCAATGTATCAGTGTTGAGTAAAAAACTGCAAATCGACAGCGTATCATTTCACAATATAGAAGTTAAGCTAATGCTCAGTTCCTGCTATTGTAAAGATAATAATACATGGTAAATCCATGAAGAAAGCTTAATGTCAACCAAGCTTTGCCAAAAGGTAGACAAGTCCGGCAGATCAATCTCCGGCATCTCTTGGTTGGTGTAAGCTTGTTGCCTTGTCCTCGCCCAATAGCAAGTGTGACAATCTTCCGGGTGGATCAGCTGACGACATATCTTATACACCACCTAGAGCTCAATTCTTTGGGGTAACACGAAAGAGGGAGGGTAAGCTGATGATATATAGTACAGTGTCTTTATAGGCCAGGCTGAGTAACGAAGGAAGCATCCGGACGCCACAATGCATGGACTATTGAGAGGTGCGTCCGGGGAACGAGCAAGATAAGCTGCTGAAATGAAATACAGACTCGGTGAGAGGTCGATCAAAGGGGCAGCGATGTAAGCTGCCAGCAGGTTGCATAGACTCCGCCAAAGTCCAGTTGGTTGAGATAGGAAAGGGTTGTATAGGTGGATTCCAAGGCTTGTCTGGTGACCCGTAGATCGGCTGACAGCAGGATCATAGACTGTTTGAGTGATTTGTGTGACAACTTGTCGTCGGACTGCAGGATTCTGTCGCAAAATACTAAATCCCTTTCGCAATATTCATTGGCTCGCAAAGAAGAGGGGAAAGTAACTATCTACAAGGACACCCTGCTGCCTCGTACAGGGGACGGGGCGAAGGTCCAGAGAAGCAATGTCGTTACAAGTTACCAGATCCTGAACTTAAGCGTACATACATTGGTCAAACGAGTCCGCCGATCTTCAGGGGACAGTTGGGAGTGCCTTATAGAAAGTTATTTTCTTTTCTGAACACACCAACACCATAGAAAATCAACGTTTCCATCATCAAGTGTAACTGCTTGTGAAATTCAGCTCCGGATACCCGAGTCCCGAAAGCCATTGCTGTCGCCGCCATGCAGACTTCTATATATATTGGATTTGGAGTTCTTGTAAGTGGTAACATCTCTAGGTATTGGTAAAGCCAAATTCTGATCATATCTCGTCCAACAGTTTCTTTGCTACCGCCTCTACCACATCTACTACAACCTGTACCTCCATCCTTTGGCCAGTATCCCCGGGCCCAAACTATATGCCATCTCCTGGATTCCTCGTCTCTGGAGGCAACACATTCGAGGCAGCCACTACAAAGACCTCGTCGGTCTGCACGACAAGTATGGTATCATTGTACGCGTAGGCCCAGACGAGGTCTCCAATGCCACGGGCACAGCGTGGGATACCATCGGCGGAAGCTCGCAGCAGTTCATGCGCGACCTCAACTTCTTCAGTGTCTCGCAACTTCAGGTTGAAGGCAAGAGTTTTATCTCGCAGAACAAGCAAGATCACCATGCCATCAGGCGGCTGCTGCTCCCAGCTTTCACCAACAAGGCGTTCATGCACCACGAGGATATCGTGAACGTATGGTTGGAAAAGCTGCGAAAACAGATCGAAAACCAGAAGGGCAACGAGTTCAACATCGAGCGCATGTTCACATGGTTCGCGTTCGACGTGATGGGCGTCCTGAGCTTCGGCGAGGACTTCTCGTGCCTCGAGAACGAACACAACCACCCTTATCTTCACGCCGCTGAGGTGGGCGCCCCGTTTCTCTCTGTGATGCAGGTGCTTCTGCGGTTCCCAGCCACCAGGGGCTTCTACAACTTGGCCTTGCGCCTCCCGTGGATGGACTGGTGGAACAGCTTGCGGGTTATGTCTGACTCGACGGCTGCACGGTGGCTCGACACAGTCGACAAGCAGGGTGAAGACCGGGGAGACATCATGAGTACCATCTACAATGGCATGAAAGATAAGGAGCATCCCATCACCCGTATCCAGGCCCTTGACGTGGCGTCTATCCTTGTCCTGTCCGGTAGCGAGGCGACACCCATCCTGATGACCGCCATGATGTGGAATATCATGAGCAACCCCCGTGTCTACGAGAGGGTGAAACATGAGATCAGATATTCCGGCATCATCAAGAGCGCAGCCGACATCTCCGCGGCCAACACCGACCAAATGGTTTACATGGATGCCATTATCCAAGAGAGTCTCCGGACAGATACGCCATTCGCCACGACCATCCCGCGTATCGTACCACCGGGCGGGGCTAGGGTGGATGGTTACTGGTTACCGGGAGGCGTAAGTCTACTGTTCCCGAGAGCTCACTGTCTTTTCTGACTTCTTTTCTGCAGACCACTTGTGGCGTACCACACTACACTGCTGGACATTGGGAATACAATTTCACAGACCCTGGAGCCTTCGTGCCTGAGCGTTGGCTGCCTGAGCGTGATGCCAGATACGCAAATGACAAGAGGGCTGCATTCAGACCTTTCGCAAAAGGCAGCTTGGACTGCATCGGAAAGCGGTATGTTTTGAGAATCCCCATCCTCCCTCAAAATATTTCCCCCCTTTTTACTCACGCCATTTCCCGCGGAAATCTGGGAGCTGACTGTATGGTGACCAAGATTCGTCTATCACGAGGTGCGCATGGCTTTCGCGTCTCTTTTCTGGCATTTTGATTTCGAACTTGCGCCGCAATCCGAACACTGGGACAAGGGTTACACAGCTGAATTCATCCGGATCATTCGGCAGAAGAGGCCGTTGTACGTCAAGGCCATGCCCAGGGCCGATCTTGACAGTGTGTAGATTTCAAGGGGGCAGGAAGGATCAGGATGGTAGGGCTGCTATAGTTTTCTGTGCGCAAGATAGTTTCTTCGGAATTCGGTGGCGGAGTAGTATCCACGTCTATGGATTCTTACCAGGTGGCTGTTGGCGTTCAGAATCCGCGGCCAACTTACTCAGTTCCGCCTTCCCTGCAGTGCACTACTACAACTCTCCTCTTTGCCCATCTGGTATTAGTATCAGATAGGTACTCTTGTTGTGTTTCTTCACTCGTACTTCGCGTTTCTATACGAATAGAACAACCGCAATATACAACACGCTCTTTACAATCCGATTAGACTGGCTGGTGCATCATTGCTCTTCTTGGTTCCTGCTGTGATGATGCCTCTGTAGTCCAATACCCTTTTCTCAGCGTGAAACCTTCGCATAGTGGCCAGATTTGGGTAATTGTGACTGGACAAGGCGATTTCGTGAGCTCGACGTCAAATTCGACGACCGATTCATTTTCTTGACACGGGTTATTAGTCCTCTCGATTACATTATGGGTGTCTTTGTCAGTTCGCTGGTTGGCTGTTGAATAACTCGAGTTTGATGCTGACGGTCCCGATTCAATAGTGGTCTTGATCTTATTGAGTGTTGTGCATGGTGGGAATGGAGGTTGGGCTGAGATGCGATCGTATATGAACTGTCGCGATACTAGGAGAGACTGTTGACTGATGCAAAGTCTCGAAAAGGCTTATCATATGCCCGATACGCCACAAGTGTCTACATATCTAATCAAAGTCCACGGTGGTAAATCCTTTGCAAGGCGCTCTAACCCGTGCTAGAGCCACCTTGCTGACTCGCCCTCGGCCAATCCGTCCGAACACCCTCACTTATCTCCTGCTAGATCATTGCACGCGTAAGAAGTGGTCAGGAGGCGATTTTTGTCACAATTAAGGGCGGAAAGGGTCATTTTACACGCGTACAGTTTTCTAGCGTGGGATCTCTTACCCTGATGGCCCCCATCAACTGACACATCCGGTCTGCGCCCCTTCCTGTCATGGAGGTGGCGTCTATAAATAGCTCGCCACGTGGGCTGAGGAGCCTCAACCGTGCAACAACAACTTGATTTCATGCTTCCACATTTTTCCCACTCAGCCCTACGCCCCTTAGCCATGCAAGCAACCCAGTCTCCTGGAATTCGCGAGTATGGTGGGCAGCACGTCCATCCATAGTCTTCCCGCGGGGGGCGGCGGCGGCGGATCAATATTACTGTCAGTACGTGATTTCTGATTACAGGATGCTCAGCTCGCTCCTTCCGTGTGCGATGAGGCGAAGGGTTCAATATCATAATGGGGTCCACTACCCGATTATATATATATGTATCGGTCCATATCCGTTCCTAGGACAGCCATCACCGCACACTTCACTCCCGTTAGACCGACATGCTGCTCTCAGTGATTTCAACCTTGCTGATTGTGCCGTTGGCGGCTCAAGCCAGCGCCATCCCAAGCCGGCATGACGTGGCCAAGAATGGCCAGTGGTCAGGCTGGGGCGGGAACAGCAACAACAACAGATGGGCCGCACAGAACAACGATATCTCGTCCAGCAACATTCTTTCCGCCGCTGATCACTGCAACTTGAGCTTTCCCATCGGGGTCAGTGCCACTCCAGTGATCCTCGAGGACATCGCGTACTTCCCTACTTGGGACGGGTCGTTCGTCGCGCTGAACTTCCACTCATGTGAGACACTGTGGAAAATCAACGTGACGTCAATCGTTGAAGGCTTCGCCCCAATATCAGAGTTTCAGGCCGAAACTACCCGACCGGTGTCACGAACAAGTCCGCAAATCGACGGGAACACCCTATACTTTGGCACTTTGACGCATGCCTTGATTGTCGCCGTGGACAAGCGCAACGGGTCCACCCTCGGCATCGTCCAGATCGACGCCAACCCAGTGGCAGTCATCACAATGTCTCCGACGTTCTTTGATGGGAAACTCTTCGTTGGGACTGCCAGCGTCGAGACAAGCGTGACCCGGCGCCCTGGGTATCAGTGCTGCTCTTTCGTGGGAAACATGGTCGCCCTGGCCTTCGACTCTGCAACGGGGGACTTCAGCGTCTCGTGGAGGGTGGCCACAATTACCGACGCCCGCCACCAAGAAGGCTGGGCAGGAGCTGCAATTTGGGGCAGCCAGCCAGCCATTGATTCGGGTAATCGCCAAGTGTTTGTGGGGACCGGCAACTCCTATTCGGCCTCCAACATCACTGTCCAGTGTCAGCGGGAGGTCGCCCCTCCGATAGTCCCATACACGTTGAGAAATGATACCTGCCTTCCATCAGACGTCTGGCAAGATTCCGTGCTTGCCATCGATATCGACAGCGGGAACGTGAATTGGGTACAGCAACAGCCAGGGGTGGACGTCTTCACGGCAGCATGTGGCTTTCCGGGCGTCCTACCTCAGAACACGACGCTGTGCCCCGCGGTTCCTGGTCCCAACGCTGACTTTGGGATGGCACCAGTGTTCGTGCCCGCCGGTGATGGCGCGGGCAAGCTATTCGTGGGGAGGAAGACTGGCGAGCTGTATTCGATATCGGCCGATGATGGGCACATCCTGTGGACAACAGCAACTAGCCCCGTGGGCGTTAACGGTGGATTGAGCTGGGGTATTTCCGTTGACGATTCCCGAGCCTATTTCACTGCTACCAACTCAGACTACAAGACGTGGTCGCTCCAACCCTCAAACCAGACAATCAACAGGAGTGCGTATGGTGCAGCGTCTCTCTCAGACGGAAAGATTCTCTGGGAGACCCCGGTACCCATGCATGGTGTATCTATGGGCCCCCCTACGGTCGTGGGAGACCTGGTGCTTGTGGCTAGGACTGGAGAAGACCCGAATGGGACTACGAGCTACGATGCGTCCCAGGGGGGGCTAGTAGTTCTCGACAAAGTTAACGGAACTGTCATAACTGATTTCAAGTTGACGACCAACTTCCATGGCGGTGCTGCTGTTGACGGGCCATACATTCTGTTTGGTACCGGGTACAGCGGTCCTGGCACGCCTGCTAAGGTACCGGGAGGTTTTCATGTGTTGAAAGTCGGGACATAAGGACGCTCAAAATATGTATTGACTAACTCCTTCTTCATGTATATAGTTTCTTGTTGTTTTTAGGCCTACACTACGATAAATTTCATTTTCATTCCTCAGCTCTGACTTCATACTTGCTGTGACTTGTCATAGACGATGAGCCATTGGTGCAAACAATATATCATACTGTTTCTCACAAGCTGGCCATACAGATTATCCGTCGACTTCCTGCTCCAATTCGGCTGGAGTTGGTGAAGATTGAAAGAAAATCGGTGGTTTGAGAACCCCAATTGCTCCGGAGCTGACAATATTAAAAACATAATAATAGAATGGCGCCGGCAAACATATTGTTCCCAAGAATTTCGTGTTAAACATCCTTATGGTGTTATCAAGGCCCAATGCGCTCGTCAACGACCAGGATAAATTGAGTTTACTTCTCAAGGTAGGTCTCACAAGACCCGAATTGTAATTACAAGGCAAGCCCTCACGCAATGCTGACTTCGACCTGTTTCTTCACAATAATTGACTTGTCGTCCATCCCAGTCTCGTAGATACTAGCCTCATCGTCATCAAGCCTCTCAAAGGTAAACAGCCTAGGTGAGGAAGCGCTGATCTTGGTAATGTTCATAGGGCCATCATTTCGGAAGCCAAGGCGGCTAGCCCTGTTACCGCCGACCCGAGACGTCATGCCTCTTGACATCCCGTATGAGTCGGCCATGGTGTTTCCTTTGCTGGCGAAGAAGCTGCGGAAGAGGGGCCCAAGCAGGGGCAGGTTGCCGCTCACGATGGCGACGCCTTGCTCGAGGGTGGTCCAGGTCGCCGCGTAAACTTGGGTGTAACTCCCGTCCGTGGGGACGAATTTGAGGATCTCTATGATGCGAATGACAGAGGCGATGCATCCACTGTGATTGCAAGTTAGCTGGAGTTATTCAATGCCGGCATTGCCAGGGAAATTTCTCAGGGGTATCCTTACAAGCTTCCGAGAAGGAAAATCCCGACAACTGCCACCTTCTTCCGGGTATTGATCTTCAGCTGCCATAATGCCGGGAGCGGCAAGACCAAGACGTAGATGTCGCCCACGAGGGACAGCACAGCAGCTGTCGTGCCCGAGACGACTTGGTCTCGGCATGAGCCGCCTTTGATTGTTCGGTCGTAGAAGAATGCGATTGGGTAACAAGTGGTGAGATTCACTGTCCAGGTTATTATCCCCCATAGCAGTGTGTAAGCTATGCCCACATATACCCAGATCCGGAAATGTCCATATGCCTTGGTTGAGAAGACTGCGGGCAGCCCGGTCAGTCAAGACACTCGTGCATGTAGCATGGATTGCGTTATGGCCTCTTACCTCGCAGATAAAACATCAGGATTGATATCTTGACACAGCAGAGGACAGGCTGGTTGGCTCTCTGGAGAGCGAAGCTGATCTAGTCGTGGGTCAGCGGTGGTGGTCGGGCGATCGACATATGCGCTGGCAACCTCATCCCAGTCATTGGAGCTTGTAAACATACTCTGGCAAACCGAAGTGCTTGGACCTTCGGAAGATTACAAAGATGATGACCGAGACCATTGGCAACAACTGAAGCGATTGTGAATTAGTTTGAGGACGGTGAGTTCAGGTATGGGGCTGAGAGACCGAGTGCTCACGGAGGTATTGGCAGATCGCTGGTTCCAGTGAGAACAGCAATCCGATACCCATCAAGTAATCGTCCCATCCGACTCTTTGGCTTGTCTTGACCCGAGCAACAATCCGGAGTCCGTATGTCAACAGAGAAAGAATGAGCATGATTGTCGTGGGTATCACGCCGAAGAGCTGTCTGCTGTAGACATCGTCCGGGATGTCAGGGGGACAGGCGCCTCCCGCAGCTGAGGAAGACATCCTGATGTGCAGTGTTCAGCCCAGCTGATTCAAAGGCACGGACAATATCTAACGACCGAGCGTCAGAGGACTGAAGAAGCAGCAAGAGCAAGGCACACGATAGATTGCGATTGTCTGGTCGAGGTGGGGCGGAGTATATACTAATAAACTCTCCCAAGTGTACCCCGTAGAGCACGGTAGTACGTTCCGGAAGATACAGTAAAGTTTGAGAAATCATTGATACTGGCAAAAGCCTGCGTCTAAGGCACATCATTGATGCGTTCCCTTGCTGCGGCAGTTTTACTTCACCATCCAAATTGGTCAAAGGAGACGGCGACTGGCGCACCCAGCGAACGATTCGAATAGGTTTCCACATTTGGTAAGTGAATTCATCCAAGTCTCATCTCGATCATTTGTATCAAAATTCTTAGCCTGGATTACGCGGCGGGAAGTGGGAGTCTGGGAGTGCAGAGGGATATTTGCAAGGCTCGCGTGTCCATGATCACGAGACAGCTGGCATTCATCCAACCTCACATGTTCCAGAAGCTTGACTGCTTTCCTTGACTTACCTCCCGTCGCTTCAGCCGAGATCTTGCAGCATGATCCATGTACGTGCGTCTATGCAGCATGTCGTACAGAGCCCCTGGTCATGTCAAAGCTGCGATGTCAGCCGAATCATCGGATGGTCGAAACAGTCCACAGGGCTAGATTCAGGCTTGGCTTGGCATATTGGTATATTCCTCTCAAGTGGAAGAAACTGCAGATGGGGTCTCGATTCGCACAAGGGCAATTTGAGCAATTTTGGTATCACAAGGCAAGTGGTTTCAACTCTGCATTAGGTTGGGGTACGATCTAGGGACCCACGGTTTCTAGACCACGGCAGCTACTAGCTTCTACGATCCAGGCATAAGGCCGTTTGTTTTTCCGTCCAATAAGGGACGATTTGACGTGCCGCATCAGTAACCGTCTCCCGATGTCAAGCTACCTAGGTAGTCAAGCATCGGCATTGGAAATTTAAGCTCTGCCGAGAAGAAGGAGCTTAGCATTATGCCACCTTTGGTCTAGGTTGAAGTTGAACACTAGTTAGGTCAACAGATGAAAAGCACTCCAATTGTGCAGCCCATCTCAAGGCCAGAAATGCACCTTGTCTAGATCTTCGAGCAATGAACAGACTGAGGTGCGCAAGCTTGGCAGCGTGTAATTCCTCCGCAAGCCCCAATGGCAAACCACGTTGTTGGTAAATGTGACGGGATCTTCCTGCCATCGGACGAATGGCAGTCTCATGCATTCTAGATAAAAGTTCAGAGTATCATTCCTAAGCGCGACTGCTTCTGGAAGACAGGTGCTGCACCGGGTTTTACGCGCTGCTTCAGATGCGATTGGTGGACATAAAGCACATCAAGCAATGAGGTTCGAGAGATCTGCTTCCCATTGATCTGTCAGGGTTTCTGTAACTTATAATCGACGATAAGACGGGAAGACGTCCAGGGTGTCCCAGACGCTTGTTCCCTGTGCCGACTCCCGCACCAGAGAATTGGCGCCTATGGCGAGTTTACCCCGGGAAAGCTCCTGGGTTAGCTCGACTCAACAAGGTTTGCAACCCGACTTATCGGTTTCGGTAAACCTTCGCTCTCTTTGTAATGGATCGTGAAGCCAATTATCCTGCTGTGATAGGGCTGTGGGATCTGCGAGGTCTTTTTGTGCACAGGGTTGCCTTGACAAGAACCTAGTATGCGGCTGTAGATGGTCGCGATTCCATGTGCCCGGAATCGACTCCTCCAAACAAGTCTAGTTGATATTGGTGTTGCAACTGCTTCACAAGATCGAAAAGATCGACATGAATCATCATCCTGCAATGTCGCCCGCGGTACTATTGGACTACTGCAGTGCCGTCGTCAATCTCAGCCTTGTCTCAGCGCGATGAAGCATTCTAGCCCACCGGGTGAATGCTGAGACCTCCTTCGTTCGGTTACCATTTCGGCTTATTCTGTATGCTATAGACTCAAAGTATCGACCACTCTGATACTCTCTAGAGGTTGGAGTGCAGAAAGAAGGACATAGATCTTGCAGCATCCCCGACGAAAGATTACGCGTATTGTGTTGCAACTTGGTTCGCCTGCTTTTCCTTCTTCAGTGGTTCCCCCTTTCTACAGCGTTCTGTTCTTCGTGTTGCAAATTCGCATCTACCACCCTAATTCAGTCTTTTCGTACACAAGATGGCCTTCCATGACGATGACCACATCTCAGGGCCGAGCAAATCCTTTGAGATTCTCACCAAGGCGGAGGCTGTCAAAGTCACAGACGATGGCGTCGTGTTGATCCCCCGGCCGAGCGACGACGCGGAGGACCCGTTGGTAAGAAGCATTCGAAAAATTACTGCGCATCAGAAGACTAACTGAAAGATAACAGAACTGGTCCTTCTCCAGGAAGTCCCTGAATCTGGCAATTCTCTTCCTGAGCCTCTTCGTCGGCTTCGCCGCCCCGTTTTGCGGACAGCTCAACCTCATACAGCAGGCAGCCCTCTACCACAAGACGACCGTCCAGATCACATACTTCAACTCAGCCGCTTCAGCAGGTCTGGCGACTGGCGGGTTTATCTGGTGGCCTCTCAGCCACAAGTTCGGGCGCACCTCGGTCATCTTCTGGTCCCTGTTCGGGCAGCTGGGCTGCCAGATCTGGGCACCGCTGATGACGGGCCCCGACGACTACGTTCCCTACCTGGTGTCCCGTTACTTCTCCGGCTTCTTTGGCATCGTCGCCAGCGTTCTTGGTCCGCGGTATCTGGTCGACATGTACTTCCTCCATCAGAGGGGTAGGGCTTTCACGTTTCTCCACCTCGCGCTGAACTTTGGCGCTTCCTTCGGCCCAACCGTCTCCGGGTTCGTGGCTGGCAGGAGCTATTGGCCTGTTGAGTACTGGTGGTCCGTGGCGCTGTGCGCCTTCACGATTATTGTTGTGTTCCTGTTCCTCGAGGAGACGACGTACGACCGCGAACCCGGCGCTGTCAACCGCATCAAGCCTGACTCGTGGCTGAAGGATCGCTATGACACCTTCTTCTTCGGATCTAAAGTTGGTGCCGGTGTGTCATGGAGCGATATGGTAAGGATCTTCTGCTTTTGCATACACCTACACTTGGAACGTGTCCACTGACTTTCTTGCAGGGCAGGGTGTTTGTCTCACCTTTCAAGATGATGCTCGCCCCAGTCATCCTGATCATCGCTGGTTTCGACACCATAGCCTTTGGCTTCTACGTCGCCCTCAATGCCCTTACACCGGTCTGGCTTCAGATGCCGCTGAAGGCCGGAGGCATATACGGCTTCACCGTCACAGAGAATGCTGCGTTCACTTTTGTCCATTGGGCCGGCTTCATGATAGGCCTTGTCTATGGCCACTTCTTCAGTGACCGTATCCCTCTGTGGCTTGCAGCTCGAAACAATGGAATCTGGAAGCCCGAATATCGGCTCCACGCCTTGTGGCCCACCAACTTCGTCCTGATGCCACTTGGCTTGGGCTTGGTTGGAGCCGCGATGCAATTCCGACTTCACTGGGTAGTCATGGCCGTTGCTCAACTTTTTGTGACCATCGGCTCGCTTGTTAGCATCCCTACCACTGTCAACTACATCTGCGAGTGTTTCCGTACGAACACAGTCGAGGCGACGTTGCTGCTCAACTCGATGCGCTTGTTCATGGGCTTGTCTATCAACTTTTACATCCAGCCCTGGATCGCAGCAGTAGGGATTGGCTGGGTCTACGGACAACAGGCGTTCTTCACCCTATTCGCATTCTGTTTCCTGATTGTTCTGATGGTTTGGGGACGTCAAATTCGTCAGCTGTCTCCCTTCAGCACTTCAAAGTCTGAAGAGGGACAGCACATCATTGACAAGGGGCTCGAACAACACGGCTTATAGACAAATTCCTTTTTCAAATTTTCTATTAGGTTAAAGTTGCATCTCAGACCAGCGCTCCATCACCCAGAGTACTGCATCCACACCAATCTCAGGCCCAGTGATGAGGATACTATGCCCGTGGTCCAACTCCGTGATGTACCTGTTCACACTCGACAGACGAAGCTGGCTCGCCCTCAGCTCGTCATCATGCAGCCTCAGCTTCCCCAGAAACGCCCTGCACTCCAAACTCTCCTCCTCCGTCCCGTTGCCCCTCCTCTCCCCAGCCTCAAACATCTGCCTGAACTCCTGCGAGAAGTCCGCACGCACAACCGAAAGCGGGATATCCCCCAGCGCCTGGTTTGCCATCTGCTGCTCCCTGAGCAGCCGCCGGGCCGAGACCCTGCAGTCCTCGTAGTCAGTCGCGGCCGCCGTCCTCCTGATCATGGTGGCGACGTGCTCCCACTCGTGCTCCGTCAGCCCGGAGCGCTCTCTTGTCCGCGTGACAGCCCCGTAGTCGACGCCCCTAGTCACCTCAAAAAATACCGGCGGGGGAATGGACGGCTCGAACAGATCATACATGAGCTCGGTGGCAGCCTCGACCAGCACCATGCCGGCAATGGCCGACTCGAGCGCCTCCCCAAGCCGCTGCTGCTGCCTGCTCACGAGGGCAAGGAACGCCCGCGCGCAGATGCAGCCGTACGAGTGCCCGACGAGGATGTACGGCGGGTCGACGCGCAGGACGCGGAGGAGTTCCTGAAGCTCGCGGGCGGCCTGCTGGGCGGTTAAAACTATCTCGCCGCTGCCCTTGCTGCAGTCCGTGTCCCCGCGCCCTATTTCTGAGTAGCCATACCCGGCACGGTCGTGAAAGTACACGCGCGCGTGGGACGAAAGCATGCGGCGGAAGCGAATATATGCGGCGCAGGGGGTGCCTCCCCCGGCGAAGAAGAGCACGACCGGCGAGCCTGGCGTTCGCTCTGGGCCCGAGGTCGAGACGTAGAGCTTGTGGTGGTTAGACACGGACACGAGGGCGTCAATGTCAGTTGATTCCCACGGATTCTGCAATTGATCGTCCGGCGATCTGCGCCGGGCGGAGCTGGGCCTGGCGGAACTGGATTTCCGCGTCATGATGTTATTTTAATTGGAGGTGTCAAGGACATTGTGAGCACTCCTCACTGAGTCTGTCCATGATCACCATCTCCTGAGCGGTGAAAGCACACGGGCTATTTCAAGAGGGTGTGACAATAAGTACCGGCGATGGTGTGCAGCAGTGAGACGGGTCGTTCTCATTTGACGTCACCACGCATCCCCAATTGAGCAATTGGAGAGCTCCCCCTCGCTCCCGTCAACCATCCTCGAGCCACCATGTCACCACTCAGCATGACTAGCTGCTAGCACCCCACAAGCAAAGCTCCCTTTCGTGTCCAGGCCTTGCCCAGACTCTTAAGCTGGGACGGCTTGCTCGGATGTGGCTTGCGACGGCCTTAGGGTGACGGTCACTGGGTCAGAGTTGGTGGAAGATGGTTTCAACTTCATATTGACGGCTCCATTGAAGGATGCGTTTTCTGTGGTTGAAGACACGGGGTCAGAATACAAGCTGCAAAGTCTGGTGGTCGTGGGAGTAGAGGCACAAATGATGGCTGAATTGAGCCCATAAATCGTTCGCATGGCTATCAGATTGTACTGATGGCCTGTAACGTGTATTTGAAGATTGTTGAATTTTGTCCTGCAAATTAAGCAGTCCTATCTCACTCCCTCACGAACAAACCAGCCATGCCCATTCCCGTGCCTACACACATGCTGACCACGCCAACCTCACCGTCGGTCCTCTTCAGACCGTGCATCAGTGTGCTCGTCATCCTGGCACCAGTGGCACCAAGGGGGTGACCCAGCGCAATGGCGCCGCCGTCAGGGTTGATCTTGCCCATGTCTCCATCCAGGCCCAGCTTCCGGATGCAGTACAGCGCCTGGCTCGCGAACGCCTCGTTGATCTCCCAGCGGTCCACGTCCTTGTTCTCCAGGCCGACCTGGCCCAGCAGCTTCGGAATGGCCAGCGCCGGGCCAATGCCCATCTCGTCCGGGGCGCAGCCCACCGAGACGGCAGACACGAACTTGCCGAGGATATGGCCGCTCAGCCCCAGCTCCGTCGCCGTGCTGCGGCGCATCAGCAGCGTCGCGGCCGCGCCGTCGCTGACCTGGCTCGAGTTGCCGGCCGTGCTCGCGCCGTCGGCCTTGAAGGCGGGCTTGAGCTTGGCCATCTTCTCGGCCGAGATGTCGGCGCGGATCCCGTCGTCCTCGGTGACGGTGATGGTCTTCTCCTCGCCAACCTTGTTGCCCTGCTTGTCGACCTCCTGGAAGCGCGTGGTGACGGGGACGATCTCCTGCGCGAAGGACCCCTCGGCGCGGGCCCGCGCGGCTCGCAGGTGGCTCTCGGCGGCGAAGGCGTCCTGGTCGGCGCGGGCGACGCCGTAGCGCTCGGCGACGTTCTCCGAGGTCAGACCCATGGGCATGATGCAGTCGCGGGCGTCCTTGACGGGCGAGTCCTTGAGCGCGGGCCAGACGTCTACCGGGATGGCGCGGCTGGCGTAGTTGCGCGTCATGCTCTCCATCCCCGCGCCCACGCCCACGTCGATGGCGCCCGTGCGGATCTGGCCGGCCACCGCGGCTATGCTCTGCAGGCTGGAGCTGCAGGCGCGGTTGACCGTGTACAGCGACGTCGTGGACGGGTAGCCCACGTGGTTCATGGCCATCCTCGCGGCCTTGGACCCGCCCAGCTCCGACAGCACCACGCCGACGGCGACGTCGTCGATCTTGGAGGCGTCCAGCTTCGGGTTGGCGTCGAGGGTCGCCCTCAGCACCACCGAGAGCAGCTCCTCGGGGTATGCATCTTTCAATTGGCCCTTGTAGGATCGGCAGATGGGTGTGCGGAGCGAGGAGAGGATAACGACGTCGGTAGGGGCCTTGGACAGGACTGACGAGATGCCCTTGGGGAGTGAGGCCATCTTGGTTATTTGGGCGGAACGAGACCGGAACGGTGGGGGGCACGAAGCGCGGGTCGAATTGGACGATGGACGAGTCCTCTGGATCGCGGTACAGTTGTGCAAGACACCAATTGACAGCCTGAACCTACCAGGGGTATAATTGAAGCAGTATACGAAATTGTAAACAAAAGAAAGGGCGACGAAGAGAAGGAGACGATGCCATGGAACGATGATGTCCGGAACAACGCTCGGCAGTGTCGACGTCGGGAGCAACACCCGGCGTCGGGAAGGCGAGGTGGGGGACAAGCTCTCTTCCGGGGAAGCTCTCGAGCTCCTGAGTGGCCACTGGCAGCACAGCATTGCTGTGGGGAAAGGCTGTCGGGAAAAACACAGGCCCGGGGGATTCGGAAGGCAGTCCAGCCCGGCTATTCCCATCCTGGCCGTCGTCGTCTGCAGTCGACCTCAAAGCTGATGAAGTCACGAAGATTTGATGCCCGTGGATCAGACATTGCTCTATCGCCATTTAGAGGAGAGTTCTTCATGTCGCCAAATGTGTGAGCCAATCAGGTCCAGGACTCGGCAATGTAAGTGAGCTATGCACGCTGGCTGACTCCTGTGGACGGACTGAACCAGGGATGCCTCCGTCTCATTGTTGGGGTTTGTACGGTAGGGCTTTTCGCGCGGACCTCTGCCTACGAGAGGCCTGTTTTGATGAACTACGATCTAAAAAGAAGAAGGGCAAGCGTACTCATTTTCTCATGTGATTCCACGTGAAGGTGAACTTACCACATAAATAGAATATGGACTCCGTGATCTTTCATAACTTAGGCCGAACAGCTCTATACTGCGAACCCTCTTCGTGCAGAACAAACTCGCACCAGTCCAGAAGTCCGCATCATCTGTCCAAAACACTGTCCCAAGCCATATTTCACCTCGTTTGTAAAGATTGCCCACATCTGAACTTCTCGTTGTCGTCATGGAACACGATCGTATCATGGACAGAAGCACTGTTTCCAGGGGTCTATATCCTGGAACACAGGCTGTATCTCCAAGCGAAGAAGACCGACACCCATGGCGAGCACGCGATGACCAGACCTATGAAGTGCCTTTTCTAAGGATCTGGGATCACAATTCAGGAAGTCAGCCGGACGAGGATCATTGCATGAAGTCCAGGGAACCAGAAATGCACCTCGATACGTACACCAAGCGGAAAAACTCTCTGGCTAAGCATCTCGACTACAAGGACCGGACGCCTGGGCCGTATATATCCTTTACCACAAATCCAGCTGAAATTCAAGATCAAGTTATGAAGGGGCACGGGAAGGATCGCGGCTCCCATACGCTGACTGTTGTTGACCCAAACAGGCGAATAAGTAAGGGGCTACCCATACTGGACGTTCGGTCTGAGATGGAGAGTTATGGGATTCCGGACCCCTGCGGACGCTGTAACCAATATCACCTCGATGAATACGTTTGCCTGTGGCAGGTCACCGAGGCTGAAATTGTGAGGCACTGGTCGTGGGACTACCTTGCGCAGAATGAAAACTGGTATGAAGACATCGTCATGCCTGCGTTCAGGAAATTCACAGAACGACACAGAGTCAGCCCTACTGAAGAGGCCCCTGTTGAATTGCTGACGGGGTTCAACGAGCTGTCTGGTAGGTTTGCCATGTTCGCCTGGGTCTTCGCGGAAGCTAATCAGTTTTTGAAGTTGGACATGATGATTCCGATTACTCGGACACAGGCTGTCCGGACAGAGATCAATGCTATCACTCTGACTATGAAGAAGACACAGACTCTGCGGACGGAAATGGTCCATGCTTCGAAGATGTAGATTATGGAGACAGACATTACGACCTGGATTAAGTCGAGGCAGCCACTGGCATGGTAAATATGATCAAAAGAAGCTTGTGGCCACCGAGCAGGTATCAAACGGCCTCCAGGACTGATGGTTCGTCTTCTCACTCGAAGAGACGAGGCAGTTGCCGACAAAACAACTCAACAGTTTCTGTATTGCGTTCGTTGCTTTTAAATGTTGCCGTACGCGCTCAAGGCTGCCCATTGCAGGGGGGGGGGGTTGGATAGCCAGCTGAACATGGCACTCATCTGCTCCCTCCTCAACTTGAGTCCCTTGAAAATTATGTATCTGGGCTAGGGATTTCGACAGCTTGGATAGACCTCGTCGACAGACAAATTGCAATAACAGTCAAGTCACACTCATTGGTCAAGAACCCGGTGAGCTTGCTATAAACAGTGTCACTGGTCATAAAGATACCGAGATTGTGATCCCTTTCAACTTTTGTTTGATTCCTGCTGTTAAACTACCTAGATAACCAATGGTTCAAATATAACGCCAGTTCCATGAATCTTGGGGAAGTGCCCAGTATCAAAAACTCCCCCGCCACCAAAACGCATACGCTGTAAAAGCGAAGAGTGCTACCCAGTAAAAAGAGTCCGAATGGGACATCTTTTGAACATCTTCAAGCCGTTAAGAACAAGAAAAGTAAAGCAGTGAATCAAAATTGATCCCATGAACAGCCAAAGTAGCCTGTCGAGGTAATATGACACATAGCAAGGTATGTATTTGGTGACTTTGTCTCACCATAACCGTATCATTCTGGTCTCAGCCGCGAGGCGGGACTCTTGCGAGACGACAGCCCATATGCTGGAGCGAAGTTGACAGTGCCGGAAGAATAACAGCAAAAGGTGCGAACAATCGGGGTATCATAGCAATCAATCTCGAATCCCAAGTCCGATGAGGGACGATCCCTCGCGCAAGCCGCCAGCCAGTCTCAGCCTCTTAGTGGGACTTGTCGGCTCGGCGCGTCTCGCCTCGTCAGCGACACTGGCGTCATATTTGCGCTTCCCACTAACGGACAGCCCGGACTTGTTAATGGGGCCTCTCAACGTGGACTGCATTCTTTGGCTCTTCTCCGTCGCGATGGGCGTTGGCGTCACATCCCTCGAGTTGTGGGAGCTTGCAACCTCGAAACTCTCTCTGGGGTCCCGCCTCAACATGGCCGACGCCTCCTGACTGGCCTGGCTTTCGTAAACTTGGCTGTCTGTTTCTGTCTGTTGGCTGCGCTGCGACGGAAGTGGTCGTCGTGGTGGAGGTGAGCCGCGCGACGCAAAGGAAGCCACCTGTTGTGCCACCGATTGGAGGGCGGCTCGAGCAAGCTCTTGATTGTCATCAGCCGATATTGTGCTCTCTCGGCTTTGATGAGCTCCTCGCTCGGGGGGTTCATTACGCGCGAAGCTGAGGCCTCTTTCGGGTGTTTCTGGAATAAAACTGCGGGCAAAGCGGCGTGGCGGCTCGGTCTGAGGAACAAGGTCGGCGGCTGGCAGCAAATCGGAGCCGCGAGGCCTAGGTGGGTTTGGCGTTGATGGAAGAGATGACAGCGAGTGGACGCCACGGGAATGCTTCAAGGGATGTCGCCCGCCTGCTCGGTTCGGAGTTGCTGGGGTTGAAGGGGCGCTGCTGTTTTCCTGAGTAGCAGCCTGGAGCAGGACGGCGAAGCCCGCGTCGCGATTGTCTCGATGTTTGGGCGTCTGTCGTGGGGTCGTCCTATATTGTGCGGGGGACGCCTGCGCAGTCTTCGGGGTGTGGAACATGCCCCCGGGGCTTGCCAGTTGGTTCCAAAGTTCTCGTTTGTCTTGCAGGCGAGTCCGGAGCAGTTCGTTCTCCTCCCGTAAACTGTCCATGTCCTCCTCTTGCCGTACAATGAGCTTCTTGGCCGCCTTGAGCCGCTTGCATGCCTCCTCATAGTCCTTACGGATCTTCTCGTTATCCTTGATGGCTTTCTCGCCCAAATCCCTCAGCTCGTCATACATGGCCTGCGAGATCTCAGGACTGGGGCTGGGGATCTTCCTAGCTGGTGGCGCTGGGGCCTCAGTTTTCTGTCTGCGCAAAGCCTCGAGCTGGCGAAGCGTCAGCTCCTGCTCGACGGCGGCGCGGTGCGCATCTTCGTCGGCTCGGACGCTGAGGAGCTGGTACTGAAGCTTATGGTGGGCCGCTTCCGTCTTCAACCGTGTGTGCTCCGCGATGCTGGCTTGAAGCATGGCTCGAAGCGAATCGGGCGACGCAGCGACGACTGCATCTGGTCTCGGTGCAGTGTACAGCCCGGAAGGAGTGGCCTCATGGCGGACTGTGTGCAGACCGGTAACCGGAGGCGACAGCATGTGCTGTCTCTGGGAGCTCGGCGGGGCCCTGCTGTTGGCGCCGTTGGTAGGCACCTGGGAGGAGGGTGGAGGGGTCAAGGACGAGGGTATGACGGAGGCGGAAGCTCGATCCTCATTCAGTTCGGACTTGAAGGAGTGGCCGGGGTCGACAGGCGATGCAGGTCCCTCGGTCGATGGGAGGCTCGCAAGACTCTGTTGCGATGCATTGACGACGGGCCCATCTAGCGGGGCATCGTCCTCTGCCGAGGCGACGGGCCTTGCGACAGCCGCGTCTGAAGCAGACATCGTGGGTGTATTGGACAGCGCTCTATTGGAAATGGTCGCTAGGTCTGCTCGAAGCGGAAGCAGAGGTCCACAAGCATGCTATGCCGGCAGGAAACGAGTGCGACCGCGCGACAGCAGAGAGTAGCAATCGAACTTCACGACCCAGCGTTCCCAGCAATGTTGATCCGAGCGCCTCTAGCGGAGAGGGGAGGGAGAAATGCGTGAGCTTTATCTTCACACTATGGTCGCATGGCGAAGAGGTCGGTCGCCGTGTGACAGAGGTGGTTTTCGTTGGCGGAGCAGTGATGGGTGGTGGTGGTGTGGTGGTGGTGGTAGTGAGGAAGAGGGGGTGGGAAGACGGTGAACGCGAATGAGTGCACAAGAGCCTGGATGCCGTGCAGCGCCCGCGCCAGCGCAGGACCAGCGCACGGCAACCAGTGTTTGAAGGATGGTTGGTCCTGCCTTGCGCAACAAATCAGAGGGGCTGGTCCGGGATTGGCTGTCAACTTGGCACTAACTGCTTTCGTGTCCGTGCCCGCGCCCACGTAGCCCGGCATCCTTGTGCTCGTGTGCCCGTGTACCCATGTACCCATGAACCGAAGCAGCTTAACAGCAGCACCCTATGACCGAGCTCACTCTCACCGCATTCAGCTTGCCCACAGACCTCCAGCTTATCGACTCACCCGCCATTTGTCTCTCCCAGCACTACTCGACAAGTCGATGAATGCCTGACGGTTTCAGAAGCAGCTCAAGAATAAGGTTGCAGATCGCATCGGGCGTCGGTTCGCTGGTTCGCTGGTTCACTGGACTGGCGTGGTCTTTTCGTCATGGCCCGTGAGAGGCACCTGGGCCTAACTTCCAACAGTATAATTACCTAGTAACGCAGCTAATATCCTACCTAGGCATGTACTGCTAGAAGATTGCGCCTGCTGCCATCTTCAGTGCCATAGTTAAGCAATACACGTTAATACTTCAAACAGATGGGCCAGGTTTTCCGCGAAAAATTCGTGCAGATGAGTCGAGACGAATCCGGGCAAGCAACGCTTTCGCACATCACCAGTACTTAACATTGAGTAACAGACTGATATCTGCGAACATTCTTTGTATGTCAAGCAGTTTGATTTTCAGTGTTTCTCTAAAGTGCCATCACGAGTCCGACTATGCCAGAGAGCCCAGCAAGAACGAGGTTCTGGCCTGCTCCAACCACAGCACCATTGCTCGACGTGGAGCTCGAGGCCGAGGTGGACGTGGCAGTGGAGGCAGAAGTGCCAGTGCTAGTCCGCGAGGCTGAAGCACCTGTCTCTGAGGCGCCAGAAGTCGCAGATTCAGTCGGCTCAGCCGTGCCAGAGGTGGCAGAAGAGCCGGTGGCCGTGGCACTTCCAGCCGCCGTGATCTTCTCCAGGCCAGCTGTGACCGTCACCGGCAAATAGGAATCCGCGATGCCGCTGAACGCACTGGCCATGACGCCGGGATCGTTGGCCTCGGGGCCAGCAATCGTCTGCGTGCAGTCTGCGGCATCAGACGTGATGTGGCATTCAGCGTCCATCGTGCTGCGGATGGTCAGCCGTCATGCTGCACGTTTATCAAGTACCTGAGAAGGTATGAAGCCTGGGTTTGGGGCGCACTCACAAGGCATCGCCATCAGTGACGTGGATAGCAACGGTCGACTTGCTGTCGACAAAAGTGACACCAGGTCCGAATCCGCACTGCACAATTCGGCATTAGGGCCATGAGACACAACGGTCATGGTGGTCTGCTTACATCGCTGCCATCGGTGCCAGGCGCGCAGTTGACGTAGTACGACGTCGCCTCTGGTGCGGCAGATATGACGGAGGCGACAATGTTCTGGCCCTCGAAGCCGTAGAGGAACATGCTGGTGACGGAGGTTGACTGTGCCATCGCGCCGCCCGCGAGGGCGGAGGCTAGGGCGAATGAGCGGGAGTACATGCTAGAGTCGTGGCGTTGGGTCTGTACGCGCGTGCGAGTGAGCTTCTAGGGAGTGTATTGCAGCTGGACTGGGCCAAGGCGACGAAGTTATGAACGAGTGAGGGATACTTCTGAAAGGAATGGATAAAAACGGTCCCTTGAGTGCGGTTTTCTTTGCTTGAAATCTAGGAATTCGCCCCTGAGATCCCGGGCTAGCTGTTTCTGCCCTTCAGCCAATCGTTCACTTTCCGTGTCTTAGTCGATAGCCTCGGCCGTCAGCTGTGGCCTCTTCTGGCCTAGCTCTCAGGCTTTGAAATTAAGCATCATGAAAAAGGAGCCGCGTGGGATACCCATGTCACGATTAGCCGACATCTACCCATCGTGCAACAAACGGCTGAAAAAGCATCGCAGTTCAATTCGTGCCGTCGGCTAATCTAGCTGGATGATCAGCTGCGTCGACCGAGCAACTCCATGATATCTCCCAATGAACCAATTCATCGCACTTGCCGTCGATCAGTTGCGAAACCCAAGAAAATCATCGCAATACTCGCGCCGCCAGTTTTCAAAGTCTGTCCATCAGCCTAGCGCATGGTCAGTCTCCACAATCTTGACTGCTGCCTGATCAACATCCTCGTCATGCTTGACCTTGATAAGCTCAGGGTCTGGGATACTCAAGTCTCCCCTCATGACATGATCCTCCCTCTGGCTTGAGGGCTTCCGCCAACAAAGCTTCCACGATTTCAAGTGCGGACCGATCTCCGCCTCTAACATCTCCTGGTTCTCACGGGCAGCATCACTTAATGAGGCATTCGTGATCCCAAGAAGCAGCTTCATCTGCCTCTCCAGCATTGAGACGGCGCCGGCTGCGAGCCCCTCGAGCTCAGTCACTTGCTGCTGAATGAGCCTTGCCAGCGCCCGCTCCATCGCCTCGCAGGCCTTGACAGGTATATCCGCGGAATGGTCCGTGGCGAACTGCTCCAAGATCTCGTCTCGCTTGCGCATACATCCCGCTCCTGTGTTCCATTGTTAGCGTGAGTGGCATATCGCAAGCATTTTTACGCACCCCTGATTGCATAAGCCTGTTGGAAGACAGGTGCCATGATCCTCTGAATTTCCTCTCGAAAGACTGGATGAATAAGCTTTGCGCCATCTTTGAGATTTTTGAGGGTTCTGTGAGCGTTCAGTCCCAGGCGTGCCTCGGCATGCTCGATGGCTTGCTGAATCTTTCCAGTAGATTGGAGGTGTTGTGCATTCTGCTCGGCGCAGAAGCTGTTGAGGGCTATCATGTAGCGTTGCCACACGTGTTCTAGTGACTCTTGGATCTTGATCTCATAGCCGGGAACGACAACCTGGAAAACGTGCCTCCAAACAACGATGACCTTGTTAATAAAGACAGCAGCACTATATCGCAATTAGCAAAACTCTAAAGGCATTTGAAGAAGGGTGACCTATAGCCTACAGATCGTCGATCCACTGGTACTCATATGAGTACTTTCCCTTGCTCTTATGGTAGTTACCATTCTTGCGGAGAATGCAGCCCTGAATGTTCGCAAAGAGTTTGAGGCAACCCTTGGAAGTGTTGGTTTGGTCGGGGTATCTATAACGCCAGCGATCGATCATGCGGGGATATTCTTTTTGACACCAGGACAATGCCACTTTTTTCGTCTTTAGGGGCTCGATCCGTCTAAGCTCCTCGCCGATCTGCCTCAAAAAGGCGGTAAGTGACTGTGAGAGTTAGCAGCCTCTCTTGACAAATAGGTTTGAGATACTAACTCGACGATGCCGTTGATGTATGGACTCGAGCTGGTGCAAGCCATTTATCGGCATGTCTGCTGCGACCTTGTTCATGGAGACCCAGGTCTGGATCCTCGTGTACAAACACGACAACTGATTCAAAATCGCATCAAGATGCTTCTCCCGCTTCTTGAATGTGACCTCGAGTAGCCATTGCTTGAAACGGGGAATTCCTGTGTGCTTCTCAGTCGGGAACCCTGTCTCGATCGCGCAGCCATGATGCCGAAGCCCCTGAAACGCGCGAGCGCTGGTGGGAAATACTTCCACGGTGTCTTCGTCAACTTGGTCGTCCTTGACTGGCTGAGTGGATAAACCTCGCCCTCTGAAATCTTTTCGTATGCGCTCTGAGATACTGCGGTTGCGGATTGATACTGCAGCCTGCTTTAGAGACTCTCTGAGTACGGAGAACTCTTGCCAACTTGTTTTCACTTCACCGCCCTCGTGCGTTTCAATCCCAGCCGAACCCAGTCCAGACTCGACTTTCCGCACAACCTTGTCGAGCATTCTTGCTCTATCAAGGTCTTCCTTCAGATTCGGGTATTGTTTGGCAATCCACCTCTGGCCCAGGTAGCCGTTCGGGTCCATGTCCTCGCTCTTCGATATAACAACGCAGAGCGAATCCTGAGCAAATTGTCCATTCATTCGCATCTCATCTTCTTGGCGCCGCTTGATGAATCCAATCGCAGTCTTTTCCTCCGTCGCTCGGATAGCTGGTGCGATAACGGCCGTTATGTCAAGTTCTTTTGCAAACTGCTCTGCAACCCTCGAACGGGACTCATCCCTATCATTCAGGCCGGGTAGATCAACAAGTTCGAGCCCATATTTCAGGATGTCCGACTTCACGAAGATAGTCACGTCTTCAATCAAAGGCCATAGAATCCGCTCTTCGCCGTCGCAAACACCGGGAAATGAGTCCATGAACGGCTTCGTCTTGTTCACAAAAGCCTCCCGATTTGTCTCGGTGATCTCCTGGGTGGTCCCGAGGACTCCCAACGGATGAGTATCGAGGAATTCGTCTGTCGAGGTGGCGCCCAAGTCTGCTTCTGTGATTCCTAAGAGTGACTCAAGAGTCTGAAGGGTTCCATATGTGCTTGATTCGATTTCTTCCAGCTGGTCTTCGATCTCCTGCTTCTCAGTAGGGTCTGAGTCCTCCAACATTGCTTGGAGTTCTCGCTTTGCCTTCAAGCTCTGAAACAAGTTGTCCAACTCGTTAGTAAAGCTTTGTCGGCCTCGAAAGCGTACCTTCGCTCGGTAGCCACTCGTCCCATGGTCGTATACAATTCTGCACGCAGCGGCTGTTCCAACTCTGTCATGGCTAGAAGGGAGCAGATCTCGCTCTCCAAGTAAGGCGTTGAGAAGAGTACTCTTCCCTGAACCGATTGCCCCGATTAAACCAACTGTCGAGTGCGGAGTTTCGTGCAACTCTTTCACGATGTCTAGGGGTCATCTTAATATGTGGCATTAGAAAATGATAATTCAACATGAACTTACCGAATTGCTCTGCCCAATCTGCAAGTTCGTCAATACCTAGGCCTTGGTCCTTGCGGTCGATCCGGTCTCTCAAAATGCTGCTCAGCCTTTCTCCCAGCCTGAGACCATCGAGAACGGCCTGCTGTTTGATATCGACGCGGTCTCGTTCGATGAAGCTTGCGCAGTCTTTCCAAAGAAACGGCAGCTTCTTTGAAGCTCCTGTGGGCTTCGGGCAAGAGCCTACTCCGGCACTTTTCGTAGACGAAGACGCCGGGACCGGCGGGATCGGCTTCTCCTCAGCTAGTTCGGGCTTCATAGTCCTGCTTGCATGACCAGGGATGATGCTTGATAATGGAAAGCAGTGGAAAATTCTTGTTTGGTTCTGGTGATGTGGAAGCGAGATAAAGCAAAAGCTTGGGGGAACGGGAAGTTGAATAATAAGGTATCGGAGGTGGATGGAATGATGTAATGAGAAGGAATCAAGAGTTCAAGTCGGGAAAGCCCAAACTTACAGGTATCTTGGGTTTGGAAAGCTGTGATAGAGGCTTGAAAAGGCTGCGCCCTCTGTCAGGAGGAAAGACTCTAACGCAGCGGCCAAGCAAGCGCCGGTCGTTGCGATGAGAATTATTTGATAGCCAGTGCCAAACAAACGAAGAGTTGCCAACGAGTCTGAGACTGAAGTTGAGACCCGATAAAATCCTGGGTGTCGAATATCCTTGAGTCCTGCACAGTGCGTGAGGCTATGTCTGCTGGAAAGCGAAGGCGGTTGAAAACTCTCGTAGGCACAAAATATTTGTTGTAGAAGGCCACCTGAGACCAATGATACCGAGGTAGGCGTGCTTAACTTCCGTGGCCCACTCCACGTGTAGTCTCTTGCTATCTCAACGCTAACGATAATGGATCGAAGCGCAGTAGATTACTAACATGTGGAAATTGTCAGTGTCAGGAAGGAGCAAGTCATAAATATTGCCTTCCAAGCGCAACCAGCAGCTGGTCGATGGTTTGTCGGCAAGCTGAGGCGATTTGACTTCCTGAAAGTTTCGGATAGCTTATCCTGAAGGTAGTCGAGTCAGGACTAGTCGTGTATTTTACGATCACCGGAAGGGGGCCGTCTAAGTCAGCATCCGTGCCTCATCCAGGATGAGTAAAGAGAAGCAGCATCCAATTTAGAAGGAGTCAAGCATGAAGTCGTTTAGAGAAAAGCTGTCAGGGCGTAACGTTGAGGTTAGAGCGAGACAGAAAGGTTGTAATTGTAGTGATGAGGTATTCGGTGACTTTCAAGGTTGGGTCGAGAAAACCCAGTTAGAAATTGCAAAGGGAAGCGCTACGTTGACGCGGGAGCACCTGGTGATGGGGCAAAACTGCGAGAGGTTCAGGTAATGGACCAGACTTGGGCACTTGCACATGTGTGATCACTCAAAAACTTGACCATCAATCTGCACAGTGAAGGTGGTAGAGATCTCGTGGTGTTGTAGCTTCCATAAATGCGATTGAAGAAAGCACTTCTGGATGATATCCGAGGGAAGGTGTACGTTAGAAGTGTTACTTGTAAACTTTGGCATACGTCTACAGACCCGAAGCGCAAGATGTTCCTTGTTCTCCCAAATTTCGGACCCATTCCCAAATTTATTGATCACTCGACCATTCCCTAATACCCATTCAAGATACAAGCTTATATGCCACTAAGCTTTTGTTGCCCATTCCCTCAAGCTCCTGGCGTGAAAGGTCTCGAACCATTTGTTGAAGAGGTAGGAGTCTCCCGAATTGACTGTCACCATGGGTAAGGATGGCTCGAACAATGGCAGACCCAGGCAGTCCACTACAAGTTACTTTGGGTGAATACATATGGATAATAGACATCCGCTCTACTTTCAATCGACAGTTCCACCTAGTAACAGAACATAAAGTTGTATCATGCATTGCAGGAGTAATAGCCAGGTTATTGGAAATAGACCCTCGCCTCCGCAAACGGAAATAAGGGACGATGTTTCTAAATTGGATTAAATCGTGTGTTTCAGTAATCGGTAGACTGGTATTCTCGCCCAGTTCATATCCGGTGGGTTCTGTATTCGGATCGAACCCATGATGCTTCCTGAAGTCTGATAGCTTTAATCGTATACCCAATACTTGCTTGTTCAGTCTTTACCCAAGGGAAATGCTCATATCAATAGACGGAGGGCGGACAACACAGCAAGGTCTGCAACTGGAAACTGGGTAACGACGTGGGCGTTTGGGACCAACATTGACGTCAAGGACCCGTCAGCGAGCATATGTTCGAGTCAGACGGGCATCCGCCTCGCCATCATCACAGAGGACGCAAACATTTCACGTAGCTTCGTCTAGCTCCAAATTGGTAACAAGAGCAGTGATAGTGAAGGCAGCGAGACTTCGGCGGGCACGGGTCGTAATACAGAGCATGTGCTCACCATCTGCCCGAATTGAGGTCACGGCAGTCGCGGAGCAGGGATGATAAGAGGGGCCTCCGCCACGGAGACTTCCGATCTAGTTTGCGATGAGCTGCAAGGTCCTCGGGAGATGGGCAAATAAAGTTTGCGGGAAATCGACGTGTCATGGCCATTTTTGGCACGTATTGCCGACCACCCCACTCAATGCTCTCCCTTCCATGTCACTTGAGGATTTTATCCCATGATAGATGCTAATTGCGTTAGTGTAAGCTAGAACTACCTACACTCATTTGCATTCGACGGTATTAAAACCACGCTAGTAGTGCAGATATACTGCAGCACCCTTAATTTATACGCACAAAGAACTAACTTAGCGAATACTATTCTGATTTAAGAAAACTATATATTAAAAGAAAGAGGGCATTCCTAGCTATCTAATACTTCTTTTTATATTCTTTTTAGAGGCTTAGTTATAGAGGGAGGTGTGTTTAAAGTTGTGTTAAAAATGACTGGGTTAACTTAAAAATTTATCGTAATTTAATAAGGGTATATAAAATTAATAAACGCCTTGGTGGAAATAGTGTGTTTTTAATAGAATTATTAAAAATACCCTCTAAAGTAAATTTTAACGAATTTACGAATTTAAATAGAATTTGACTAAATTACCTACCATTTTCCTAACAAACCTCCAAACTTAATATGAAAAGAAGCAAAAGATAGCTAGGAATGCCCTCTTTCTTTTAATATACGGCTGAATTAAATTAAATAAGTATCTATTAAGAAATATGTGAATATATTAATTAGGAGAAGTGTGCTAATAAATTAAGGGTGCTGCACGTTGTTTACGTCGCTAGCGTGGTTTTAATACCCTCGAATGCAAATGAGTGTAGGTATCCTGCGCCATGACATGCATAAGTTCGCAGACACGGCCGATTAGGTGGAATAAGCAATATCGCCGGTAAAATTCACACTTAGCCCTATGGACCGGAATGTGCCTGGGTGAGGCTCCAAAGCTTCGTGTACAGAAAGACGGCCCCGTATCAACTCTGCAGCATAGCACTGGAAAATTGTTGTGACTACGACGCTGTTTTCTGGAAGGTGTCTTAAGAAATTCTTTCCAGAGGGAGATTTCCACAGGTGCCTGTAGCAAGCAAGGAGAGTAGTGCTCTCTAGCGTTCCAAGATGTTGAGAAACAAACGTACACGAACAGGAAGTGGTCGTCTGTGACGAGCTACCTTGTATTTCGAGAGCATTCTGATCGTGAAGCTGCGCGTTGGAGCACAAACAAATGGTGGTGGTGGGGTTAGCTCTAGACCAACACCGAGCTTACGAACATTCTAGACGGTTACCCCATCGTTTGGTGCGGGCGTATTATTTCCCCTGCGTCCCGCTGGGATTATTCAGCTGTGGCCAAGATCAAGCAGCACCGGGACCCACCCGATGCTTGAAATTTTCTTGGTATGGAACTGATGTTCCAAGCTATCTGCTTACGTACTACACAGCGCCGTACTAATGATGGGCCATGCATCATGTACATGCAAATAGTCTAATGATCCTTCTGCAAAGCCACGCACAGTGATCTATAAGCCGTAAATATCTTCGAAATTTTTATGCAGACTCTGTGCTATGAAGGCTACCGCTCAGGCTAGAGCTTCTTTGAAATCCAAGATATCTCGACCGGCAGAGCAGAGCAGCATGCACAACGTCATGTCACGTTGTTGAGGCTCTGACTCGGCGCGGCTCGGAATGTCGAGGTGCCACAAAGACAGGGACAGCCCGAGGAGCGAGTATCCACATTGGTGACCCAGATTCCCCTGGACGATCGTGCCATGGCCTGTTTGCGGCTTGTATGCATTTTTAAGCAGGGAGAAACAGAATCGCCCTGAAAGATCTATCGAACGGCGGTGGAGACGAAGTTAGAAATCATGGAAGCTCGACATACATAAGTCGACCACTGATGCACTTTATTCTTGAGCTCATCCTATACATGCATCTCTAGCTCAACGATAGATCTCTCTAAACCTTGCTTGCATCAACTTCTATATTTGACATCTTTGAGCGTTTGCAGTATCACATTCCCACATTCCGTATAACATCTCTCAAAATGGCTGAGAACACCAAGCTCTTCTCACCGATCAAGGTCGGCTCAACGACCTTGGAGCACAGAATTGCCATGGCTCCTCTGACTCGGTTCAGAGCCAATGATGAGCTGGTCCCACAGGACATTGCGGCTCAATATTACGCACAAAGGAGTGTCGTTCCCGGCACTCTGCTCATCTCTGAAGCTACATACATCTCCAGCCAAGGCCGGGGTTACGCCAACGTGCCTGGTCTCTACACCGACGCCCAGCTGGCAGGATGGAAGAAGGTGACGGATAGCGTCCACGCCAAGGGATCAAAGATCTTCGCACAGCTCTGGCACCTGGGCCGTGCCGCTGCAGCGGGCGAGGCCTCGGGAAACCCTCCCAAGGACGACACCTTTGACTTCAGCAAGGACCTCGTCAGCGCCAGCGCAGTGCCCATCTCAGAGGGTGAGCCTGTGCCCCGCGCCCTGACCGAGGAGGAGATCCAGGCCACCATCGCCGACTACGCGAGGGCGGCCAAGGACTCCATCGAGAAGGGTGGATTCGACGGTGTCGAGATCCACGGTGCTCACGGATACCTCATCGACCAATTCACCCAGGACACATCGAACAAGCGCGAGGACGCCTGGGGCGGAAGCATCGAGAAGCGCGCGCGCTTCGCCGTCGAGGTCGCCAAGGCCGTCGTCGCGGCCGTCGGCAAGGACAAGGTCGGCATCCGCCTGTCGCCCTGGTCCACGTTCCAGGGCATGCGCATGAAGGACCCGATCCCCCAGTTCTCATACCTCATCGATCGCCTGACCGAGCTCGAGCTGGCCTTCCTGCACCTGGTCGAGCCCAGAGTCCACGGAGTCATCGACAAGGACCCCGCGAACGAGAGCCTCGACTTTGCGCTGCAGGCCTGGGGCCGCGAGAGGCCCATCTTCGTCGCTGGTGCGTACACCACGGAGCTCGCCATCGACGCCGTTGAGAAGAAGTACAAGGACTACGCCGACCAGCTGGTCATCGTTTTTGGTCGCCGCTTCATCTCCACGCCAGATTTGGTTTACCGCGTGAAGAAGGGTATCCCGCTGGCCGAGTATGACCGCAACACTTTCTACATCCACCAGAAGAAGGGCGACAAGCGCGAGCCTGGATACATCGACTACCCTTACTCCGAAGAGTACATCAAGGAGTTCGGCAAGCCAGATGTTGCGGTTTAAAGTCGTCTAGCAGTTTGAGCTATTATTGTTCAAATTAAAAGATTGCGACAAGGATATCTCTGCGGTCAGGAGGTAGTAGTTCTGGGAGACGTGTTAAAGATGGTACACGGCTCAGAGAGTGCCCTTTTATCACTGCTGGTCTTAATGTCAGAAGACGAATTCGGAATGCTTGCGATCGGGATGGTACTAGACTAGAGAAGCGTGCCCACTTGCATGTATAGAAGGGACGATAGAAGGTTTAAAGATATGGCATGGATTGGAGTTCTGGAATAAAGATGAATTATAAGAGCGCTGAATACCGGTACCAATAAGAACAGCATAACAAAACTTGACATAAATGAATGATCCGATGTGTCTGACCTCACATTGGGGCCTATTCTCTTGAGAAGTAAAGTCTCCTTGGTCGTCTCGGATTATTGTCTAGAAGACCCATCTCCTGAACTCTGACAGTAACCCGCCAGGCGCTGCTCGACTAATAAATCGCCGGTGATATGCGTTGCTGCGCCTCAGAAACACATACATCCGGTAGTGGTTATGAGTAGGTATAATTGGCAGACTTGGTTTATTGCAGCTCCTCTCGTATGCATGCATGTGTAGATCTGCGGCGCAGTCAACCAACAGTCGCAACAAGCCACCAACGAATACAACCCATCAGCCCAGTCGCATGATTGATGTGTGTAAGATCCAACCAACACTTATTTCCGGCCCATTTTGCTAAGCTCAGACTAAGCATGGATGCAACGTCAGATCTTGGAAGACGGGGTAATTTGGCTGTTGGCCGCTAAATTCATGTAGCGCGACCAGCTTCCTGTTTATTGTGGTGCTTATATTGGGCTTCCAGGACTCATTTAGCAAGCACCCTTGTTCCAGTCATCCTGCACTTTCAAGCAAGCGCTCAAATTTGTATTGGATCAACGTGAGTCCTTGGAAATATGGCATCATCCTATGACTTTGTCATAGTCGGCGGTGGCACTGCTGGCCTGGTAGTCGCCGCGCGGCTTTCCGAATCCCCTGAAAATCGGGTTCTCGTGCTGGAGGCCGGATCCGACCACACTGAAGATCCGCGGGTTAAGACACCGATCTTCTACTCAGCATTGCTTGGATCCGAGGTCGACTGGGGCTTCCGCAGTGGACCTCAGGTATGTCTCTCCCTACCTCTATTATGTGGTGTGCACTTTGTATTGACAACGACAACCACGACAGAAAAGTCTCGGCGGGCGGGTGATTAATCTGCATCAAGGTAAAGCTCTCGGCGGATCGAGCGCTCTGAATGCGCATGTGTTCGTGCCTCCGGCTAAAGGGCTCGTCGACTCCTGGGAGAGACTGGGCAACGAAGGCTGGAATTGGAATGACCTCAAGACGCATCTTTCCAAGGCTTATAGCAGCCCCACGGTAGACAAAGCGACTGAGAAATCCCTAGGAATTGAGGGCTGGGCTGGTAGGAACGATGCAGCGAAGGGCCCGATCCAGACCAGCTTCTCTGGCGATATCTCCCATCCTATCCGTGAGGCTTGGGCAAACAGTTTCAAGCACAGTGGTCACTACATGCCCGAAGACCCATTCCTCAATGGTTCAATTGGGTCTTTCAGCTGCCTCGCCACCATCGACCCCGTGAAGAAGGAGAGAAGTTACTCCGCAAATGCCTACTACAATCCTGTCAAGGGGCGAGACAACCTTCAAGTGCTGACCAACGCACACGTGGAGAGGGTCCTTACCCTCAAAGACGGTGGCTCTACTAAAGCTATAGGGGTCCAATTCACACGGAATGGCGAGTCACAAACCGTCCTAGCCAGCAAGGAGGTCATTATCGCCGCTGGTGTCTTCCAGTCTCCCAAGCTGTTGGAGCTGTCTGGCATTGGAGATAAAGAGCTGCTCAGCAAGCACGGGATAGATGTCGTTGAGCACCTTCCGGGAGTTGGCGAGAACCTGCACGACCACGCGATTGTGTACACGGGCTTCAAAGCCGCCGACAACGTCCCCACGCTCGACTCTCTGATCAGACAAGAGCCAGAAGCCCTGCAGCAGGCAATGCAGGAGTATGGGACGACGCAGAGCGGTCCGCTATCGTCGTGCGGAGTCTACAGCTACGCGTATCTACCAGTGTTTGAGCACGGGTCTGATGAGGGCCAAAAGGCACTCAAGACGCTGCTCGACCAGAATCGTCCCGCTTGTGGGGGTAGCCCAGAGGAATGCCGAGCCAGAGCATTCTACGAGGTCGCAGAAAGGACGTTGCTCGACCAAAAGGAGCCATCGGGAGCCTACGTCTCGGCACTGGCGCAGATAACAATCCCACTCGATGCCAACGCCGAGAAGCCACCTGCCGCGCTTCCGGGAAAGTTCATCACGATCGGCTCTATACTGTCACAGCCTCTGTCCCGCGGCAGTGTTCACGTCCGTTCGAAGGACCCTTCAACCCAACCTGCCATCGACCCCAACTACCTGTCTCACCCTATCGACGTCGAGATCATGGCCCACCACATCTTACAGACCGAGAAGATGGCCGGTTTCTCGGCCATCAATGACCTGCTGGCAAAGCCGTTGACTCACCGTGACCCAGCTACGGACTTCATGGACCTGGAGGAGGCGAAGTCGTACGCCCGACAGAATGCTATCTCGATGTGGCACCTTGGAGGCACATGTGCCATGCTGCCGAAGGAGAAGGCTGGCGTCGTGGACACAAGTTTGAAAGTGTACGGTGTCGAAAACCTGCGTGTGGTGGATGCGAGTGCGATTCCGCTCATCAGCACGGCAAATCTGCAGGCTACTGTATATGCATTTGCCGAGAAGGCAGCGGATATCATCAAGAACTATTGGAGCATGAACTAGTTTGAGTTAGAGCCGTCGTCTTCTCTTCTTCCTTATCTTTCCCTTGAACCTGCCCTGGTGCTTGTCGCGGATGCCATCAGAGCGCTTCGAGGCAATGTCAAAAGCGGGGCGGGATTTTCGAGGCTCGGCCTCGAAGATTTGCCGTTGCAACCCAGTGCCGAAAATAATATTTCAATTTTGTTATGCGAGTCTTACTTCATGCCAGACTTATGTACAGCTGTGAGCTTCCTGCCGTTGACTGTAACTTTAGCAGTAATAATTTCTGGCGAAAGACGGAAGGGCACACCTTGTGTCCTGTCTACCCATGGCAATCGACGTCTTTGCTCAAGCTCCATGCCAGCACGACGCTGAGATGGGCTCGAAGGGCATTTCGCCGAGTAAGAAGTCATCCTCTAGAAACAGGTGGGTCGGATACGTCCTCTCGCCCAGTGAGCAGGTGCCAGGACTGCCCTGAGTAGAGGTTTGCTGCGCCGTGACAGCTTCGGCTGTCATGAACTACTGACGCATTGGGCAGTCGCTTGCTGTGATCTGCCGGATCTGCTTGGACTTTCAACTTAGCATATGAAGCGCCATCACGAGCCGGTTGCTGCCGGTACGTTGGCCGGTCCGTTGGTTAGTAGCTGCGCTTGAGAAATCGTCAACGGCTCTGACGAACCACATTACCAGCGTGGCCTTTCCTACATGGATTTGTGTCCACTAAACCTGAGACCAAATACCTAAAATCTCCAAACTATGCAACTAGCCATTAAATTATATAAACTGCTCTGGTGCCCAGAATCTTGGTTCACCAACATTGAAAGCCCATATGGATCGCTTACGATGAGAGAGATCTCAATCTTTCGGCCGCTATATTTACTAGTACGTACATTTCACATGCGATAAACTTTACTGGCTCTAGACTATCGTCAGGAAAGGTAGCTACCAGTGAACTGGTCTCCAGTAAAGCGGGCACGGGGACCAAGGTTATGGACTGAACGCCTGATATAAACTCACAGGGAACACACCAACACACTTTCTGGCCGCTCTCGCCGCAATTTCCCGCTTATGAACACATTGACCGTTGTTCTACGGACGATTTTTACGAAAACAATTCACAATGAAGCTCACTCTCGCCGCCCTGTCCCTTAGCTTCGCGGCCGTGGCAGCCATTCCTGCGCCGACGCAGGTCGACAAGGACGGGAAGGAATTCGTGTCTGTTTCAGTCATTGATGAAGTGACATACCCATACCCGCATGGGATCTACAAGCATAGCGTCGGGCCTGCCCAAGCGACCTGGACGACCGGGCCAACCGTCACTGTGACCGTTACCACGACCGTCACAACAAATGTCGCAACCGCAACCACCACCAAGGTCGTGACCACTACCAAGCCTTGCGACGACGACTTTTTAATGAATTGGTGATATTGTTATGAGGGAATAAAAGGTTCACAGATTTACACAGGTGGCCTTGTCTTTCTGGACCTCCGACACCTACAAGATGTTGCTGCTACTTGTCCTGTCACCGGGGAAGGACGAGGACCAGTGGGGGCTTGCGACAATGGGCTCGATCAAATGGAAATCATCATAGGGTTTTCAACATTTGGAAAGTAATTCATTCGTTATAGGTCTGGCTGGCTTAGAAGGAATCAAAGATGTTAGATCATTAGTACAGATCTGACACTTTAGACAAAATTTACACCGGAGGTACTGCTTCGTGTAAATGGTTTCGTTCTTAGTCCGTATATGTGCTCTTTTGAAGCCGTAGGCGGTCCCTTCATACAGTAGTAAACGCTCAAAGACCCAGCGTTAGATACTAGTAGGTATACAATGCCGATAACAATAGATCTGTGAATAAGATCGTGAACCACTGCTTCGTGTAATTCCCCAATGTCAATTGAGGTTCAGATCCAGCAAAGAGACTGCCTTGATCCACATTCATAAATAACATCGTTGTCTTTCCGGAGACGTAGCTGTGGGGTCTCTTTCTCATAGACGGACTGTTCGTCGTGGAGCCGTTCAAGTGAAAGGTCTTGAGCGCATTGGATAGACGTTTCAAAGTAGCTTGCTATGCTGGAGCGAGTCGTTCAACACGCTTGTCTTAACAAATTTTGTCTTTCTTTTTTCAATGTACTCTGACCGTTCAATTCTAATTATATTTCACACGATTGTATTTCGAAGTCCAACTAGAATGGTTTGAACAATCGGTTGTTCAGCTGTGTACTCAGGTACTTGGGAAATGATCTCGGACTGTAGCTGGTAGTTAGGGGCATTTGCTGCACCCCGTCAACTTGCCTCAGCACCTGAGACACACTGGAAGGTTAAATCCTAACGTTCAGATATTTCAAGAGGCGCATCATAGATATGTCTCATTCCTGAGGGCGGTATCGTTCAGGAAACGTTCCGTAACTGAAGGCTTCATAATGACGAGAATGAATGTGCATGTTCCACAGCTTTCAGCCAATTTCCATCTTGGCAAATGTCACCGCCTTGACTTGAGGCAAATGTATTGTTGAGCTGTTTCAGTGGATATGAAAGCATAGCTGAACGTTGTCGGTCCGCGCTCAGCTGCGATAATCTCTGGCGAACCATGATCAAGACATGGGATACGACTGGAGCCATTCCGAGTGAATGATGCGAATGTCGTAAAGCCTCGTGCACGAGAACCCATGTCAGCCGATCAGCTATTAGACCTAGTCTCAGTCCCGCGTGTTTTATGGCACCCTACAGCTGTCTTCAGCTTCAACATTGACAGAGACAGAAACACGAGAGACGGCGCCAGAGCCATCAGAAAGGCGGATGTCCGAGACCCCCGTGTGGTCTCATCACACCATGTGGTTTCGACTTCAAGCCATTGCCACCAGGTGAGGACCCTTCTATTGGATTTGAGCCCCCCATGACGTTTCCCAACTTCACACAAAGCCACGAATAGTCATTGTGCATTGAGTTTCCATTGCCCCTGAATATGTCCATCCTGACTTGCCGCCACATCCATATTCGAACCCGTCTTGCTCCGTCGGCACTGAGGATCCCGAAGGGGGAATGCAGAAATTCCACCGAGACATAGGGAACGGGAGGAACCTAACAAGCTTAACAAATGCCGTGTCGCACCGGGTCTCACTGGCCAGGCGGGCGTGGACAGCAAATCTTAGTCTCAGGGATGGATTACACAGCTGCGGGGAACATCGAGTTGTCTTTGATGGCGCACGTGAAAAGAGTTTGTGCCCGATTCGTGAGAGGACCCTTCCGCTGATTCCGTCTCGCAATCGAAACCCCCCCCCCCCCTATCCCAGTGAAGGAGTACGCGCCGCGTTCTGGAACCCCTCTGTGTTGCTTTTGCTTTGTAGCAGTTGTTCATTCAGGGTATTGCCACAGAGACAGACAGTACGCCCCTGACGAAGACCCCGGGGACCAAAGCCACATTACCAATCTATGCCCGACAAAGGCGTGGATTTTCCTAGGGCGTTGACGATGATTTGCATTTGGTGAGGCGGATGAATAGACGGCCGTGCATTTCAGTCACATTGATCACGCTTTCCCGGCCCACCCCAAATCATGCAGTCATCCCATTTCCAATAGACCCGACGTAAGGCTGCTGGTCCCAAAAAAAGCTGTGATACCACAGATTCCGTGTCTCTTTTGGGTATCGTTAATCAATTGAACAAGTGGCCGGGTGTGGTTTCGCAGAGGGGGATCCAGGGCTACAGGGTTTCCTTGCTTCGATGCCGTGTCTCCCCAGGGTTCGCTTGCAGGCTCGTGGCATTGGTTTGCTTTTTCCTTGGTGCCCTGCTTGTGTCACGATGGCGCAGGTCAAGTGGACGAGCCCGGCCCAGGGCACGACGGCCGCCCTGTAACGCCCGGGACCGAAGAGGCAAAGGTCAGAGGGGTGAAAAAAAGCCACCTTCAAGGTGAGCAGGTCAAGGCCAGCAGAAGCAAGCCCTCGCCGTGGGAAGAATGGCAGGTTGAGCCGCAGCCGCTGGGCCCTTTCCGGAGGGCATCTCAACCCGCCTCGTCTTTTGTCTCGGCGCCCGTTCCCTCTACGGATGCCTTTCCCGCTCTTTAGGCTCAGACATACGTGTGTGGGGTCTCGAACACAATGGGGAGCAAGACCCCATGACCGGGCCCGCGAATGACAAGCTCGTCAGCGCTGGTGTCGCTGACGAGAATGCTAATGCTAATTTCGGCCGTGACATTGTCCTCCGATTGAGTAAGATACGTCGGGACCAACGATCAAGAGCGACAGGCTGCTGATCGATGATCCCTATACACAGCATACGCGTCCCCCCTGTTGCAGCCGCTCCCTGTCCCATGTGATAACCAGATAGTCGGGAGAGCCAGAGCGACGGGAACAATACGACCTTGCGAAAAACCCTGTGCTGTCCTTGGACGAGCCTGGCGGACAGATATCGTGCAGCCCTAGGCCCTCTCGACACGGCAAGATACGAGGCAACCTTCTGTGACCAACGAGGACGAGGAGCAGTAGCAGGAGCAGTAGCAGTAGCAGTAGTAGCAGCAGTAGGGTGCCCAGCAGGAATCGGCACCCAAGTCCACATCGTGGGCACAGGTACACGCCCCGGACCAAGACGGCTGAATGCATTTGGAGGATATCACGACTTGCCCGGTCCTGCGCCGGACCCTTGATCTGTCAGCTTGTCATTCCCACACAGCTTCACCGCATCGTAGGCGGGGGACCAGGCGGACGGACATGATTGATTGAGTCCATCAGCGCAACCCTACTTGGCTGCTGCTGCTACTGTTGTGCTGCCCTGCTAGGGACTGCGGTCCAAAATCCGGGAATTCGGGCGTCCGATATTCCATATGCACCCCAATCTCTTCACAAACAACGCTCGATTTGACCCCCCAAGTCCCATTTCCCCCTACCTCTACCCCCTCCAAATCTCCATCGTCATCGCCGCTGCCGCCGCCCACCGGCCTCAATCTTCTCCATCTGTCGTGCGCCGTCGCACAAAGTAATGGACTATGGATGATGTGTCAGCGTACCTCCCGCCCAGCCCACGGCCGCCACTCGCAAGATTGTGGAGATACACGAAGATGGGCAGAGAACATCACCCGGGGAAAGCGGTGTGTGGTCTGCTCAAATCAAGTCAGGAGCCAGCAACGCCGCAAACCCCCCCTCCCCCTCCCCCTCCCCCTTATGGCTGCTGCAGGGGAACCCAATCAAGTTTAAAACCTGCATGCTTTCGAGGCTGGCTCAAAATGAACTCCCAAGGCTGATCTTGCCGTGGGCTGATGTTCCTCTCAGGGCGCTTTCGTGACGGCGCCGCCATGTTCAACGTTGCATGTGGAGGAGGACGAGACGGTCGGCGGTCGATCATTGACGTCGCTGGGCATAAGTTCGTCACACAGGAGCAGAAAAAAAGGATACGGTCGCAGGGTCGGGTCCAAGTGAAATAGGTACCGGGTGGATAAAATCGAGCAAAGAAAATAATAATAAAAAAGCAAACGGTAAAATGACCCCATTGACCCTTTCCCTGAAACAGCCAAATGGAGTAGGTCGCACAAGCTGGGATCTCTGGCCTTCGACAAGATCAGCTGGACAGGTCGTGAAATCCTTCTAGAAGGGCACGACACCGCGCATCCTGGGACTGGCATGGCAGCTGGTCGGCGGGGAACTGCTGTCAGCTTTTCGGATGAACGCGCTTGCGTGCAGGTCATCTGGCGGACTGCATGGCTGGAAACGGCCGTTGGGCGTTCCCCCATCTGCTGCTGCTGCTGCGACTGCTCCCGGCTCGAGTCTTACTTGGCCCATTCCCCAGCGGTAGCAGCGCGTGTGGGTGATGCGCACTGAGGACGGCACCGACGGCATCAAGCTGAGCCGTTCTACACGAGACGCCCAGTCCCGCGGGCCTGTGGTCGACCGCGGAAAAAATCCCCAACGTCAGTCCAGTCCGGCTCGGCTTGATGCGTAGGCGAGGAAATAATAGAGAGCGCTCGCCGGTAGCTGGCACCGTTGATTGACGGATGAAACCAATCTCGCTCTCTATTCTGAAGCACGGGGCTGTCGTCGCTGGACTCTCCTCCAATGCAAGCTGGGGCTGGTGATTATACGCCCCCCCGGTGGCTGATGCCTGGCCAGGCCGGGGACCCCATCCGTGCACGTCCACAAGGTTGACATTGAGCTGCGTCTATCCGGGGTGGCGGAATGCGGCCGAACCCGCCCCATTGGCAATGTTGCCGGGCGGACTGGGAAGCTTCATGGTCACAGCAGCAGGACACCACTTTGGATGCCTCAATATTCACACCGCTGCTCCGAACCGACCGCGAAATGCGAGGTGTGAGGACACGAGCAGCAAAACCTTCGTGAAACCCCAGAGCTTTGAGCTAGAGTATTCTCAAGGCGCTGGACTCTCGACGATGTCATCCGCGGCAAGTTCCAGGAACCTCGACCCGGAGCAAAGTACCGTTGACTTGGACGCGGTACCTGTCCTGTCCTTTCCTGTATTTCTTGGGTCAGCCTCCCTTCTGAGTCAAAATGTCTCTCTTCCCCATAGTCCCGGCGCCCGTAACTGCCGTCCAAAAAGGAATCGGACACCCTCCCAAGACAGGAAGGAGGAAGGTCTTACCGTCTGCGAGCTGAGGGCGGTGATGATCGTTTGCCCGTCTTGTAGTGGGCAATGCCCCCAATTGATGCAGTCATGTCGACATCAGGCATCCTACGGGGGTGAACACGCAGGGAAGAAAAAGTATAGTTCCTCTACGCGCGGGAGAAAGATTATGCCCTCCTTCTCTGGACCCTCCTGAAAGGGTGCGATTTGCTGATGGAGAGCTGGGCATATCCGTGACGTTGCCGCGATTTCCTACGCATGTCGTCTATAATCCTGCAAACCTACAGATCATCTGATGTGGCAGCCGTTGCAAGACCGGTGAACAAGCGTCGACCAGTCAGCCACATAGTTCGCGAGGCCCACACGGGCGCCCGGGGATGAGGAATTATCATCCCCACGAGGGAAATTGGGGCATAAGGAGTGGTGGTCGGTTGTGGTTGGCGGTGGTGATGGTGGCGAGGTTTTCTTGACCGTCAGCACAGAGTAGGATCCAGGTTCCTGCTGTCCTTCATCCCCCGTGGGGGTGACGCGCAACCGTAAGACGAACGTCGCAGTGAGTAGGCGGCCGGTGCAGAAGAGCAGTGGGTCAGATTCTGATGAGACCCTTAATTCCGGCTTGGACGTACAACTGCCCAGTAATCTCTGTCCCAGGTGCCTTGCGCAGCCCTGTACAGCGCATACAAGAGGACCATGGCAGATGATGATGTGGTGGCAGGGTTTTAGTCATCTGGTCCTTTTGTATAGCTGCGCGCTGTTCCCGACTCTGGGGGTATCATCAGGCACACCCCCGCAGGGCGGCACGACTTCCCCCAATTCCTGTAAGGCACACAAACAGGTCGCCAGGCAGCGTGTGCGCCCGCCCGCGGGGTAGGCCCAGCCCTGTGGGAAGAGACACAGCTGCCAGCTCAGCAGAGGAGACGACAGATGACCCTCCTCAGCCGGCCTCGCCAGACCAATCCGATGATATTCTAGATCTCTAGAGGCCGGAATCGAGGGCCTCTCAGCGGCCAGGACTCGTGACCTCTCTGCAGTAAGCGGCGACCAACACCAGCAGCACCCAGTTGTCTGTTGTCTTATCGTGTCTCGGATCTCCTGAGGTCGTGGTCTCCTGCCATCGTGCAGTCTGATACCTGCCCGACTGACCCACCGACTGGGCTGACAGAGTATGGGAAAAAGCATGCTTACCCAACCTCGAGTCTAAGACCTTAGGCTCGGGTCGGACCTTTGAACCAGCTGGGGCTGAAGAATGAACATGATAGTGAGCACTACCCATCATCTGCCTCCGGAACTGGGGTGAGATCAGCCCATCGAACCCGTCCAACACAGGCAGATGCAGATAGATGTGTTGGCACAAAGTGTCTCGGCCTCGACACCCTCACGAAAAGGCGGGGACCTGGCAAAAGGACGCCCCTACAACGCATCGACTGATAACCCAAGAATCCATCAACAGGCGGTAAAGCTTCATCGGTGCCTGTGTCTCTCTATCGTGACCCACTCGCTGCTGCATGCGCTGCAGCGTGATCGCTGGCCCATCGTCCAAGGTCGGCATCGACCGTCAGTCAGTTAGTCAGTCAGTCAGTCAGCCTCCCATCCGGACAGGGCCCCGTATGACCGCGTGGGAGGAGGATATTGCAGCAGAGGATATTGCTGCTGCAACAGTACCAGTCGACCGCAGAGTTTGGCTCGCGGGTGGCGGGAGATGACTCCCAGCGCGGAACCTTGCTGCCCCCTTCGACGCGCCTATTTGACGCCCGCCAAAAACCTAATTCCAACCACGAGCCAGCGCAGGTGTCTGTATGTAAGAGTCAGACCGGGCACGCGGGGGCCCACCAACCAACAGCACCCGTCCCAAGCTGCTGGGTTGCAGCAGCATGGCCATCAGTATCTCCGGGCTTACCGTTGCATGCGCAGCATGCAGCTCCGACATCACCGGCGGCCTGTCAGGAGACTGACGGGCGGGCGGGCAGGGCAGCCAGGCAGGCGTGCGTGCAGCAAGAGGATTCTTCCCTGCCGTGTACGGGGTACTGCTGCTGCTGCTCGTGGTGCTGCTGTGCAGGTATGTAGGTGAGATAAGCGCCATCCCACCCCACCCCCAAATAACTGCCGTACAGAAATCCCACTGCCCACCCACGGACGGGGGTGGCACAGCGAGCCGTCCCCGAGTGGAAGGATCGCGGGGGTGGTGTGCGCAGGTGGGATCAGGATGACGAGCGGCCTATTTTGGGGGCGGACTCATCTGCTGCTGCTGGCCTTGTATGTAATCCTGCCGTCCTGTTCGCTGGGTGCCGAGTCAACTGCTCGCTGGCTGGCTGGCTAGTGTGTGTGCCCCTGGTTTTGGGTTTGGGGACAAGGCCAAACCGACAGACCGACCGCGTGCATGCAACACAACACGCAACCACAGGGCTGAGAATAGACATCCTTGCTCCCCCCTTGCCTCCCATCCAGAATCCCATGACCAGAATTGCGCCCGCGGCTATTCGGTCGGCAGTCCAACGAGAACTGCGAGCAGAGATGACGATGTGCTACGAAACGTAGAGCCGGGTCGATCGTGACGGCATCTAGCTTACTGTTGATTTATCGATATATTGAGCTGAAAATGGGCTTACATTGTGGTGTGTTACTCAGCCTCCGATTGCCCGCATGTATGCTTCCTCCCTGCTTGCGTGCTTGAGATGTACCAAGGACAAACTCCCCACACCCATTGGCATCTTTCCTGAAATGTGATGGCAGACACAGACATGTAAGACAAATAGCAGGTACGATACCACAGAAGACACTCCAAGTTGAGGGTGGTCAACCCGGGGTTTGCGGTGGGGGATTGTTTGGGCGCGGCATCGCGGCCGGGGTGGGGGTCTCACAAGTGAAGCTGTTTTGGGAACTGCATGTGCCAAACCGAGGGTTCCTGCTGCTGCTCGCGTGCGGCAGAGGTACCGAGGGATGGGGCGCGCCCCCCGGGTTTCACCTGCTTTCAGTCTGCAGTTGCAATGTCCCCGGGCCTGCAAGCATGGCATGTGCAGCAAGCAGATGTGGGAAAATAATCATGATAATTTTAGAGGTAAATTCGAATCCAGGACGAACAAGCTTCACCGTAACGGAGACCGATCTCGAGGCCAACACCGTTTCGGTGATGGTGATGCTGAAGACCCAGCCCGTCCCATTTTGATCACGGGGCTTCGGTTTGATGAGGGTCGCGGTCATCACGAAGGTTCGTCGGCATCGTCAACCAAGGCTCGTACTTTACCTGCCTAGGTCCTGTAGCCTGCCTCTAAGAAGCTCGGCAATTTCCCGAGCGCGTGTTCTGTCTCCCCGTGTGCCCTGCCGAAGCCACTCCGAGGATTCAGCGGGACGCCTGAGCGGACCAGCTACCTACGTGATTAGGCGACCACGCGTTGAGAACGTTGCCGGCGTCACTAGGCCACTGATCGCGATGGGCCGGCCCCTTGACGGCGGAGATAAGGTTCAGCCCTTTTCCCGGTCATCTGAACCTCGATTTTGCCCTCTTTTCGCAGCTGGCGGCCGAAGCCCGGCAAGTCGGCTCGTGCACGGGCTCGGCACACGCACGCACGAACCGAACACACGCGCGCGTATAAATGGATGATCCAGGCAGGAGATAGAGGGCACCCCCCTCTGCCCAGCTTTGTGCCGAGGACCGAGTCGGCAGCTTGGGCTAGTTGCAAGGTTACTTGGTAGTCGGGGCCGCGGGACGTAAAACAACAGGAATCAATGTCGGGAAATATCGCGAGGATCTCACCCAGAACCCCGCGATCTAGAACTTTAGCCCTCCACTTCCCAAGACGGCGCATCCCTATCATCCCATCGTCCAGCGCATGTCAACCCATCCATGAGGGACTAATCGCAGCCGCGGCAGCAGGAAGAAGGAGCCACCTGGCAGCCGTGAATCTCGGCATCTACGCGGCAGCTCTCTAGCACGAGATAGAGTTCGCGTCTTGAGTTTCAGGCTTGGGGGTTGCCGTTTCCTAGTCAGCACCAACAGTCGTGGTCAACAGTTCATCACTTGACAGGCACCCCAGTACGCAGACACGGCACTGGAAGGGGGAGAAATTGTGGGGTAAAGGTTCAGCCTCCGCCGTGCGGCCGGTGGGGCCCTGTCGCTCATGTCTTGTGAACATTTGATGAACTCCATCCAGAATGCGGGGCGGCGCTTCTCGAGCTGGCCCCAATGCCGGACTGCTCATGGTGGCGACTAAGGTCCACGACAACCAATGTTCAAGTCCACAGTACATGTGTACATTGGGGGATCCCTCGAGTCGAGGCCTGGGTTTGGGCCTGCGGATCGAGCCTTCGAAACGGAGTAATAATAACAATGGTCGAGGTCGAGGCCGCCCATCTGCGAGGGGCACAGATGATCAGCTGGACGCAGCAGAAACACAGCCTTGTTCATCCAGTTCATGTACCCTCGCCCGTATCGCACTGGCGTCGGCCTACCATCTGCCAGCCTGCAGGAAACGCCAGCTAGAGGTCAGGGCGAAGAACCGTCGCGGCCCTGCTACGGCCCCACAGATCTCGTGAGCTCGCCTAGGTGGCGCTGCCTTACACAAGCGAGCAGTTGCCTGGCTCGCCTCGCAGGATAGCCGCCACGTCGCACGTGAAAGCAGCACACGTGAAAAATCCTGACTAACTGGCTGACTGACTGACCCACGAAATACCCTCCGCCGTCCAGCAGGGCAAGGTGATGCAGAAGACGGCCCGGGCTTCAACGCCGGCGCGAGCACCTTGCACCGTTCTAGCAGGTGGCAGCCCGGTTGTGTGCATGTCCCATTTACCCTAGGGCTTCGAAAATTCAGGGTCCTCCCAGGGCTGGGCTTGACAGCTGCAGGGCACCCTCGTGGGCCGATCATGCGGAGCACCAATTCGGAAGGACGTAGGACGTAAAGCCTTAAAAAAGCGTTTGCTCTGAACTTTTCCGGCCCAGTGGTTTCTGGTGAACCTGCAGACCACCGCGACAAACCCCTGGGATCCATCGCATGAAAGTTGGCGCTACTACCTCGGCGCTTCTCTTCTGGAGGGGGAGGGGTTTTTCGAGAAACTCCGCCCAGGGGCTTGCTTCACAAAGCTCGGAAAAAGCTGGGACGAACGGTGCGAGAGGGGGGCAGAAAAATTGACGATGCCCGCTTTTCGAGGGGTAACAACGAAAATCTGCAGAGATCCAGATCCAAGTGACCTTGCACTGACGGCCCGATGAAGGTCGAGTGACAAGACCGCTGGTATCCCAAACCGTACCTTCCCAACCACAAATTCCCCATCTCGCCGGTCCTTTGGTTTGCTGAGAAGGGCCGCTCGAGGTCCAGTTTGTTGATGTCACTGCCCTGTGCCCCCAACCCGGCCCCGTTCCCCGAATGAAAAGGACCCAGGGCGCAGGGAGGTATTTCATGCCTTGCAGTGCCAGTGGAATTGATGTCGCGTAATTAGCAGTGGCCGGGAGCCCCATAATTGAGGCTCAAGAACAGACCGTTTTCTGTGCCGTGTGTACCTTCCCGCTCCTGCCTAGTCCAAACGGCCAGCGATGGTACTTGCGAATATGGGCCGCGATGATATGTGGGACCCTGAATGGTCTGGGCTTCGTGGAGTCGCTACAGTAAGGTCCAGATCTGTACTTCGTAAGCAACCTTGGTCGAGCCCACAACGGCTGCATGACTGTGCCAGCGCGTTAGGCCTCGACTGGCCCTGAGATGCGAGAAAATGAGAGATGACTGCCTGCGTAGAACGGGGGACATTGTTCCACCACGCGCCACGCGCCACGCGCGCCCGTCGCTTAGCTTTCTTGAGCCGAAGCTTGCGAGCCCAACAGCCCAAAGTGATAGATCGAGAAATGCAGGTGCCGCAAGAAGGATTCATCGGCAAGACTCCGAGCATTCAAGAACTCCTGGCTAAGCTCACGGGATTTCTCACGCCTATGCATGATAAGGTGGTGGATCACCGGACCTACTGCCTGCCAGCCTGATATTGTGGTCTGGACTTTTGAGCCTCACCTATCACCTGACAGACAATTGGTCCCTTGGTGCCCAGAGAGCTGGGCCAGAGCTAACGGTTGAGAGGGCCGAGAGGGGGCTTTTGCAGTGCCGTTGCATTAACGTGAGCGACGATCAGGGTTCACATGTCCCACCGCCAGACTGCTGCATCGCGAAGAAGCCCCCTAAATGGTCCAGCCCAACGAGCAAGCGTACCAGAGGATGAATTCTCGTAGGATGGCTCCCGTATATCCAGCCCTTGGGGCCGACCGAGTTTGGAAATTCCGCTCGTCGCCTAAGGTCTCTCCCAGATCCTGTCGGCGGGAAACAGTGGGGCATCTGCTGGCGAAGGGGACCGTTGCACCTGATAGCCGACGGAAGAATTCCATCCGACAACAGGCTGCGTGGTCCCTCCCTGTTGACTGCGCCGGGCTCGTGAGTTCTAGGCCCGGAGATAGACTGACCCTGGACGGGATCGGTGCTGTCTTGGGTAGGAGGACGAGAGAAGGAAACCTTGCAGCTGCTGCCGTATCTGTTGTTCAATGTACAACAGTATGCACCAACGGCTTCGTGAACGATCCTGGCTGTTTGGCCGCAGGCGAGACTAACGTTTGCTCCCCGGATCTGCAATTTTGGATTATAGGACCATCTGACTTGGTGCGGAATGTCTCCTCCCTAGGCCGTAAGCCGGCCGAGACTCGGGCGCCCGGACCGAGAAACACGGTGGGGATAAACGAGGCAACTATCACGGCCCATGCTTTCGCCCAGCGGACAAGCCGTTAAAATCGTGAATTTTCCTGCGCGGACTTTTGCAAGTGTTGCGCGGCGGCAAGACGTCATTGGGCTCGCGAGGTGGTTTCCTCGAGCGTACAAAGTTTGTCATGTCTCATTTGCAGACGGGCTTACAGAAGTGGTGCCACGCCCCGGTAGTGAGATGCAGGATCTTGGATCTCATCTCTCTAGGCCAGATTACGAGGGGCACACCGAGAGGCAAGGGGCCTCGATGAACCAGTTCTCCTGGGAATCTCCGTCTCGGCGGACAGGAAGGCTGTGTTAGCTGCCCGCCTGCTTTGCGAGGCGCTGTTGGCTTCGCCATCGTGCCACTAATAAGTAATCGATGAGAATCGTGATGCTGGCCATGTTCTGACACGGCGACTTAGGACGAGGCCCATCTTGTCGGTAAATTAGTGTCGCCGACCACAACAGCCGTCAGTCCCATCGTGATCTTGTTCCTTTCGTATTGGTGTCGTCTGTTTGGCCTCGCCTGCCTAGCCCTGGCAGCCCTGCAGCCCTGTGTCGAGCATATGTCAACGTGATTTGACTGCTCTGACGGCTGTGACGTGGTGCGCTATGCTTTTGCATTGACACGAAGGCAGGAGGGGGCTCGTCAATCTCGATCAAACCATTTGGCGGTTGCATGGTGATGGCCGTCAATTTTCCTTCTTTTTTTTGGTTTTATTTTATTTTTGTCTCTTTTTCTTTCTTCCTTGCAGCGGTACTTAACAAGTTCAGTGAAGCTGTATCGAGACCTGTTGGGCGGTACCTAGGGGTTAAAGTCGATTTCTGATCGATGGCGCCCATGTCAAACAAGCAACGCCTGATCGCAGCGGCATTTGCCAGCCCGATTGGAGGCTCACGTAGATGTCCAGGAAGAGGAAGAGGAGGAAAAGGAGATTGAAACTGTGTGAGTCCAGGTTCTTGTCGCTCGTGAGTTGTGATACCAGTCACACCGTGGCTCCTACAACCCCAGCATTCCGTGCATCGCAGACGTGCCTGGTTTTACCTGCATGAACCATCAGGCAACTCCCGCCCGCGCACTGGGGAAGGCAGACCAGGCAATTACGGATGTCTTATCCGCTCAGGCGTTTTCGCGCCAGCGCCCTGACTCCCGCCTCCCGCTCACAACGCTGTCAGCACTCAAAAAAAGATAGCAGTTGGGAAAAGATGACAAGAGGGGGCGGCGGCACGGCGGAAAGGTGCCGCCAAACCTGTTGGTTGGTGATCGATCTCCGTCCCATCTCTCTCAGCTCTCCCATCTCGCCAATCTTATACAGCTATTGACGTTGCAGCCTCACACGTCAAAGGCTTCCCCTTTTCCAGCTCCGTTTTGGCCATCTGTCGCAGTTGAGACGGTTGCATACGTACGTGAAGCATGTATCAATACCAGACGCCTGTAACCCAAGAAAACAGACAGCTCACCCCCCGTCCGCGTGCTGCCTGCCTACCTCGGGCGGCATAGTTTGTTGAGCGCAACTTCCTGCTCGCCGCCGCCCTGCCATTCTATCACCTGCGGTTGAGGAAAGAAGGGGGACAGTCAGCCCACACACACGACACAGCAAAGCAGAGCAAAGCATTGCAACAAGGCGTTGGTGGGTGTCAGCCATGTCAGCAAGCGGGAGCTTAGGGACGCCGTCCCCAGGTTCCCCAGCGAACCATCCACGGATCCGCCCCACCACAATAGGCTCGGGGGCCTGGATGCTGATCACCGCGGGACAAGGGTGCGCGTGCACCCGTGCCGTGGGCACTCCTCCATAAAGTTAAGTGCCAGAGTGACAGTGAAGTGCGCGCCGAAATCTGCATGTCTGCACGTCTGCGCGTCTGCGTGATGCAGGGCAAGGTGCACACCTGGGACGCCACGGCCAGGCGAGCGGCCAAGGCGGCATGCGGTCGCCGGACATGACATCTCGCGTGTTTGACGGGTTTGGCGACGCAGTGGAATGGAAGCACGAGGGTTGAATTAGCAAGGGTCTATGTGCTTGATGAGGAGCTCATCGCTTAATCGGGAACCGGTGGTCGATCCTCCTGGGCTGGGGAAGGACCTATTATGGCTAGGTAAGTTTCTGCGGTAAAGTAGACATGTATAATGTAATGTCGGTGACGATCTTATTCCTCAACAGATCAACCGCTGTGATCTCTGGGCGTCCGATACACGACTGCAAAATATGGATTATGGCGTCCCTCCCTCCGTCCAGCATAACCGCAGCACATCCCGAAGTCGCAGCGCATCGCGGGCAGCATGCAGTCAGCGATCTGATACACACTCGAGTCTTGGGCGCGCCACCATTCCATTTCTCAAGGGCGTGACCACTCACTCACTGGCTGCTTGCCGACAACGGTGTGAAAGGGGAGGAAAGAGAGGTGTACGCCCTCGGTTGGTGAGGTGTGGCCACGGCTCGTCCCAGGCGACAAGGGTGTTCTCATGTGGGGTTGGCGGACTCCCGACGTCTGCCCCCAGATTGGCGACATGCAACCATTTGAACCTCGTGGTTTAGATTGGGGTGCCATTGGCCAATCGCACCCCAGAGGGCATTTTGATGCACGCTCGACGCACATTGATTGATGGCATGCACATTCCGGGCTCGTGCTCCCACCCCCCCAAACTCCTGGGAGAGACCAGCTGACACCTTGCGTTGCTATGTTTGTGTGCATTTGCGTGCAGGTGTCGTAGGACCGCAGGCACTGCTGCTGCTTTGCTTTTCGTCGGAGCACACCATGCGCACACCGACTCTCGTTAATTTCATGCGGGCGGTAAAATGTGCGAGGGTTGGGTCCTACAGAGCGGAGAAGTGAAAAATGGTGACAATAGTAATAACAATAAAAATCACGAGATAAAAGTCCAGGTGATGGGCAGCAAAAGCCCACCACAGGATCGCCGTATCGCGACGACGCCCACGCCCCAAATTCCTCGAAGCTTTTAGGCGAGAGCTCCTTCCCTTCCGACCGAGGCGCCAGGCCGAGCTCGGCAAAATGGGCGTGGGCGCGTGGGCGCGTGTGGGGTTCCTCCCAAAATGGCGTGCCCTGCCCTCGCTCCTTCCCGACAATCTGGGCCCCGGACGAACTTCTTGAATAAGCAGGCGCAGGATAACGGAAACGGGTGAGTTGTGAGAGGAGGAGGGGGGGGTCCTCTCCCTACCTAGTGCAGCAGCCAACAGCCTGGCTTATCCGAACCGGCTCCTAGCAAATCTGGAACCCGCCGGATTTTTGTCCTTGGGATCTCCAGACCGACCCTGAGCATGTGCCCCATGGTTCTGCGAGCCAGCATGTGCAGCCTGCTGCCCTGCCTGACTTGGTCCCTGACCCAAGCTGATGGTATCCGGCCACAGCAGGGCCCAAGCACACCTTGCCCTGACGAGGCCGACTCGGCCAAATCTAAACCTGCTTTGCCCGCCGTCTATTTCTCCCCCTGGCCGGAATCTTAAAGGTAAGAATCACCTGTTTACCCACTTGCCCGGCCCCAGAGAATGACTCCCCTCCGACGCCCTCGCAAATGTCCCTCTTGCACGGAGCATGTACTGCAATCATAATCACCCAGTCTGACCCGAGAATTCGGGTGTGGGGAAAGGCAAAGAACCGACCGGCCTGGACACAGCATTGCGCATCCTGCACGTCCGGCCGGTGAGTTGGGAATTGGATCCTATTCTTCTTCACCGGTGCGGGTCCAGTTCCGAATCATAGGATATTAGTGCCGTCCGTTGATCTTTTCCGGGACAGCGCAAAGCATATCGTAGGCACCAACACTGGTGCACCACCGGCCTGGGTCCCTTCACCGCGGTAGTAATACATTGCATGGTGTGACATGAGGGCAGGGAGGGCGTTACTGATGATGCCTGCGAAACCCAAGAAAAAGGGCAAAAGGGTTGGCGATGCAACGTTCTCTGGGGGAGCTTCACCCGAAGTCTTCCCAGCAACGAACAGCCCAGCCACGTTTCGGAGTAGGATCCCGGTGGAACTTGGAATACCTCGTCTTGTGAGTCCTTGGTAAATTTGCACCCACCGCAGACCAAAACCCATGACCCGCGGTTTTGCGTGCTTGCTGCTTCGTACCGTCAACGGCGTCGGGCTGCTGTTCGGGGCCTGCGCTCATGTCCGGAGAGAGAGCATGTGAGCCATCAATTGTTCGAAAATAATCTCGAGCGGCCCCCCTTCCCCCATCAGCCCGGGCCCCATTTTGACACGGACACGCAAACGAGACGAGCGAGCGAGATTGCAGTCCAAGAAATACCCAGAGCCCCCGTCGCACACAGCCGAACATTGCTCTCCTCTACTTTCCCCCGTCGGCATTGAGACGACGGGGCCTGGCCTTCGACTTTGTTACCCGTTTTGAGATCCATGTTCGCCATGTGATGCACGCTCTCATTTAAGGTTTCCCAGGAGTTGGTCACCTTTCCTGTTTCCGGCAGGAACCCCATCCCTAGCCTCCCCCCCCCCCAAACCAGGCCGGTCCTAACGGACGAACTGAGCAAGAACAGCCGGTTTTGGATACGGTATGTGGTCTGGTTTATCATATCGGGCCCTACTTCAGGGTAACGGCGTTGTTAGCCAGCATCGGCATCAACGTGACTGATCGCGTCTAATAAAATGAGAAGACAGCAATATACTACATGATATTGGTGTCTATGATGCTATGAAACCTCTCTCAGCCATGTCCGCGTGCACCATGTATCTACTCGACAGGAGTGCAGCAGGACCCGGCGGCGTGTCCCGCTGCAGAGTTCGGCCGCCGACGTCACAAGCTACCTAACACATAGATGTGTGGCGCCGCATCTCAGATATCAAAAAGCTGGCAACCCTGGGGACAGGCGCCAGCGCAGGAAATAACAAACAAGCATGCTGCATTTTTGCTGGCAATGCCTGTCAGGCAGCTGCATTGCGACGTGCAAACATGGCGGCGCATGAGCCGATGGATCATCTAGGATTCCGGGCAAAGAGCCCATTGGCGACGGGGCCCGTACAGAAGCAAAACGAGGGCCAACGCAAACGCTCACGGGGACACACGGCATTAGAAAAAAGAGAGATAGATCATGTCGCCATCGTCAGCCCCGGCGCTGACAGAGAATGACGGATCAGAAAACTGCCCCCAAACGCACACCCTCCCGCCCACGTTTCGCATCCCCGAGTGGGTGCTAATCTCAAGAGAACGGCCATGTTCAGATCTCAAGGCGCCACCTCCCGGGGAGGAGATGACATATTCGAAAGTGGAAGGTTGTGTAAAAGGGGTGGTGGGGAGGATAAATGTTCCCACGCTGACACGTCGCGCCTGGAAATCTCTCTGGGTAGCATAAAGCCCGGGGAAGAATTCAATGCCGTGATGGCTGCATTTACGCAATTTGCAACCCCACGGGCGAGCGCGAAGATGGATGCTTGACAAGAAACATGACCAGCCTCGGCATCCTTCGAACCTGCTTCGAGAAGGAATCAGCCGAGCGACTGTGAGTGTGATAATGATAATGATAATGATAACGCAGGCTAGACGTCGGGTGACCGGTGAGCGGACTAACCCTGGACCATGTCTGGGGCCCTCGGTGAACGCGGGGGAGGCCCTCCTTGCTCTGCTCGCTCGCTTCACCTTTGCCGACGCTGCTCCCCAGATGATCCAAGGTGAGACGAAATGGGGTAACCCCCCTAACTCCTTGGCCCGATTGATTGCTACTTTCTTCGCCGAGATGGGAAGTTGGGGGGCGTTTCGAAGATCCGAATCGAGGAACACCTTCGCCGAGAGGCACGGGGGCAGGTCCCAGGGAACTGCATCCTGATGGATCAACAAGTCCCTAAGAGATGAGTTGTCAGGTTGTGCTCTATGGTACGTGTAAGAAATGGCCCGCGCCGCTGCCCTTCCCGTCGCGCGGGGGTTCTGTCAGTTTTCCATTTTAACTGCCCCGGCACCCAGGGGGTCAAGGCTCCATTCCCTGGGCTGTTGATAAACGGGGGTTTGATGGTGTCGAAACCCTTGTGCGGCCGTGGGTGTTGATCAGATCAGCAAGGGACAGCGTGGGATGCTCTCAATTGGTGCGCCTGGGCGCTCTTTTAACGTCAAGCCAGACACGGGAGGTGGTAAGACGGGAGGGAGGGGGCAGGGCGATCCTAGAGCTGAAACTGTGAGAGCCGTTTTTCTGGCAGTTCTGTCATGTCCAGTGGGAAGAATTGTTGAACCGCCTTTATCAGTGCTAGTGTTGCTTGTTGCTTGTTAGCGCACTGAAGCCGATGAATGGGTCTCGCGAGAAAGGCGCCCTCGCTCGGCCGCCGTCTCAAAAGAAGCTCGTGAGGCAGGCTTAGCATGAGCACGGGAGGTCATTTTCGCGACGACTTGAGCTCCTATCATGTGGTTCGGATGGCCAGCGTGCGGAACACGAGGAAAGTGCGTGGTGTTTCGAAGGTCCGTGAGAACAATCATTGGCAAGAAAAGCAAGTAGGACCCCCACTGATACACAGCAGCGAAGGCGATCCAGGAGCAATTGCGTGTTTCGGCAGGTCACTGGTGAGCGTGCGCTGCTAACACTGCTTGCCTGTCCCCGCGCTTTTCAGCCACTGGCGGGAGGATTCGTTCTGGCAGATGACCTCTTCGACCCCGTCTCCCCCACTGCAACGTCCGACAACATTGGCCCAAAAACACGGCCTAGGTATGCCGGATAGCATCTGCCATTATCATCAAGCATGCGCACATGGCTGCCTAACAACAGCGCGCAGCGCCTCCAGAAGGGTCGCATCCTAAGGTTGACCGAGCGAGCACTGCAGCATGTTGTAGAGTGCACCGACGATCGCCAGCTGGGCAAGTGCGAGGTCAATATCAGGCCTCGGATAATCAATTAGACAGCTGTCTGTCCGCCCGTCCGAGGCAGACAGGATTGACGCTTCTGATGACGCTCCCGGAATGCCATGAGCGCGTCCCGAGGTCATCTGCCCCCAACAAGGGGCGGGAGTTCCAAGCCGTTTTGGGCCTGTTTCCCACCCCTTAGAGCCGGTCGACACTGTCACGTCACGTATGAGCTGGCCAGCACTGCCTTGCCCGCTGTCCTGTCGATTGGGCGACGGCGACGAGTCCAGGAACTGGTTTTGTTTGCGACGGGGAACTGGCCTCAGCTCCTTCACCTTTGGGTCAATCAGCGGATGCCACACGGGCTGCGTGCGCGGCGTGGTAGATGCTGCGGTCTGGCGAGGCATTCAAGCTCGTTCGACTGGTGAGGACTGCCGCGTGCGTGTGGCCCGTCAATTTTGCAGGGCTGAGGGGCTGGGGCCACAAAGCCGATGCAAGATTATCCGACATGACAACAGATTGATTGCAGCACATATCAAAAATAGCAGCTGTTTGCAGGTGGTCATATGGGGGGTCATATGGGATGCCCTCATCAAACCAAAACCCTAAATCTGGGGAAGCGAACCGGTCGGTGCGGGCGCTGGGGCAAAGCAATGCGTTGTCCTCCAGGAGTCTTGTGATGCACTTTTGACACGCACGAATGCGCGGTCGAGCAGGCCGGGCAGGGCTGGCAGGGCGAGCAACAAACGACTTGGTCCATGATCAGCCATCCGCACGCAGATCTGGACGCATCCAGGGACGTGACCATCGTGACCGTGACACGGGCGGATCAGGCCCAGTCAATTCGCCGGGGAATCGGGAAACGACTCCCCCAAGGTGAGGTGCGCGGGCGCGTGGGTGACCGAGCGAGGAGTCAGTCCAGGGGCCAGGTAGGGCAGGGCAGCAGGGCAGCAGGGCAGGGCAGGGCAGAACAGGGCAGGAGGGACTGTGATGAGGCGCGGGATGGACACCTCAGGCTGCCCCGGACTGGATTGGGTTGATGGTCACGGGACGGTGGCTTTGAGGCTGTTGATCCGTTTCTGGGGAACAAGCAGCATGGAGGACGCCCATAAAGGGCGGGACGGAGAGGCGAGCCACCGTTTTGTCCCTCCGCCTCGCTGGTTGCGGAACTTGGCCGATCTGGGGGCATTTCCACGAACCGTCGGCCAGAATGGCCAGAACGGACAGAAGGGCGGCTTCTCCATTTGGGGCAGTACCCCCCAGCCGCGTTTGACCCGATGGGGAACTCGGTGACAGCTGCTTGGGTACTTGGGGAATTGGCGAGCTGTCAAAGTCCATCATGTGACGAGCAGCGCACGCAAAATCCCTGAGAGGCCATGTGCTACCTAAAGGGGTTGGCGCAGCCTATGCGAGCTTGCCCAAAACAGAAGGTTAACTACTGCCCCTTTTGGGCTCCAGCCGTTCGCGATACTGCTCCATCAGGAACAGTGGCCTTCTTTGCACGATCGGCCCGTCTCTGAAGAAAGGCACCCGTGCTTCGAACTCAGCCCGTTTGGGAGCATCTCAGACAATCCGAGTTCCCTTTCTCCCAATGTTCTGGGCCTCAGAGGGGTATCAAAAGTGGAGGCAGAAAAAAGGCAGCAAAGCAAGACAGCTTCTGCAGCTCAGCACAACGCAACGAACAGGACTCCGCATTCCAGCATCGTGTCTAAGGTACCGGAGCCATAGCCGCTTCCCGCATCGCATCGACCGGCAAAACAGGCATTGATATCGCGCGTGCGCGCGCTCTGCCGGTGAACGGACAGAGACACAGACAGACCAGACCACAGCAGGGAGAAACTTCGGTGCTTCTCGTCCCGCTTCATCAAGTGCTTTGCGCGTTTGATGGCCAACATCCAATGCTGTCTGGGGAGATCACATTGTCCCAGGCAGGGCATGGACGGGTGGGATAGGATGGGATGGGATGGGTGGATGGTGGGTGTGGTGGATGCTCTTTGTTGTTGCTCTCGATTCGAAAGGCAAAGATACATGGTACATGCCCTACATGGCGGATATGGACTGGTACGTACCGAAACGGAGTACCTAAGTACATGCCCCTCGGTACGTATCGATTCGTGGTACTTTGTACCGGATACGGTACGTACCAGCCGCTGCTGATCGCTGTCACTGAATCTGAAAACGTCCCTTTGGCCAGGCCCTGACTTGGGCTCCTCCCCTTCTCCCTGGCCCCTGCCCAGAGTGGTCCTCACCGCACAAAGTCCATCCCACGCCCAGGGCCCTGGTCAGCCAAAGCAGATCCCCCCCTCCACTTCCCAGCTCCACTGCCCTCCCCTGTCCATCGTTCTGCTGATGACCCAGGCCCCAAATTCCCTGGGAAGGGGTACCCGTACTGCGCTGCTTCTCCGGCAAAATACATCCCCCAAGTACACTCTCCCATCATTCCCCGTCCAGAGGTACCTCTGCTGCCCCCAGCCCAGCCCAACCAGGGACGGCGTCCATTACATTTACATCCCGTCTCCCTCTCCCCACCGTCTACTACTGCCCGTCCTCCTCTTCCTCTCACTACCTAGAACTACAACTTCACAACGACGACCTCAGCTTGCCGGCGCAATACTCTACGACCGGTCTGTCCAAGGAGCAATCTTCACACACGTCTTCCATTACACTTGGAAGCATCCACCCCAGTCTCCACGCACCTCGTCGCCCTCAGTGCAAGCCCAACCAAGGTCTCTTTGCCAGCATCATCGCGCATCGACCTTGACCAGCATCGCACACCCTACATAATATCACCGGCTGATATCCACCTCGTCCGACGGCCACTCCTCCGCCGCAATCCACTCCATTCCCCGGTGACGATTTGAACTCTGCTCTTAGAGTTCACCTCCACACGAATTGTGCCCACGCCCATCGCGATTGTGTCGCGACTCGTCTTCCCGATCCACCCTGCCCTGGTCGGCCTTCAGCGCTTGCTCGACCCACTCGAGCAACATAGCCTCCGCGCAATGCCCTCGACCCTCAATGCGCCTGTGCTACAGGTGGATGCCAACATAATCCATCAAGTCGACACTTCTAACCCCCAGAACCTATTCAACCTCTGGTGCAGTAAGTTGTCCCAACCTTCTACAACCCGTTCAGCTCCGGGCTTAACCAGATTTTCAGTGCTATCCAGGTGCGCAGACGCTCTGCCACAAGGAAGAAGACTAGAGAACCTCGTCTGGAGGTTATTAATGGAGGAGGTCCCCAACGAGGCCGCACCCAACTCCGCCACTTCGCTCCCGCGCGAAATCCAACGCCCAGCACGCAAGTCTTCTGCCGAAGACGTCCCCAGATTATCTGCAAGCGTCGACTCTCTTGAGAACGACGAAGCTGTCGAGTTCTCTTCCGACTCGTCACCGCTTGACATCTCCCGACCACGGATTCGACGACAAGATTCCTGCACGAGCACCCGCAGCAGACACATCTCCTCCGAGAACCTCGAGAAGATGGTTTCGTCGATTGTGGAGCAGAAGGAGTCTCTATCTTCGCCGCTGCCCGCGTTGCCGCCTCTCCCGTCGCCACCCAAGGAGGAGGAGCCCTTGATGCTCCCTCCCCCGGAACTTATCCGCTCAGGATCAACCACTACCGAGTCCCCCAGCAAAGATTCCGACAGCCCATCCGAGTGCTCGTCGCCTGCCTCCACCGATATGCAGACCCACAAGACCACCGTCGTCCGCGGGTTTTCGCCCTCGCAGCGTCCCATCCCCGCGGTCTTCACACCTCCCAGAACGACATCCGAAATCCCGGCTCCCAAGTCCTCCCCAGCGGCAAAAACAGTCGAGTCTAAGAAGTCTCGGGCCAAGTTTGTCCTGGGCGGCTCATCAGAGGAGTCCTACAGCGACCACGGTCACAGTGTTGAGACACGACCCACCCTTGCACCTCCAGCACCCAAGAAGAAGATGTTCCAGATCGGAGGCTCCTCAGAAGAGGACAGCTCGCTCAAGAGCGCTCTCGCGTCCCCACGCCATGGCATGTTGAGTGCACACAAGAAGCAAACCTCATTTGCCAACAACCTCACCACTACGATCCCAGCATCCGCATCATCCGCTGTCATCGACGAGGACGAGGAGAGCTGCTACGACGAGAGCGCCATCGACGATGATGATGAGGACTGGGAGGACTCAAATGAGGAGGAGAGCAGCAAGAACAGTGTGGACGAGAAGACATTCTTCCAGCGTGTCGACTCAAATGCCAACCTGACCTCGCGTCGATCTCTCATCACCCTGGGCCTTGAGTCAAACCAGCGTCGTGGTCCCGCACCTCAGCTGGGCAACATTGCCTCGCAGTCAACTTCTGCTATCCCACAGCGCGCACGAAATGCATTCAACGGCCCCTCCATGGTGGCTTCCCCGAACGACTCCGACGACGCTCCCCTAATGATGAAGCGGAAGCCCCGCGGTGGCCCACTGCGGTCTATCAACGAGATTCCCCGCTCATCGGCTCAACCCATTGCGCCTACTAGCAACGGTGTCAGCCAACCCATTGCCTTCTCTCCTAGGACGACCCGCCGCAACATGATGTCGACTGAGCTCACCGAGTCGTTGCGTCGTCACCTCCTGTGGGAAAGGTCTCAGAAGACATCCACTGCCAATGCCGTGCTTAAGCGTCGCCACACATCTCAGGACGTCGCCAACCTGAGGCAATACCCACAGCAACCTCACATGAACCGGGACAACAACGACATCAATGCCAGCAGCTGGGACCAGGACTTTACTCGGGAGGCCTTCGCTGGATACCACACCAAGGGTTGGTAAATCATACCACAAAGGTCACTGCCCTCCCGCAAAACCCGATATTCTACATCTGCATATACCCATTCAAAAAGTGATACCCAAAAAAGGACAGGAAAACTGGACTTCCACATCTTCGGCACACAAGAATGTGCCCTTGTACAATTTCAATCGAGCAAGCATTGCGAAGCGACATGCTTTTAACGACATCGAAGCATGACGGGCGGCGTTTTGCTTTTTCGCACATGGACCAACCGGCCTCTAATGTGGGCAGGCCGGTCAACTGATCTGGAGTGTGCTTTGCTTTATTTCCTTGTTTCGTTTCGATCATGATACCACGGTCTCCGAATCGCATCAGTGTTTTCCTGTACATGAGTACAGCTTATTTTTCTCATGATACCCTCATGATGGGGTTTGGTCTCAGGGGAGGGGATTGGTATTTTTTCGTCATCAGGTCACTGGCAGCAAAGAGGGAAGAGGGTATATTCTATTACAGCCCGCGGGGTACAAAACCAGCATGTTGGGCAACCAGCACATGCTCCTCACGGATGGACCGGAGAGGATGCAGGAGACAAAAAAAGACGGTCTTTCCGTCAAGCTACAATACGCCCTTTGCTACGCAGCAAAACACAAAACGGGATGGGGATGGACGGGGTGTGCCAACAAAACCAAAAGTACAAGAGGAAGCACGACTTCAAAAGACCGACCTCGGATAGCAACGAGGCTTGACTAAAAAAATATTAAACCTGATGAACACTTCATAATCATGTTCCAATGCCTGATGCTCGCTGTACGTGCTCTGCTGTCTGTGAGTCTGTGTCTAACATGGAACTACCTGTTGGCTGGTTGGCTGGCGGGCTATGTCCAATGGTTCCCGATCGCAATTCGTGCTGACCGCGGCATGAACGGCCCTGTCCCGTGGGGCAGTGGAAGAAGGGAAGGGTGGGGTATTCCAGCAAACCAGAGCGTTTCCGTCGGCTGCCGCACCTCTCCCCACCCACCCAACAACACCGCCGGCCCCACTTTCCCTCCCTCCCCCTCCTGCTTACCAAAGCCACCAGCAGGAAAAAACCTGATACATAGTGACAATAGGGATGAACGCGGAGCCGCATTGTTCCATGTTGTTTGTGGTCGGCTGCCGTGGAGCATCAGCAGGGGCAGAAAAAAAAATCGGGAATCAAACACTGAAATTTTTCGATCCTCGCGCCTTTCTCTTTGCCTGTGGTCACGTTGAGACTCCATAAAAGAGCCGTGTGAAGGGCCGCTGGAAAAAGCGAGTTGTGCTTAGTAGTTCTACGCGTGTACCTCACGATCACAATTCAGGTAGGCAAACCCAGGCAAAAGGCAAAAGGCGACGGCGCCGGCGGAAGGGCGGGATCCGGGCCCTCTTTTTTTTGCCCTCTCGTCGCGTCGTTGCTACTGCTGCTACTGCTGTCTTATGTGTCTAGACGGCGGGCCGATCGATTTGGAACGGGCATGGCCTAGCTAGCCAGCTACCAGGTACCGTATACACAGCTAGTGACAGCTTTACAGCAAGCAGGTGCCCTGACGCCGCAGCACTGATGCAGAGAGTTCGAGCGTGAGAGTGGCACGCGCTCCTCCTGCTCTGGTGTTATTTTTCCTGCTGGGATTGCACGTGTAGTCTGAAATGACAAGCCCGTATTTCTTCGGCTTCCCCAATGGCGTGACACAGGACACAAGACGCGGACCGGTGTGAGGGGTTGGTTTCGAGGGACCGACCGACTGGCCGGCTCCTTGCCTTTGGAGGAAGCTTGCTTGGATGTTCAGATCTCGAGTTCCTGTCAGACAGACATGTGATTGCTGACTGTGCAGCGCCGCGCGCGTCGAAAAGCTATGGTCGGGGCACATGCTCGCGGCTAGTGTGTGTTGGGGCTTGGATGGGGGGAAGGGGAGGGAGGATGGGGTGATGCGTAGTCTAGATAGTGTGTTTGTGTTGTGTTGTATCACTACTGCCACTGCTACTGAGGAATCACCCGCTGCAATTCAAGGACAGGGTGGGGTGGGAGTGCCGATGGTGGGAGGATGGGAAATTGGATGCGGCTACCATGTGAAGAAAGACTCTTTGAGTGCTATAGACTACAATGGTCAATTAATTCATGGTCCATTCGATTTGATCGTTTAATCGAGATAGAGCCTACAACAAGCACGAGAGACAAAGTACAAGAAGGAAGCAACCAAAAGCCCAAGCCGGCTCGGCCGCGTCGGCTTGCCTCATCGGGCATGATACGTCGAAGGTTATCCCTCCTCCTCTCCATCTGGGTTCGTCCTCGTCTCCAAACGCGGCTCTCCATCGGCGGTGTCTGATGTTCGGCAAAACGAAACAAATAGACCAGTCTCGCTAGCTATGGGTCGCTCCCTGTACCAAAGTTCTTGTTGTTGTGCCTGGGTAGCGGGGAGGGGGTCCCATCGCGCGTGCATGCGTTCACTCCAACCCGCTGCTTTGCTCATTGCTACCGCAGCCCGCCTCCTCGCACTTTTACGCGGAACAACTCGGCCAAGCGGTGGGATGGCTCGCGGGATGGGGACGATGGGGTGGGCATCCTCTTGACACCATCTTGTATGACACTCTGTGGATAAGGTTGCCTGCAGTAGGGCTGGGCGATTAAGGTCCAGATGTAGAGATTGTCGCGGGCTGGGCAGGCCGGCTCACCAGTTTCCTCTCAGGCCATGGCCACGCCCTGGGGCCAGGTGCTTGCGAAACGGAACCGCAGCAACGGCCATCGACCGAGCTGCCCGAGGTGCCCCCGTCTCGAGCCCGTGTCCCCCGTCCGCACGGCGACGTCGCCCCCCGTCCCCACCTTATTTACAGTGGTGTTGTTGCCTCCTCCGGATGGGATACCCAGTTGTTAATTGGAAATTGGTGATGGGTTTCCCAGTCGTGAATTACCTAACCCAGCGGCTTTTGCACTGCGGGAATGATGATGCACTTTATTAGACTACTGCGAAATGGATCGACCGCTCCAGCCACAGAACCCGAGGGGAGCTCCTGGCAGCTGGGCGCAAAACACGGAGTCTGTCCGTGAGCTGTCAGGGCCGGCGTGTTAGATCTTGATGCACCCCGATCCTCACACGTGTTGTGCCGGACCGTAAACACATCGGATCAGAGGCATATACCATGGTCAAATCAACCAGACGCTGCCTCGCCAATCCCCCCCCCCCTCCGGGGGTCTTCCCCCCCCCTACCGTGTGCAGATGGAATATCGCCCATATAGCCGACCGTCCCATAGCAGTCCCACGGAGCAGCAGTGACCCCGGGTCGGAGCTTCCAGTCTTGGGTCATTGTTGGCGGTGGCTGATACGTACTCTGTCGGGTATGCCAACTTTTCCTCCCCTTGTGAGGACTTTTACACAACAGAAATCAGCAGAAAAGTGGACTTTGGTGAGAATCCTCTTTTCCGAGTTCCAGGTTTGAGTGATTTGTCACCTACAACCAACGAACGAACGCAGGCACCTGGGCCCAACGCACGTCCGCCCCGGGTGGGGGTTCTTCTGGTCGTGACACGGACCATGCCGCAGGTATTGAACGGCGGGGAGAGCCCAGGCATTGAAACGTCCAGCCGCCCGTCAGGCCTTCTAGAAACAAATTTTCGCGACTGACACCAGGCCAGTGAAGCGCGTCCTCGTCAATGGGTACGCGATGCTCTCTCCCTGTCAAGCAGGTCTCGGGACCCGACTGCTCCTGCTCCGCCCGATCGCAAGCCTGCCCTGCCTCCTCGTTCCCCTTACAAGCTCGGGTCCAAGCCAACAATCTGGTGGGGCAAGAGGTTAAAGAGGGTCCCACACGAGCATGCCATGCCATGTGGTGAGGGGAGCCCGTCAAAAGGCAGGCCCCGTTCGGGCTTGGGTTTCGCAATCTTCCCAAGCTTTGCGCGCCCCGCCGCCCCCTTTGAGCCGCCGAACCCCGATGATGGGCCGCTGCATCGATGCGTGAGTGACAGTGTCCGCTCGCCGGTGACGATGGGCATGGGCTGGCTCATGCACGCCTTCCCAAGATTGAGGAGCCCACCTCGCCCAATTCACGATGCGATGGAGAGGGTGAAGGGCCCAGGCTCGTCGGAAATGAGCATGTCGCGTGTTGGCATGTCGCGTTTATTCCCTCTCACCGCCGTTCGAAGGGAGAAGAGGCTGAGGACAGGAGGATGAGGATGGTACCGGGTGGGCTCGGCCGGCCACGTCGTCTCTCATCCTTCTTGTCTGTCAGACTTCCGCGCGCGCTGGTTGCGCCCGTGGAGACCGGTGAGTTTGGGCGGGAGAAGGGCAGGTTGACAAGGCGGAGGAAGAGAGGGCCCCATGTGCGCTGGTCGCGGTGGGACTGAAACTCTCAATCTGGCCCATGTCTCCCGTTGTGCATGACGTGCTTGCCTGCTGTCAAACGGTCTCTATTCTCATTTCAGCCTGAGCCAGAGCTTCGGGTTCCCAAGGTGCAGCAGGGGCCAGCGACGAGATCCAGCACCGCGGGCGTGTGAGCTGTCACGGCGCTGCACGGCCATGTCGGCGCCGGGGTGTCTCAAAGAGGTTGGTCATCACAGCGTGTGTATTCAATGTTGTACAGCCTTGTGCCTGACCCCGGGTGAAGATCCAGGGCCAATCCGCCACCCCGTCTCGGGCCAAGGTTGGCGATCAATCTGGGGTAAGAACAGCGGCAGCGACGAAGATCAACCATTGGCCTTGTGATCATCTGTCTGTAGACGTAGATCATCGTGGGCACAGCATGTAGTAACAACTGTGCATCAAATGTTGACAGGCAGCCAGCGCCGGGCCGTGCAGGACCGGTGTGAACACTTCTCAATTGGAGACAACCACACCCCCCCCCCTCTGTCCCGGGGGTGCATTTGAATTATTTCGGCCGTAAAGTATGGCCGTGCAGGCGGTAGCCAGTGCAGGGCGAGCCGACGTAGGGCAGTCCGCGCCATACTGGGCGCTGAAAGGCGCTGGAAGCTCGACGCGAGGCTCGCTACATTGCGTCGCTCTGCAGGATTCCCGGAGTCTGGCAATGGGCGGAGGCGGCCTGGTCCGATGTGGTGACACCGCGTCGAGGTCAGGCCCGTCACATGGCCTGTCAGACTATCTACTCTGCTCTCCAATATTGGTGAACATGGGTCGGCCAGCAACTCGGTGAAGGAGCCCCATCTGCTGTGGTTCCCAACCCGACATGTCATTCTCCCCCCAGGGGCGGCTCATTCAGCACCAGGCGTTGTGACTGACAGACATACGGGTGTCAGAAGCACAGCAGCATCGCGTCACGCCCGCCCCGCCTTGGCACGCGCAAGGATGGCATCGGCACCAAAAGCTGCGAGTTTCTCTCCGCCAGGTTCGAGCATCGGGCGCTGTCTCCCCGCCTCAGAGTCGGAAAGGGGGATTTCTGTCTCGGCGGTTGATCATGCATCCTTCCTCACCGTCCGTCTGGTCGGCATCACGACAAGTGATGTAAGCCATGCGGGTTCCCCCTGTGGTGTTGAGGAAAGTGCAGGACCCTGAATTTTGGCAATGTGCATGTGAGCAGCAGATCTGTTCCAGGCCCAGGGCTGATTGGCAGCTGAGAGGTGGCGCAAGTGCGGGAGTGTTGCAGCGTGGCAGGCCCGGCTCCCGTCACCGGCGTCCCCGCATTCTCGTCGTTGAACATCTGCCCAGCTCGATGCGTTGGCTTTGCCGGGAGTCCCCTTCTCACGGACAACACATGAGACTCCAGTACACCGCGAAGCTTGCATATACGGTCGTTAATGGTGTTGGTCTCGCAGCCAATTTCCAGTGGGGGTGGGCCACACGCCTCTGCGCCCGCTGCCCTGCCCGAGTGACGGCGATTTGAGTTGAATTTTCACCCTGGGGGAGGGGAAGGGGAAGGGGAGGGGAGGGCGCCGTCGGCGGCAGGACCGGGAGACAACATTGCATGCATGTATGCGTACTGATGCAGTGGCTGTTGGCAGGTATCCCCAGCGAACCGGTCGAGCTCGAAAGCGGTCTATCACCGCCCCAAATGAGGCGACTCGGGCTGCTTCACATGCCCTGAGCGGCCGTTTTGGGGAGAGCTGCTGCTTCATGTCATGTGCCATATATTAATTAGACTACTGTATCAATGGTGCAGTATGTAAGGGGCAGGCAATAGAGTCGTCGTCCTTGTGCCGGCAGCGTCGGTGGCGCTGTGGTATTGAGGGTCAATCATCTGCTGCACGCAGCCAGCCAGCCAGCCAGTCTATGATGCTCTGCGGCTTGCATAGCGAGGTGATATCGTTGTCTGGGGAGGGAGGCATCGTGTTTGGGGTTGGGGTCTTAGGTGAGGTCACTCTGCAATAATAACTGTGGCTCTGTTGCACATGCTGTGACAAAATCTGCGATGATTTCTGCGATGGTTGCCGGCTTTCGATAAATTCAATCAATTGATCAATTCAATTTACGGCACCAGCAGAACGGTGGAGAGATGGTCCATTGTACTGTACGATAGACTATGCGAGTTGAGTCCACTTAGTTGGAATGCGTGCTTGCAGGAAGAAAAGCTCCTACGAGCAGCGCAGTTCCTGCCTGACCAGGTTGGTCGATTGTCGTCTCTTTCACATCATTCCGACAAGACCGTTTTTCGCCAGGTGCAGTTGACAGCATCTTCCTGGTTGGTTGTCATTCGACCAGAGACGTTCTTTCTTTGTCAAAAGACTCAACCGTAGTGAATGGCAGGTGTGCAGTGCCCCACGCTCTTTCTCTTAGTTTGGCTGCGCTGGCGGGCAGAACGGAGGGGTACTTGAGTACTTGGATACCTGGGTACCTGGGTACATCGTCAAGTACCGATGTCTCTACAAGGGCTGCATGCACGGCTGTGCGTGATAAGCCCTGTCTGGGCCTAGCCTGTCCTTATCGTGCAGCCGGCCGTTATGCGGACGGCTCTTGTCTCTCAACACCACCACCACCGCCACACAACCACACCACAGCCAATTCTCCCCAAACCCCCATTCCATTCCCACTCACACCAAGTAGCTCAATCTCACCGACTTTTGTGACTCTTGTCGCATCTGCAGCCTCTGCAACCATCCCCCGTCCAATGCGTTCCAGCCCAATGGTATTTTCTCCCGGTTTCATCACGGCTTGTTTCTGCTGTAATGTGCCCTGCCGTAACGGACGCTCCGCCCGTTTTCTCAACATGACAACCAGGTCAACCCACTCCGCCTCGCCTCACTGCCGCCGCTGGCCATCAGCTGCGAGCTCCCAGCTACCATGCATCGCGTGCCATTACCCTGCGGACAGCTGAATTTCTCACCGCTTCTACAATGTGGCCGCCACTTGTCCTAATCAGAATCTACGGCTGGCAAAATCTTGGGTCACACGAACTGCCGCACAAAGAAGAGGTAGCCGGGGCGTTCAGTCAACTACACGGCAGCCAGCCGACCCACTTCCCGCTCGCTCCATGCCGATCCCGGATCAACGGCCGGACAGGCTGTCGTCCGGGGCTTTGTGTGCCTCAACATTCGCCTCATCTTCATTTAATATCCTTTTTCTTTAGCCCATAGCAGCGATATTTCGCGTTGGATCGGACTGGTCACCAGCCGCTCTTAGCCCCCCCCCCCCTCGGCAGCATCACAGACTTCCGGTGCTACTCTTGTCTGGGGTGTTCTGAGGGTCATGATGATTCTCCAGCGCACACATACGGCATCATCATGAGAGCGTACAACAGCAGCTTTCATCACCGAAACATACCCGTTCCGAACTCACAGTGTCACAAAGGAGGGTGGCGCCTTGGGAGTGGGGGGCTGCTCTTTCACTAGAAGGGATGTCACAGCATGCTACCCAGTTCAACATTTACTCGCTCCTATCACCACACTTTGAGCCCGGAGATGGTGTTCTTCAACGAAGGCTGTCTGAGGTACAATCGCTCGCGGCGAACCAAGTACCACGAATCGAGGGCTCATGTCGCTGGCACGTACGGGCAGTGAGGTCTCTAAGATCCAACATCCCGGCCCGTCTGTTTCTGTTGGGGACGGAGGGCGTGGACTGCTCGGCGCCTGCTGTCAGATCACCGATTGCCGCCTGGTCATTGGCGGCGCTTGTCCAATACACAAAACTGCTGGTTGCTGACTAGCAGTCCATCCGAACCAATATCACAGCTAGCGTGACGTCGGTACGCAATCATCCTGGATGCATCCCACTGCGAACAGCTGCCCACCTTCGCCTGTCTCGCTACTTGTCCCCCCAGACCATTCCAACAACACACGGCCGCGGAGTTGCTGCGTTCGTTTGAATCGACGACGCCCGCCTCCTTCTCGGCGGACATGATTCGGAACCAATGGCGACAGTGTAACGGCGTTCGATCCGTGGCTGGCTGGCTGCTCTCCTCGTTCCTTGCGGTCCAGAGTGCAACTTCCGCATTGAGCTTGACCGTCTTGTCAGAGTGCGAGGTTCGGCCGACAGTCTAAACTCTGGCTGTCACACTCCCACACCTCCCTTCCACCGGCTTGATTCCCCAACCAATCCGGGTCACCAGAGTTGGCGTCCTGCAGCCTTTCGCGGGGTGACCATGCTAGAATTCTTCTAGAAACCTTCTAGTGCCGACTAGAGGATCACGCAACACGAGTCATTCCGAAGGATAAAATCTTCTGCACCTCGTGGAGGCTCTTCTTAAACTTCGTCTGATTGCAGGATGCCGTCATGTTCAGCCCTTGGTGGCGTTCTCAAGTCATGTCGAAGTTCCATGTGGCACGAGATTTTGAGACACCCTGGAGGACGATTGACGTTCCAGCCCTCTTGAGTCGTGAAGCGAAAAGTTCTGGGCGTCGGATGCACATTAACAAGCTTACTCGCCTCCACAAGGGACGATGTTGCCAAGAAAGCCGTTCCTGCCTCTCAAACAAAGGCATGCCAGAACGCCTTTTCCGTGTCGATCCACACGTCATCCGCCTGTCAGAGTGAGTTGGTCTCGAGTGACATGATGGATTGGATGGATGGACATCAAGTCTAGGCCTGGTCGAGATACTGGGATATCTTTGGGAAGCTCCGCGTTCTCAGACTGAAAGTTTGGGATCGGAAGGACCTGCAGAATCGGGTACTCAGTACAGCCGCGACGATCGCTTGACCCAAGGTCTCGGGGCGTTGGATGCACACTGGTATTGCATTGCCAACAAGTGTGCGCCATGACACGGGTACAGGTGCTGGAATGGTCAAATCTTGGCCGCGCAAACAGGACACCCTCGACTGTCGAGAACCTCCGTATTCTGAATGGGCCAGCAAGCCCCTATTCAAACCTCAAGGTCGATGTTCGACCCAACACAAGATACGCGCTATGGTTTTCCGTGATCACGGGGCTTATCCGCTGCTAGGTACCGTCTGCCGCTCGTATTTGGCACAAGCATCGGACCGCGTTTGAACGGACCCAATACCCCAGATCGAGCCGACAAAGGTGAAATTACCCGACGTGAAACGGACATTTAATCCAACCCAAATTCCAAAGAGGAAGGAAGGGGGCATGAACCACGCGCGAGACCCTAGTATTCCTCCATGAGGTTGCTGGGTACAAAGATTAACGTTCAGACCATCCCCAGATTTTCCCTGAAACCCGGAGCTGTGGCGTCGGCGTCACTCCGCACCCTTCTCGGCGCAAGCTCGCCAATGGGTTTAGCGGAAGACCGTCCACACGGGACCAGTCGGATCGCTTGCTGGCGAGTCAGCAGCTGTCGCTGGTTTTGCCACTAGCAATGGCGAGTGCCAGGCACATGGCTTGAGGCGTATGCAGGCACATTGCGAGGTCAGTTTCTTGGGTGAAACTATACAAGGCTGCCATTGACTTTCTCAATTCATCATCAAGGAACCATAAATTGACTGAAATGATTCAAGTGTCCAACATTGATCTTCATGTTGCTGATACAACACGGTTGGTACAGGTACATAGGCTCTGGTCATGACGCAACTCTGGCCAAGTTGTGGTAGGGCTGAGCTCTGACTAGGCCTGCCAACACAAAGGAATAGGGGCGCCAAACTGCAGCGTTTTGACGCCCATCAAACTAGCAGTAGCGCTCCCATGTCGCCGAAGCTGTCACGGCAGTTGGGTTCCTCGAAACACTTGGGTGCTGAATCCGACGCGACTGCTTCTTGGATGTGCACACAGACTACGCAGCGGCGGCACACACACACATTGTCAAGGCCTGGGATTAATCCATTGACCCGCTTCAGCGTTTTGGTCGGCTTCCGACGACCGTTTTACAGTATCCCCCCCCCCCCACCTGGGCGCGGAACGGGTGCGGTGGGTGGGAGGGAGCGGAGAGGCTCCGCTCCAGAGTTTAGATTTCAGGGTCCTCAAAGCCTGCTGATCTCAAGATGACGTCGTCCACCCTGTGGCCTGACTGACTGGCAGGGCGCGCGGTGGTCGACAATAGGATTTCCCGGATTGCCAGATTTCCCAGATCCCAGATTCGAGCGAGATCTTGTTAAAATGCCCGTCAATTGAGATCATGGGGGTGGCGAGGACTGCGGGGTCCCAGTCTCCCATGGCTTTGGTGGTGGGACCTGTTGTTCTGGACCCGCACATCTTCCAACTGAAAGACTGGGAATACTGGTTATGTAACTCTCCGGACCCGGCTCACGATGCCCTCAAGTCTCGGGTCGGACTTTGGTGACCACTGTTGCGATGACGTCTTACGACCCACCGATTCTCAGGCCCCTCCCATCCCTTCCCTTCCCCTCCCCTCCGTCTCCGCGCCGACATCATCGCGCCGCGCCCGTCGGCTAAAATGCAACGAAGGCCACGAGGTCTGTGTGCTCGGAGCGCGCTTGCGACATCGTCGTCGGCTGACCCACTTGCCCTTGGCGAAACGGCGAGAGGGCAGTTGAGAGCCTGGAGCCCTGAACCCTTCCTCCGATCCCCACCATCAGGGGCCGATGTACTTCTTTCAGGACAAGGCGAGCCGAATACCTGGGGCCCCGCGATGATGGCAAAATAATCGTTGAAAAAATTGCGTGCGTACGTGACGTGTTGGGCGTGGGGGATAGACATTTACCCTTTAGCCCCGGCATGTACCCTGATAGACACGTCGATGACCTGGGGTGAGTGGACAAAGCCCGGCCGGGTGAGAAAATTTGACATCCAAGGCGGACAAAGGGAATTCCGGCTAGCTGTTAGAGGTCCTGATGTGCCAAGAATCTCGACTGGTGCGGGTCTGGGTGTAATGCGGGTAAACATGCTTCCAGCCCTGCCTAGGATGCGCACTTGTGACCCTCATGCGCGGCGTAGAGGTAGGAAGGGCGCCCTCTTCTGTTCCACTGAGCTTCAGACTTGCTGCTGGTGGCGGATGAGAGCCCGAATGATTTAGCTTGTAGAGCACGCCGCAAATGGAATGCCGCTCCCAGGTTGGCTTTGGTTGGTGCCACGCTCGAGGGCATCAAACTCAGTAGCCCGAGGGAAATCGATATGTATGGCCTGCCTGAAAGCTTTCCATGACCTCAACATCACTAGATTAGCTAGACAGAATTGTCAATGGAAGTTTATTCAATTATTATTCTAACCGCCGTTCTCGCCTGGTGTTCAGCAGATGTGAAAGGGGTGTGCTGTGAGGTCGAGGCTGGCGTTTTAAGGTTTGCACGAGGCTGAGTCAAAAACAATAGTGACCGCAAGGGCTGCCACGAGGCTCTGCAAATACAACATGCTGGGGCGATCTTTGAAGTGCACGGTACTACGCGCAGCCGTCAGCATAAGAAGGGTATCTTGGTATTCGTCCGTAATCGCGTTGGTTGCTTTTGTATGCTGGCCTACGTCCAAGTACAAGTTCAGTACACTTGGAACATTTATGGTAGAGCTCGACTTGCACAGTACCTTGAGAGCATATATAGTTCGTACATACGCAGTCTACATTGAATCTGCAGAGCGATAGTGGACAAGTATTTTCAGAATCACATCACCATTACAGGCTTAGTAGAAGCTTAGTAACCCATGTCTGCCCAGGTGTATAGCGCGCAGGGGTAATGCGGAATGAGTCAAGTTCCTCACTTTCGAACTGCGAAGCTCCCGGCTGTGGCAGTCAAGAGAACACTCACGATACACCAACCGCCAGCAGCTTGATGCCACCCATTCAGTTGCAAAACCACGGAACCTGCCACTTTTCCCCGTAATAACCAGCCCAGGACACCACAGCCGGGCCTTGAGTCCGTCCGTCAGGCCTGCCGAGTAGGGCAGACAACCACAAGACGATGGCCACATACAGCGAGGAGCAGCTCGAGCTGTACCTCCAGCATATTAGGTACCCGAGGTCAAAGCACCCGGCCGACAGGCTGCAACTCCTGACGGGCCTGGTGCGGCACCACCAGGCGAGGGTCTCGTTCGACAACATCGCGCTGCACTACTCGCCGAGCCGGCTCCTGTCACTCGACCGGCAGGACCTGTTCGAGAAGGTCGTCACCAACAGCCGCGGCGGGTACTGCATGGAGGTCAACGAGCTGTTCGCGACCGTGATGAGGACGCTCGGCTTCCAGCTCTACAGCACTGCCGGGAGGGTGAGACATGACAGACTGTAAGAAGTGACCTACATCCCCCAATTGGTGTGGCACCGGTATCTAGATGCCTGGTGGTTTAGCCAGGCGTCACTGTCTGTGCACGAGGATTACTCACGCCCAAATTGCTACTCAGGAGCCACATGGTGAATCTCGTAACCATCGAAGGCAAGAAATACCTAGTGGACGTCGGCTTCGGCGCCCAGGAGGCAACGCAGCCCATCCCGCTGGAGGAAGGATACGAGATCACGACCATCGCCCCGATACGTGGCAGGCTGGAGCTGAAGCACATCGAGAAGCAGGTCACCAAAGGCGACCCGGCACAGCGACTATGGGTATGGACGTCGAATAAGGGCGGCGAGGGCGCGCAGTGGGAAGACATGTACTCGTTCGGCGAGGCCGAGTTCTTCACCGAGGACTTTGAGTCCCTGAACTACGCCGTCATGACCAGGCCGCAGAGCTACTTCCTGCAGACGGTCCTCGCGTACCGGCCCGTCCTGGACGAGGGCACGGGCGAGCTGGTCGGGGAGAGGATACTATACGGCAATGTCGTGAAGGAGGGTGCCAGCGGGCAGGACCGTGTCTTGGAGGTGCTGGAGACGGAGGAGGACCGCGTCAGGGCGCTGGAGAAGTACTTTGACATCAGGCTGACCGAGAGGGAGAAGAGGGGTATCAAGGGCCTTATGACAGAGCTTAAAGAGAAGAAGTAGCGTTTTTTTTGTTGTAGTAAGTAGAATAGATCTGTTTCTTCAATCATTCGAAACCCGGGGCACCAAGACAATACCAGCGGGTTGTTCAAGAAAAGGCCGACTTTACCGCTATTTATGAGACGAACACCTGCAGCATTTCATTGTCTATATCTGATCCTTTGACCTGGGTGGCCGTTTCTAAGTTTATAGAGACCCGCGGCCAGTATTATCACATGGTCTTCAGGAAGCCCTGGTTGGGAGAAAGAATGCCAGAGCTCAATGTACCTATATTGTAAAATACCTGGCACAGAAGCTCCCCGAAGTAACTTTCAGGTGGGCAGTGTCTTTGTGTAGATGAACTAAATTAACAGAATCGGCATCAATGACAAGCAAAATTGTACTCCTCAAGATTCAATCCGAGGAAAGAGATGTATCCTACCATCGGAAAAGGATCGTATCATGGCAGAATTTCGGGAGAGGCCACCTCGCAATATGTGACGTGACGGACACGGAGTCCTCTTCGCTGACACGCATAATATTGGTGAAGGTAGTGCCTCTCCAAATGTATGGTGTCTCCACTCCAAACAGGACGCAGTGAAGTCGCCCAGGGACTTTCTGGGCTACCCGACACAAATCAAACCTGTCAACCTCTCACTGAAGGATAGATGGTCAAACGCCATGAGGCATCCATGCTTTAGCTGAAATGTGCACATATCCCTAGGACTTTCTACGTAAGTGACTGGCAGGGCTACACGTCTGCCAATACAGTTATGTAGGACGCTCATATTGCTGGAGCAAACAAGACATAGGGGAAGATGTTTCTTTCACGTATGAAGAAAACGAAACAATGTAATACTGGTTAGACACTTTAGCCAATTGAACGGTGTCTGACCATCTTGACGATTGGTGATCCCGTGTCGTTTCTCCAGTCAAGGAACTCGAAGCCTACGTTTTTCCAACGTCGAATCCACGACTAATTACGACAATATATTTTACACCGTCAGACTGACGACACTGAATGCCAACATAGGCAACACACTATTTCAACTGTGAAGGCAACCGCAACTTCCCAAGAAAGAGACTTGATGGCTCGCCATACCACATTAATAATGGTCACCCATGGTCGTAAAAACAAAGAGGAAGGATGGGACAGCTGACCGCACCATAAGGCCATTAATCGAATCAAGGATGGTGCTGTCAGAAGTCCATCCAATTCCAGCCAATCGATTCCAATACCCAACGGATCCCTCGTGTTACCCCTTTCATGCTGACAGCGGCCTGAGTAGGAATCTCCAGCTCGATACGCATTGGATAGAGCGCCGTCCTGTAAGGAAGGATGTCCTTCCTGGCTGGGCCTCCGGCAGGACCTGTATCTCCGTGGTTGCTACTCCTTGGTGAGGATTTCTGGTCAGGTGGGAACGGCTTCTTCCGTGCAGTAAGTTGGTAGTACCTGGGTACTAGTGGCAAGGTACAGAAAGAACGGGACGCGTACCCGAAGTGGTGGGGGTGTTGATTTCACCAGCAACCCTTGGGGAATCTCGCTTTCGACCATCTGTTTATGTTGGTAAAATGACAATTATTTTATCTCTACCAACAAGGCGTTCGAGGCCCCACTCTGAGACGTCGACAGGGAATCATTAATTCCACACACACAATGACGGAGATGGAAAGCCAGGGGGGGGGGCTACCGAAAGGACCAACATCCATTACCAGCTCGTTGGCCATCACAAAATGTCAACTGTCCGGGGTGCAGAGCACCATCAACCCATAGTCCACAGACTCGACACATGTTTCGCGCCAGCGTGTCCCCCGTAATTGTCATTCAGAGAAGCTCACCGTCTCTTCTCCAGACCGCCATTTAACAAATGCACGTAGCAATGCAATGCACACCGCACACACACACGAGAACATACATACAAAAAGACTGCAGGGTCACCACCAACTCCTCTCGTCGGGCATCTCAAAACACACCGATAATTCATCAAGAAATGTGAGAGATGACCCGTGCCAAAGTATACAACCACCATCTGATCGCCGACAGTGTACACACACACACACGCAAGGCGATCCCGCCTCCGCGGCAGATCCGCCCGGATAAAACGAGGACATGGCACAGGGGGCGGGCAGAATAGGGCTGTTGGTTGGGCAGCAGCGAAACGGTACCTATTGTATGGCGACTTATGCAGGGAGGGGGCGAGGGTTTTTTTGGTTCATCATGCACAAATGCATGCTGGGGGAGGGGAGGGGGGAGCAGGGAGGAGGGAAAAAAGAGAAAGCGAAAAGAAAGTACCCTTCATGCATTCTCGCCTCCCACCCATCGGGTCTGTCAACCGCTGGAGATTATTGTGTTCCAGAAGGCTGTCATAATGTCAGTTTCTACCCCACGGGGAATATGCACGGGGGTAAGAGGGATGTGTAGATAAGCGGGGAGGTTCTTACATGCGCCGATATTGTGCATGGGAGCTTACAAGCATTCTATGCAGCAGCAGGAGCGGGCCCCACACATACACACGCAGGCGACACTCACACCGTTCCCAAGTTTAGCCGGCGGCCGAAGAGGGTGTGGTGCTGGGGTGGGGGGGCCCGGGGCCGAAGGACGAGGGGAGGTGTCACGGCCAGGGCGAGGTTCCTAACAAAGACGAAGGAATTGGCCGGGACGAGAGCGCGCGGCCGGGCTGGCATCTGAATCCGCCCGCACGTGGTTGACCTGATGGAGGGCTGCCGTTCCCTGATTCGGAGGACCGGTGACGAACTCGGACGAGAGCACCGGCCTTCAACCTCCTTCACGTTTCAACCCCGGGGTCACTCGCCACCACCATCTCGGGAACACCCCCTGACCACCATCGCATGGCTGGCTGGAATGCTTCCCCGGGGACGAAAAGCCCGCCAAAGAAGGGCTGCGTGCTCGCCTCAATCAGCGCCTGGGGCCTGTCAGCGAACACCCCCCACCCCTATGGCGCGGCTTATGGGGTAGCGTTGGCGGGCATCTCTTTCTAGCCACGGCATCCCAAATCTTGGGACATTCCCGCTGTTTGGCGTGGGTGGAAGGATGAGCTACCACATCAACCGAGAGTGGCAGACGCACGCAACTAGGCAGCTCGAGCAATTGGTGTCCCATCAGGCTGTCGGCCCTACTTGGCGGGGGTCGACAGGGGCGCACATCCAGGGTCGTCGAGCAGGCACGTGTCTAGTCGCCGATGTAGCTGCCCCGGCATCGACTGAGACACGGGACACTGGGCCTTCTCGACAATTACCCCAGATTATTACATCCATTTTCGGATCCCGATCCCATCGAGCACCGGAAGGGGAAGATCTTGTGACAGTCAAACGTACAGGGCCCAACGGCGACCCGGGGGTTTGGTTTACTCAACTTCAGCCGAGCGTATAGGATGCGTAATCTGGCCAGACACTGCGCCGAGACGTCACCACACACAATCGCCTTCCTCTCTGACCTCTCACGAGTCTCATCGATGACAGGCCGCTGGCTGATTCAGCGGGGACACACCTCCCCCGGGCTTAGTAACAGACATGTCGAACATGACCACCCGCGCTGACATGTCTGTCGTCCGTGTAATATCGACTTGTTACGTGCAGTCGTGTTGCATGAACGCCATTGCTGACGGTGGGGGTTCCGGTTACGCGATCTGGCGACGCGAGATCCTTCTGCGTGCTGGCGCCGCCCCTAGTGCCACAGAGATCCCACATGCACGGTACTGGGCTGACTGGATGCTTTCGCGACGTGGTACAGTCGAAATTCAGGCGATCATAGCACCAAAGAACGTCACGAGTAAACAGAAACAGGCCCGCGGCGGCAGTACGGGAGCACGGAGCGGCCCTTAGACGTATGTGCACCGAAATTCACCCGCCGATATGGCCCTCTTCTTGGTAGGAGGATTCGGACCGGTCAGGCAAGGCGAGATGCTGTACACGGAGATTTCCATTGGTAGAGTAGGGTATCAGCCCCTCGGTACATCCATGTGCTTTGCAGAAGGGCTGCGTGCGAAGTACATCTCGGATGTAAATCGACCGTCCCCATCTCTCGGCTGATGACAGCCACAGATGTGGATGGTGGGAAGCATCCATGTAGGCGGGCCGTTAACCGCCTCGCCCAGGACGCCAATTCGCACGCGACCTGTCATCTGTCACCACTGGACACCAAAGACATAGTCCATAGACGTGCAAGACGTGCGGCCTTGGGGGACGAAAACTCTCCGATCCGTGAGCCACCAAGCCCTTTTAGAGGACGTCTGCAGGTCACTAGAGCACAATGTATCTCCGTTTCTGCTGTCCCGTTTTGCTGTCGGTCTTTTTGTTTCAACAGTAGATGAAACAATAATGCCTGCAACCTGCTGCTGAAATCAGCCCTACTCTTCCCCAAAATATCAACGTAGACATTCTAGCAGTCTGGCAGTTTGATCTGCAAGTAGTGTCCACCACAGGCGCTCCACGCACTAAAACGAGCGAGCCCGCCAAGATGCCGCCGACCACGCTTGCCGTCGACAATTTTCCTCGAGCTCGGAGGGTGGGGCCGACGAACAGGCCTAGAATTTTGGTGATCGACTCAAAAAGCATTAAGCAGCTAAGCTTGGAAAGGCGGCAGGAAATCTTAAAATGGTAGCTGTCTTGAACCCCGGCTTTTTCGGCCGTTCGCGACAAAAATAAATCGTGCCGGCCACTGGAATTGTCTCTCCCCACACTCCACTGCCAGGACTGTGCGCACCAATTCCCAGTACCAGCCGCGGGGCGCCTCGCGAAGCCCAGGCAGGCCTCGACGCAAGCTAAGAGTCAGTCAATTACGGTCGCGTAGATACATGTGACAAAGCCTGTCACAAGCCTGTCGTTCAAGGAAAAGAAAACTAATGATTCACCGCGCTGATCACAGGACAAGAGGGGGCGCAGAGCAGTGCGCGGTGTCAGAAGCCTTCTGCGGCAAAGCTATGGCGCTCTTGGGAGGCGGCCGGGCTAGGCGAGGGGTCCAGGTGCTTGTCGCTCGAGCACCGCGGCCCAGAGCACAATGCGCCATAGTGCGTGTCGTACCACGACCCATGGGGTAGTTTAGCTCAACGTGCTCACCCCATGGGGGAAAAGCCGCGGAGCAGACGCCGTCTGCAGTATAGCCAGTTCGCTCTACCGGCCGTGCGTACGACAGCTCGGGGCCGCAGATGAGGTCACGGTGATGCGACTTTCACATGACGGTGGCCTTGCAGAGCCTTTCATGCCCGGCCACGTAGAGATCTTGCTTGCGAAACGAACTTGTCGGTGAACGACCTCGATCGTGTTTTTCCGAGTCAGCCATCCGGGGTATGAGGTGCATGAACGGTGCCGGACGCCTGCTTTGTTTAGGGCAGCGAGATGGGCTTCCTGCCTTGCATGTGAAAGCCGCGACTCGTCGGTGCCGGTGCCAACGCACGCATTGGTTGCAAACACTACCGTCAGTTTCAGTACTTGACTATTCCTTGGGAGCCTCGTTAGTCGCGTGAAGTCGCATTGCAATGCAATGCGGCTATCTGTGGAGAGTCAGGCTGGAATCAGGTATGACCACTCGTCTGGCCACTCCGGCGCTGCTCTCAGGCTGCCGAGTCATTGTCCACGGTGAAGTCCTCGAGACCTGAGCCGGTATCTCGGTCAGGTATCACGACTTGACCTAAGATTGCCCGTCACTTGAAACGATGGACTCTTAATGGGGACCATCAATGTGTGTTGTCACCATCCACTACGACTGAATAGCCAGCCACCGGAATCGTCACCCAGTGAACCGGAGTCGCATTGAGCCCAGGCCCACGAAATTGGTGGGCGGCCTGAGCAGTCTTCGAGGACCCAGCTCCAGTGCACCAACCGCTACCCAACCGGCACTTTGCGAAAGTATGTATAGCTGAGCTCTCCTCGGGATGCTAAGATTTAGACTCCAAATTGCGGGAGCGCGGTAAGACGGCCGTCAAAACCAATTGGTACCCGTCGTATTCGATCGATGCACTAGACGTTCAGGTCGCATCCAGATATCAAACCTGTGACCCCGGGGACCCCTCCCGGCCCCCTGGTTGAAAAGATGGCGCCCCACTCGGATGCGCACCCGCTACATCTGACAGCTCCTCGACCGCGGCGCTACCGTTTCGTTTGACTCTGAGCGGGCAACGAGTCAGTCGGGCCACGCCGCCAGTCTGTAGAATTGTGCGTAGGGCGTCGACAACCGGAGTGTGCGCCCAGAGACTCTTTTCCGATTGGCTTTGACGGCCCAGCGCTTCTCGCAGCTTACGGGCATAGAGAGGAGGCTGCTCCGTGTGTGATCGGGCTGAAATTGCGAGCTGGTAGCAACGGAATGTCCGAATTCAGGTGCTTGAGGGTGGGCATGAAAACAACGGAGGCCAACCAAGTCGCCTCTAGAAACCCTACAAATCGCCCGGACGATTGTCTCTGATGGCACGTGAGACGCTGTCCAAATTCGTCGTTAGGAGGTATGATGCCGGTCATAAATGGGACGGCCAGCCTTGCTGACACTACGTCCGTACTCTGCTGCAGCCTTGTTCTAGTGGTGTTGTTCACGTCAATACTCCGGTCGTGGGACTGGCGGGTCTCCGAGCGGCAGACGCGAGTACGGTGAACCTTTCTGGAAGACCCAGTGTCGCGAAACGTCTGTGAGCCAGGGCTTGACAAGCGGGGATATCAATCGGGGAGTCGACAATCAATAAAATGGTGAATAATTATTTCGAATTTATCTCCCACCCAAGTGCCAGCAAGGAACCAGAAAACGTCGACCGTTTGGCATTCTTCCAGAAGGACCACCAAGAAAGCTCCATGCGCCAGGCAGGGATCGCCCGCCAGTAGATGAACCATTGTTTGGGATCTCGGCCCTTTCTCTCGACTGTGCCACGTTTTTGTGCCCCTGAAGAGTCCAGATGCCGCGGCAGTAGAGGGGTTTAAACCCCTGTCCCTGATACCGGATGGGTTTCCGGCGACAGGGAGCTTGGGTCCTCTTGACTCGTTCGTTGCACCCGAAATGGAAGCCCAGCGGCCATAGGACACCTTTTGAGCATCATCACCGTTTCGATGAAGCTGAAGCATTGATGAACAGACGCACACCTGCTGAGAACACAGGGCGCGCTTGGAACGTAACACCACGCGCTGCACATTTGCACGACCTTGCTGCGCTTCGTGGTTTGGGAGGGCGTCTTCCACGGTCGCAAAACGGTAGTGCTTGAGCGCGTTAAAGGCATTGCTGAGAATAACCGAGCGCCAATGCCGCCACCACTGTATCGCGGTCCTGTAAAAATAGATACCACCTCGGCCACTCACGACAGGGCGCCGCGGGCTTCCGACGGGTAAACCTTATTCAGGGAAATGCGTGGCTGGGACAATCAACATTGGGGGTCTGGGGCAGCCTCGCCCGCCCCAGCAATGCGCGATAACGCTAGCCTAGGTCCAAGGCTGAGGCCCTGTCTGATGTCGCCCAGGCCCTCCTCACCACGGCCGGGAGTTCTGTGTGCCTCCATCACGGAGATGCGTCGTCTTCAGCCGACGCTACGGACGAGCGGAGAAGCTGCGTGTCCCATGTGCTATTTTGATTAGCGAGAAGTTTTGTGTGTTCGGTCATTTCCAGGCGCACTGGCGGGAGCCCGTCAATCGTGACAGGAGGTCGGTGCATGCTGGGGCATCAAAAGTGACAGAATCGAGATTCCCCATTGACATGCAGCCGGAAATGAGGCTGAGGACAAAGGGCGGACACCGTTTCGTGGGCCTCCGCTGTGCATTTAAGACAGTACCGCACGCAATTGACCCTGTTGAGGCAATCGGCGTGCTGGTGGGTCTTCCCACGTGTGATGTAACTTGACGTTAATGCCCAACACCAGCCGAACATTCTGTCACGGCGGGGCCGTGAAGTTTTTGACTGCAAAAGTCCGATCGCGAGATGAATTTGCTGGGTGGTATCCGAGGATAATATGAGATTCCCGCTCCGCTGGCTGACACATCTCGCGTGCCATTCCCGAGGAGGATATCCTTTGCTGTCATCCGAGACCCACTACCTAACATGCCGTCGGGACTTTAGACCTCTTGAATCCGAGTAAGAGACTGTTCTCGTGGCCTAGTTTCAATGGCCTAGGCTTCGATAATCAGCTGTTGAGGCATGCATCACAGCCTCATACGAGTCTTGCTTCGCGGAGAGTTGGGCAGAATGCTATGGCAGTTGTAAAGTTCGATAGTGCTGGCATTCTGTCTACTAGTGCAGCAGCATATGCTGATCCTTCCCGCCCCGGTGTGGGTGAAGGTCTAGACCATTGCTTCTGAGAACATTCCGGCCGATCGGTGTCAAGTGCGCGAGTCGACCAAGGGATGACAAGTCTCCGAGGCTGCAATGGGGAACTGGGTTGGGATGTTCGTTGCAGCCTTGCCTTCTGCCGCCAGGAACGGCGTTGCTCGGCAGGGGAAGCGGCTCGGTGAAACGGGGTGATTGTGCGGACGCGCAGAACGACCCGCAGGGCGAGTCGGCTGGGTTGCGTCGTACATGTTTTCAAGCCCTGTATCGCAATGCTCCTCTTTGGCGATTCGGCTCGCTGGGTCAATATAAGAAGACCAAGCTCGACCAGTCAGCCACTCAGCCAGACAGTCGGTCGGCCAGAGTCAGTCAGTCAATCAGTCTATTAGAAATAGTCACTTAGCCGGTCAGGCAGTGTCGACAGGAGCACGGCCCATCCTGTCTGCCTGTAAATTGACCATGCAACGCACAATCATCAACAATGGGAACCAACTGGAGGCTGCACAATGACCCGGATGCGCAGATGGCTGGCCAAATGTAACCCTATGACGGCAAGCGGCTCATTCCTGCAGGTGTCAGGGCTGCAGCTGCAGCCAAGGATCGGGGAAGGAGGGAGATCAGGGAGAGACACGGGATGTACGGGTCGGCTTCATTCCCGCCACCACAGCGCCTCAATGCGGCTCTGCTGCACACTGCAGGACGCACACCGCAGGACTGAGACAGAGTCGGGGCATTGGAAGCGTCGAGAGAAGCGGCGTTCGGATTGAGCCGCGGGCCAGGCCGCGGAATGGAAGACAGTCAAGACAGTCTCATATCGGCAGAACCGCGGAGGAACACTGGGATTCAGGCCGGAGCATCTTCGGGAGCGAGTCGTTTGTTAGCCGCGAAGGTCGATCCTCTAGGGGCTCATTGTTAGCCGTAGTCGCGGACCCAAATGACACAGCCATGCACGATGAAGTTCTGCATTCCAAGTGTGGCGGAGCTCCAATCGGAGGCTGATGAAGTACGTAGCAAGATGCTGGCAGCAGAGACAAATGAAGAAGTCTCCCAGCCGGCGCGAAACAATCGAAAACGGAGGGAGTCGCGGCTGGTCGAGCTTGGGCGACGGTGAATCAAGTAAAGCGAGGGGAAGAAATGTCGCTAGCAGCTGCCTCGCACGCCAAAGTGGTGAATCACACACCTAGATAGCATTGTGCAGGCACGCCCTCTGCTCTCCCCGTCTCCGTTTCTGGGGACTGCCCTGTCTGCCAGTCTCCCTGCTCCTCCCCCACACAATGCTCAGCGGGCGGAAGAAGGGACCCACCTTCCCCGGGCCAGGTCCCACCTGCGGTGCCACCAATGTATTTGGAGGCGTCGCTAAGCATGCAGGGGAGACCGCATCTGTGGAGGCGGCAGGCAACCCATGCAACGGTATTGTTGGCCGTCCGATGCTCATGTACCTCACCTGACTGACCTGATCCGACCCGAGCCGACCAAGCCTGAACTCACCTGGCCGTTGAAATTACCTATTGTGTATCTGAGGCTGCAGTCCCACTGTCCACTACCGATCCAATCGCATAGACAAGCAGAAGGCCGCTGGGACGTGACAGACGGTGAGCGAGTGGTGTCATGCAAGAGATACTTCATCCCCTCGAGTCGTCACGTACCTGGGGTATTCCGGGGTAGCCAGGCATCAAACCTTGAGAGGCAGCAAGAGGCTTCCTTGCCCTTGGGGCATGTGGGTAGCAGCAGGGCAGACCGGTGAGCGGGTGAGCAATGGGCACACCTTGAGCTTATCGACATTGCGCGGGCAGGCAAAGGAGGCATTGAGCGAGCTCCAAATTCAATCAAACAATCAAACAATTCAATCCCATCGATAAATTCAATAAATGCTAAATTCCTCACAGACAGACCACCAAGCTCAAGCCACACCCTGGCGAGCATTGACATCACATCGCATCACATCCATTCCACGACATTTATTTGTGCCCTGAAAGGAAGGCTGGCTCAGCGCGTCGCAAAAACCGAACAACGCGCGTACCTGTTAAAAACCTTCTCCAATCCGATACGCCACATCAGAAATGCCATCACACCGTTTCGGGGCTGTCCACACCACGCACCCGCCACCCCTCACGGTCTGCCCTGCAAATGAGAGCCGCGTTCCAGACGCCGGATCAGCGCCCCCGTGGCACAATTTCACGCACGTGTGTGCTACACAGCGCTTATTCCCGTATGGCGTATGGGCCAAGACATGCACCTACTCCGAGTCCATTTGTTATTTGTTGTCACTACTGTCTCTGATCTAGTCGTCGTCGCCGTCGAGGTCTCGGGATGTCACCGCACACCAGCATCTCTTTTATGCTTTTTAAGCTCGCGGCACCAAAGGCTATCCCCACAATGCCCCAACCATCCCCGTCCATCAACCGCAGGCCCATCGATTCGCTTTGCTTCTGGCTCCAGACTCAATGTTGCTCCACTTATCGCATCGCTCCCGTATAGCTTGGAGAAATGAGACGCAGCCCCCCGCCGGCCCTTTAAGCTTTGGGTGACAGGCATTCGCTAACATGCAGTCGTCTTCCGCATCCAGTGTTACGCGAGTGACTCCGGAGGTCTCGTGGCCAAGCACCCCGGGCATCTAATTGATGCTGAATGAATGCGACGACAAACCAATCGCGGACGCGCGGACTCGCTCACCTCCAGGCATGATTCACTCCGCCCCGACAATGCGCCGCGCAAAGTTCGCTGATAAAAACGAGCGACGTTGCTTCTGCCCACCCCCAGCAGGCAAACGGCCATCTGATTATGCTCCCAATCCCTCGCTCTCAACTTACGGTGTTGTACCTGCGACCATAAAGCTAACCAAAAGATTTGGGCACAATCAATGCACAACGAATCTTCCTTGATGGTTCAACCCACCGAGATTACTGAGACCCGCTTCTGCATATGCGGGCAGGCATTCGTTCCATCATCAGAAGACGACATCGGAAAGCTCCTCTGTCCAATCTGTGAGAGACGGGTCGCCTTGGCTCCGGACTTCTAATCCCAGGCCGATGCTCTGTAAAGTGTACGAGACTTTCATGCCCCGCCAGCGAAGCAAGAGATATCACGGACCCCAGGGCTACCAGGCGACGGTTGCCTAAGAAGTTTGAAATAGCAGTTGTAGTATCAAATCAAATTGCATCGCCTTCATACTTATACCTTCATTGCGCTCAAGTGTGGCACATGCCTGTTCGTGTTTATCATGTGGATCAAGACTCATCATTGGCGGATGCTAAATACCCAGCACAACGCTCAGCAGCAAGCAAAGTTGCACATCGAAGCGAACAACAGAGCCGGTAGCTGAGAGTAGGCTATTGGGCGCCGTGGAATGGCCAATTGCCTGTAGAGAATGTTATTGACAATGAGAAAAAATAGATGGAAAGGGAGTGGCGGTACAAGTCCATGGTCGTTTCTTTCGTTCTTGCTTATAGTGGCCTACGTCGACGACAACACATCATGAAGTGAGGCTCTGTTTCACCACTACAGATTACCAGACCCCAGGTCAAACGGGTTTTGTTGAAGTGCAAATACATCGGCAGAAAATGTGGCGATGCCACAGAAAAAAAATTGTGGGAAGGCTGCGGCTTGAACGCAGGACCGCTCTACTGGGACCTCTGTACCAGGGCCCTACTCGGGAAGGGGCACGATGGGCCTCCCTCCCTAGGTTAGGACACATGGGCCTCTAACCAGCCGCTCTCTAACTGAGCTACCTTCCCAACTGGTGTTGAGACGATCGGAATGATCTATGATACAGCTTCTACTTTCCTGCTGGCCCGTTTAGTGAGGACACGCGCATCCAAGTTCGAGTCCTTGGTGATTCAAGGAAAGTGATTGTGGCATTCACTATGTACCCAGGTCAGGCTGGGCAGAGGCGCCTGGATACTGATATGAGCACCAAGCAGGCATGGAAAGACAGTACATAAGGTGCACATTTGTAAGCAATCGTTCAAAAAGCAAAAAGAAATCTGGAAAGGCTGCAAGCAGAACCCATGACCACTCATAAGATGTCCGTCCTCTTATAAGCCGTGGTAAACAGCCGGTCTCTTCTCATCCTTGATAATTTCACATTTCAGGAAGGCATATGACCTTGATTCCTGGTGTGATGGTTCAATCCATTTGGACAACAGCCCTTCTAAACTCTAAAACCCAGTCAAGGCACGCTGGGAGAGACGATAAACACACCTGGACCAAAGTAGACGTAATCAAGCAGGTATAAGGGCTTCATCAATCTTTAAATGAACTGCTTTCGCATTACTATGATGGTTTTCTATATACCGGAGGGTACCTTGACATGGATTTCTACAGGCCTAGCAGTATTCAGGTTGGTGATTTCAAGTACGCTGTCCCCATCTAAAATGGGAGGCTTCTGCTAGCAGTACTCGCCGACACACTTGGCTTTGGGCCTCAGTTCCCAGTGCTGTACTGCCACCAGACCGCAGGCCAGATTGTGTTTCTTTATGAGTAGTAGTGTTGGGTGGCCCATGCGACAAAATGGCAGGCAACAACGTGGGTGAGTGTCATTTGAGGCCAAATCATGACGGACGCTGGTTTGACGGCTTGAAGAGGATGAGAGGAATGATACGTGCGAGAGGAGCCAACCACAAAAAAAATCGAATTCAATGTTGCCTACAGGTATCACTTGAGGCTGAGTTGACAGATAATCACCTAGCTACTCGTATCATTTTATGGTGGAGAGCATCGTGAGGCGCAGTAAGCCTCCGCAGCATGAGGACCCCACCGAATCAGGGGTTGACCTCGGTTGCTCGCAGGTGAAGAGCCGCACGTGTTGCACAACAGCAGCTGTCAAAAGTTTATTTCCACACAGCCCAAAATTCCTACTCCATTCCAGTCTTCGACAAGCCTTGGTGCTTCTCTCATCCTACGGCCATGAGCAAGACGTTCGAAGGCCGTGGCCATATGACAAAATGTTTCGGTGCCTGTTGCAGGCCCGCGAGTCGGCCTCAGAGGGACGGTTGAGCGCGCGCCGCTAGATCCTGCGGGTAATTTTGAGGACTCCAAATCTTACGCTTCCGAAGATGACAACGATTTACGTTCTCTGGCGCAATGGCTGCGCAGTTGCTTTGCTGACTCCATTCATCTCATCTGGAAATATTATGGGTGATTTACGAGTAGCCAAATGCATGCAAGCATCCAGGCTCACAAGGCAGACAGCTAGGAGTTATGGGTAAAGGGAGAACAAAATGCCAAGGTGTGGAAGACGGGCCCACCTGCATGCAACAACTGGGCCGAAGGATCGTAGTGTTGCCGTGGTCCGACCAACAAACAGACTGGGACGTTCGGAAGTTGATTTACTGACTTTTTTTAAGCAGCCCAAGTTTGAATGCGGGCCTGCTGCTGCCTCCAGATGTCCCTTTGTCGTGCGAGATGCCAACCGGCTCCGGCATTGAGTCACCGGGCAAGATCACCTTGATGGTGCTCACTGCAAAGCCTCTTTATTACGGGCTTACTTTTAGCAAGCGTCCCGCTAAAGCAGTAGTGAGAATGCAAGGCCCTACTTGGCCTCGAGGGCCCCTCCCCCGAGCCCCCGACCAACTGCCCTTACTCTGTCGGGCCGTTCACTGCCTGGCCGTTGTTTGACAAAGGATGATGCTGGTCCCTTGAGGGGCTGTGACTGAATGGTGTGACTGAATGGAATACGGCCGCCTGATCGCAACCATCAGAGTGCATTTTCTATATACAATGGAACACGTTACACGAGTCTGGGGCTGCATTCCCTTGAAAATATCTGTTTCTTTTCTCAACCAAGTCGCACAGTCACCCGAGGCTTGATAATTTGACCGACATATTGGACTTGACTTCTAACCATTGATATTGCCCGCGATGGTAGGGACCGCACTATCTGCGAGAAGCCAATGTGAACCACTACTAATCGGTCGGCAGGTTGTCGTGCCCATTTTCGGGAGAAATCCCCCAGATGCCCAAGAGGCACCTCCTCCCTATGCCCAGCTTGAGCCGCAGGTTGCAAACACTACTTCAGAGGGTGGTGCTACCGTGCAAATCCAGCCCTTGCCCGACAAAGACGGGGTCATCCTCACAGTCCAGCCTCCGAAGGTGCCAGAAAATGAAAAACTCTCACATGTACCATGTGACATCGCCTTGGTGATTGACGTCTCGGGCAGCATGGGTGCTGACGCCCCAGCTCCTGGCGAGGATGAGAGGACAGGCCTCTCAGTGTTGGATCTGGTCAAGCACGCATGCCGCACAATCATGTCAACGATGACGAAGGAGGATCGACTGGCTATCGTGACCTTTTCCAACGGATCCAACGTCCTGCAACCCCTGACCGAGATGACTGACGCCAACAAGGAGGGTGCCAAGGCAAAGGTGGAGGCTATGAGACTTGAGAGCTGCACAAATCTGTGGCATGGCTTGCGAGACGGCATCAAGCTCTTCAAGGACGAGGCAAACACAGGTCGCGTGCCTGCTGTTATGGTTTTGACGGACGGTGTGCCCAACCACATGTGTCCCCCGCAGGGATACGTGCCAGCACTCAAGGCGATGGGCATGGTAGTGCCGTCCATCCATACCTTCGGTTTTGGTTACACTCTCAGATCGGGGCTGTTGAAATCCATCGCAGAGTTTGGAGGAGGTAACTACGCCTTCATCCCTGACGCAGGCATGATAGGCACTGTCTTTGTCCACGCCGTTGCAAACCTGCAATCTACTTATGCCAACAACGCCACTCTCCGACTCACATATCCCGATATCGTTACGATACAGCAGACAGCGGGAATTGCTGTGGGCCAAGAGAAGCCCAGCCAGGCTCCTGGCGGCAACTTCGAACTCAATATCCCACTGGGAAATCTTCAGTACGGCCAGTCTCGGGATATTTATTTGCAGTGGAAGAGCAGGTCTACAGACAGCAACATCGAGCCGTCTTACCTCAACGTTGCCCTGCAGTACAACAAAATGACAGAAGCACAACACGTCAGCCATGCTAGCCGGGACCTCATGGACCTTTCTTTCACGACGCTCTCCGACCCAGAGATAGCATTCCACGTCTCTCGATCCCGCATCTGCGCCTTCCTCGCCGACCTCTTCCCCATAGACCCACTCGGGGAGCACCGCGTGCACCCAAAGCTCCAGAGCGCCACCGGCCTCGCCGAGAAGCAGCAACAGCTCCGCGACCTCACCGCCTCGCTCCCAGCGGCCCACTTCCCCGACGACACGCGGTGCGCAGCGCTCATGCAGGACCTCGACGGGCCCGAGCCCCTGGGCCAGGTCTCGCTTGCGCTCTCCAGGCACAAGTACCTCGCCCGCTGGGGCCAGCACTACCTGCCCAGCCTGCACGGCGCGCACGTGAGGCAGGCCTGCAACACGTTCAAGGACCCGGGCCCCCTGCAGTACGGCACCGGCTCGCCGCTCTTCACCCGGTGCCGCGACGCCCTGAGCTCCGCCTTCGACGACCTCCCTGCCCCGACGCCGAGCAACGTCGCCCCAGCTGACGCCGGCTATGCCGCACCCGCCGCTGGTGGCCGTGGCGGCTTTTTCCGTGGAAGGAGCGGGTCGAGCCTTCGAGGCATCTCGATGAGGTCGTACAACTCGAGCAGCGCGCCGTGCTTCGCGGGTCGGACGGCCGTGCGCCTCGCCGGCGGAAAGCGCGCCCGCATCTCGTCGCTGCGCAGGGGAGACCGTGTCGAGACGCCCGTTGGTCCCCGCAGGGTCGTTGCCGTGCTCATGACGCCCGTGCGCAGGCAGGTCATGGTCCGGCTCCGGGGCGTCCTCGTCACGCCGTGGCACCCCGTGACCGTGCCTGCTGCTCAATCCGTGGCCGGCCAGGGCGATGGGCATCACTGGGTGTTTCCTGCCCAGGTGCGCGGGCGCGAGACGGTAAGGTACACCGGCGCCATATACAGCGTGTTGCTGGAGAGGGACGAGGATGTCGATGCCCATGCTATAGCACTGGGTGCAGTGCCGTTCTGGGGCGTTGCGCTGGGCCATGGGATGGTCGAAGCGAGAGGAAGGAACGATGTGAGAGCGCACCCATTCTTTGGAAACTACGAGAAGGTTGTCAGGAGCTTAGAGGACTTGCAAACAAGGAGAGATGGGCTGGTCCTTGGCGGCGGCGTGAAGAGAAGCAAGAGCACCGGCCTCGTGATCGGGTTCAAGGCATATCATCCCCGGCGTCGAGCCGCGCTGGGGCTGATGTTCCCTGCTCGTGTGGTTGTTGCGAAGCGAAGACGTGCCGTGCCGCTGGGTGAGAAGGCGTGTAAATCTGTGGCATAGTAGCTGTGCTCAGCTGGTCGGCAATCCATGCGGGTGGTGGACGGGCATCAAAGCGACTTCTGATTTATCTGTAACATAAATACAATGGTTAGGCAAGGGAACTCCGAAAACGTGCTTCGTACAACGACCAACTTTCTTGTTCATATCAACATAGTCTCGTGAGAAACAAAAAAGAATATCACATTAACAGATTGCCCGAATTCGTGACAAATAAGCAACTGAAGACGTGATGATTTTGGTGAGGGAAAATGCACACAGCTAGCCACACGTCCTAATCAGAGCGGTTGGCTCGTCGGCTGGGTCTTGAGGAGAAAAATCACGTTTACGCATGCATAGAGTTTATTGGGCTGACGATGTGTGTGTATGCCGGATTGATATCACCATGGAAGTGTTTGGAATTGAGACGGTGTGCTTCAGGCGTAGATAGATTTTTCTTTTCTCTGCCTCCTTTCCATGCATACTTCCTGCTGCGGTGCTGAACATACACAGATTTGGCAGTACATCTCATGCCTCCTTGCTGCGGAAACTGTCCATGTGTGAAATGCTCCAGAGTAAAACAAGTCCATTGAATGCAGAATTTTCCACCCTTCGTTTGAGCTGAAGCGATGGTGGTACTGGCTACAATGCCCGTGTAATACGCACGCTTGCTTACATATTAGGGCGGACTGGCGCGCGGTCAGGGAGTTAGACTGCTATATAACTCGTCCTGGGAATTCGTTATGCGTTGGTCACGTTCAGAGCCGCCCCAAATGGATCATTGCTCGAGTTTGTGTTCGGAATATACTCCATCAGCGTCGCGATGCGATGAGACTGCTCGTACCCGAAGAACTCGGTCAAAAAAGCAAAGGTCAAGTCCAATCCAGCCGTGACCTGGAGCCAATAATGTCAATTTCAGCAGTCGATATAACAATTTCGCCTTGGAATTTACTCACCCCAGCTGCAGTCCAAATATTACCATCCACAACCCATCGAGCTTGACGAACCCAGTTCACGTTGGGCCCCCACGCGGTAACAGTGGACCAGGCCGACTTATTCGTAGTCGCCCGCTTACCATCCAACACGCCAGATTTTGCGGCCAGGCCGGCGCCAGTGCAGACAGTGATGAGGTACTCGAGACTCGGGTACCGATCGGCAATGAAGTCCGTGGTGTTCTTCACGTCCGGCGCACGAACACCAGCGCCGCCGGGCACGAGGAGGACATCTAGCTCCGGGGCGTTGGCGAAGGTGTGAGTCGGAAGGATGATCGGCCAGAAGCTCGAGTTCTTTGAGTTCATTGCGGCTGACGCGGGCTCGGATGTGACTGGGTCCAAGGTTTCTGCGATGAGGTAGAGGTTCATCTGGCGCTGGAAGGCCAGTAGTTGCAGCGCGTCCAGGGGTCCGAAGATGTCTTGGCCGTCGAAAGCGCGGAAGAGCACGACGCCCCAATTCTTGAGCTGCGGTGTGGCCTCTGGATGATCTTGGTCTTAGTCTACTTCTCTCCGGGAGTTGCATCTATTCCAACATACCATCTCGGCTCTCCACAGCTGAGCTGGAGATAGCCATATCAGCCAGAGCCAGCAGGCTCGTGATGCAGGCGATGAGCGAGGTTCGCAGGTTCATTTTAGAAATGGAATGATGAAGACTTAGGAAGAAAATTGCAGTCCAGCACTTGAGGAGTGAGACAATCAAAATCTTGCGCATTGGCTACACACGAAAGTGCTGAAGTTCAAGTGCTCGCCCAAGGCTTTTCCAATCTTTGTGGTGTAGTCATGATGCTTAAATATCCAGGTCGTTCCATCGAGTGGATCACGCCTTCAATACTACAGACGTGTAAATTGTAAGGATATGCGAAGGAAAATAAGAAGTACTGCCAACCTCGTCCTCCGGAATCCTTCGGCCACTAACACCGCTGACGATTGGGCGCTTGTGGGCTTGGCTAGATGAACTGCCTCCACCCCCAAGTGCTTTGGCCGCGCAGATTGTGAGCAAGTTTCCTGCGAGGATGACATTCCCGGCGAGCGAGCGACATCATGAAATACCCGCATTTGTCGCGGAACCGGCCTTTCCGATTTCTCTGGCGCTGGTTCTCCACACTACTCAACATGCACCAAGTGGCCCGGATCAGAAAGGCGCTGTACGTCTTAACCCCGTACATAGGTATAACTTTTGGCATGCGACTATTGGCCCTCAGCGGCACCATGACCAGAAAACCAATAACCGGGACAGAAGTACAGTTCTTTTTGCCCTTGAAGCAGAGACAGGTCCGTCACAATGGCTGCCAGCCATGCCCCACCGAAATGTGTCCCACAGGAGAGTGTCCCATGGGAGGCTGTGAGAGAGAGCATGTACTGGTTCGAATGGACTCGCGAGCTCTTGTGCGAGCTCAAGTGCTGTCAATCAAGTCTAAGGCTGCCAATGTCAACGTTGAGTGACTGACGAGGTAAAGTGAAACCGCCTGTATGTGATATCTTCCTAATGCCTGGAGGCAACGTCACAGCAGTCTGCAGATGATTCTTGCTCCACGGGCTTCGGGCTCTTTATCGAGATCACTTGGCTCAAATTACAGAGTTTTAAGCTAAGAACAAGCGAGCATGGCCCTCATGGTTGAAATAGCATCAACACCAGCAAGTGATCTGGTACTTTATTGATACTAAAGACTCGAGTACTGTCAGTGACGGTGAATGTCTCCTACAACAGAGTTTAGCTGTCGATAGGTCATCTAGTCCGAGGATACAAGTCTACACGCTCCTGAGACTAACTTGAATCAATTGCCCCAAGTTTGTTGAGATTAATCATAGGGAGCGATATGTGTGCTCATTCAGATTATGGAAGAGGGTATGTTGGGGTGGAAAGTTGACAATATCGGCTCTGATATTCATCGTCTGAAATATACTGAAACCGCTCTAACTACTGCGTGCTCAAGGACGTGGAACCACCAAAGTCGCCGGTGACAGCGGGACGAACATTTGCAGACACAAATGTTTTCAATGACCCTCGTCCTTATACTTGTTTCGTCAACCCCGCAGTTGTCTCAATGACAGAGCATCCCTTTGACGTGATTTATGATTGACGCTAAGAAGGCATGAAGTTTGTGCAAGGTGTGGTGTGTCAGTCAGTGCGCTGTGTTTCGTTTCCCAAGAACCCAGAATCCGGCTACGCGTATTGGAAGACGATAGCAGGAGCGCGTTGCTCAGTATATTGTTGAATGTGATATGAATGAGACTCACTTGCAATCAACCAGTTTATCGAATATAGACATTGGCGAGACCTCGCGATTCATCAACATAGCTGAGAGGTATCAATGATTTGCTAGACTAGACATCTCCAGTATTTGGTACCAATCCCCAATGCCGGCACGAGGCCAAGCCGATCACACACGACCCCTGCGGATGACCCCGATCCGATTGGGTTAAGCATGAAACAATTAGAAACATGAGATGAAGACTATCTACGCCCACAGTATACTCGGATACTCCCACATGACACGCCCGCGATAGACTCATTTGCCCCTTACATTGCTCACGGCGCATTGTCGACAGCATGCTGTCCTTCACCTCTTCAAAGTTGTCACCACCCGCCATTCGCTGCGAACATTGAAACCACTGCGAGCTGGGCTCGCAAAAGCTGAACATAAACACCATTCTCTTGCGCGACATGATCTGAGATCATCCAACTAGCCACTTAATAATGTCAAAAACTCCAAGCACCTTGCCGCCACGGCGGCCACTCCTCTGGGCCCTGGCCACCGCCCTCCTCCCACTCTCGGCCTCCGCCCAGGGCGCCGCAGGACCAATCTCCTCCTGCCTCAACCAGAATGACCCGAGCCTGCCCCTCCAGGCCCGCACCGTCTTCCAGTTCGGTCAAGGAAACGACCAGACGTTCCTCGAGAACATCGCTTCCCGCGCCAACGGGGACCTCCTCGTCACAATGGCCGTGCCGCAGGCCAATGTCTTCGCGATCCAGAACCCCATGACCTCGTGCCCGACCATGGTGCCCGTCTTCCAGGTCCCGGGCAGCAACGGGACGCACGGCATCGCGGAGATCGCCAACAAGCCCGATGTCTTTGTTGTCGCGGCCGGCAACATCTCCCTCAGCGGCAACCCGGCCAACGGCGTCCTGGGCAGCAACTCGCTGTGGGAGCTAGACCTACGCACAAGCGGGTCCGCCGTCACGGGGGCCAAGGCCAAGGCGGGCGTCACTCCGGACCCGGCCTGCCCGCCCGCGCTGCCGCTCGAGGTGGCCGCTCGTAAGATTGCCGACATGCCGATGGCGCCGCGCCTCAACGGCCTGGCCTCCATCCCGGGGAGCTCAGCCGTCCTCGTCGGCGACAGCCAGCTCGGCGTCGCGTTCCGAGTGGACACGGCCACGGGGGCCGTGACGACGGCGATGGACCTACCCGAGATGAAGCCCGTGCCAGGTGCTGGGAGCGCCGACGACGCCCTGGGGCTCAACGGGATGAAGGTCCGCGGCGGGGCGCTGTACTTCACGACGGCGGCGTCGCGCACCGTCTATCGCATCGCCATCATGCCGGATGGCAGCGGGCCGCTCCCTGGCGCAGCGGTCGAGACCATCGCTGCTGTCCCTACTGCTAGCTGGATGGACGACATCGACGTGCGCGACGACGGTAGCCTATGGGTAACCACCAACACCGGGAACACGCTGCTGGCGCTGCAGCCTTCCGCGGCGGCGAACGGGACGGTGGCCGGCGCGGCGAGGGCGCAGTTCAACGCGCCAGTCGTGGCGCTCGGTGCTGCTGATGCTCTCACGGTGGGCGGTGCCGCATCTGTGGTGTTTGGCCGCGGCAGTGTCAGTCGGAACACGGCGTTTGTCGTGACCGGGTCGGGAAGCGAGCCAGCAAAGGTGGTGGCTGTTGATACGGCTGCGTGTCGGACACAGTAGGACGAGACGCAATTCTGCCCAGATCGTCTGCTCACTTTCCTTAACATGTCTATATCTTGCTGATATCCTTGGATTTATGAACAAATCCAATATAATTTTGTTTCCTGTCGAAGGCCCATTGCTTCAGCCGTGATGCTTGTCTTTTAATTGAAGCTGTAAGCGTGCTGGAATGTTGATGAGTCCAGCCTCTTGACGTCGAGCCAGGAGTGACTCTTTTCGCAGTAGAGCTTTACATAAATTCCAGACTGATGCATGGGTCTACATTGCATCTTAGGACGTCCGTATACACCTCACTCTAAAAGGTCACAAATTACTGTGACAAATCATGGTCGAGACACAATCATTGGAGACTGACCACGGAATATTGGAGTGCGAGAGCCACAAGCCTTCTGATTGCTTTCTACACAATAACCTAGAAGCTGACCCCAACCCAGAAGGGCCTCAATCTTTCTTGACATGAGGCCGTCTCTTCTTCCTTGGGTCCTTCCGACTCATGAACACCCTGTCCCTTGTACCCTTGCCACCCTCCCAGAACCCTGTGTGCACTTTGGACACCAGGGACCTCCCACAAAAGGTGCAGCTGCCGGGCGAGTAGTTCTGCTCCCGCGAGCAGTACCCGCAGATCATGCGATTCGCATGCTCGTTCGGGTGGTCTACCTCGGCGTCGTCGTGGCACTTGTCGCACGAGTAGACCTTCTGGCAGCAGCTGAACCTGAACCACCGGTAGCTCTTCTTGTAGTGTTTGCACACGCCCTTGCTGGGGAGGGGCTCGCCGGCGTGGAGGCCGAGCTTCTCGTCGCGGCGGCGCGGGCCTGATGTCGGCGGGAGGACGCTGGAGCCGCTCCAGACGAGGAACTTCACCTCTGGGATCTTGAAGGTGAAGCGCGCGTGGCACTCTCGGCAGACGTTGGTCGTGGTGTCGCCGCGGACTGCGACCAGGCCTTGTGCCGTGGGCGTTGAGCACTTAGCACACGTGGGCACGAAGGTCGATGGCAGCATGTCTGCGACGGTGCAACCTGTGGCGTCGATGAACCCGGCTCTTGTCGAGTGGGCGTGCACGAGCTCGGGACGGAATGTCAGTGAGAACGAGGTGCCGCATTTGCGGCAGGAATCGGTGGTCTTTGGTGTGTTTGGTTTCAGCCCGCCGATCTCGTTGATAGTCTTGCAGCGCTGGCACTTGACGCTGAGGGCGAGGATGGAAATCTGGAATAGCTCGATACCGAGGAGCTCGACAGATGGGAAGGATATGGACGTGCCCCGCTCGATTGTCTGCGTTGGGATTGGGGAGGCGCCGGGTTGAGTAGTCACAGCAACGCCGCCGTCTTCATCCTCTGAGCTCGTCGACTCATATGACTCCTCATCACTGCCTTTTCCTTCGCCTTGGTAGTCCCATTCCGGTGGTCGAGGAATCATCTGAACGTTGCCCTTGCTTTCGACAATAACCGAAGCCTTGCTAGCCTCCTTCGCCGAGGCATCTGTAGTCATGGCTTCTTCTATCACCTGTACCACTGGTGCAGCGTCCTTCTTCCTCGCCAGAGCCTGCTTGACCAACACATGGATATTTTGTGTCAAGTAGTTCATATGGCTCATCAGTGTCATTTCGGGCCTCTCCTTGGCCCTCTCTGTAAAAAGCTCCTCTACCTCCTCGGCGTCCTCGGACTCGACGTCGTTGAGCAGAATGCGGATTGGCTGGAGAGGGTACAGTACCGGAACGATCAGCTGGAATGAATTGACGCCACGCAAGCCAGGGGGCAGCTCAGATCTGCGTTTTGGCTCGAGCGGCAGCGTATAGACGATGCCGTCGCTCGATCTCTTGTAGTGGGGAAGACGACTCATCCGGGTTTCGATCTGTCTGGTCTCCTGTGCCCTTCTCGCCTTGGCCTCGGCCTTTTGGTCCCTGGTGAAAGTCTCTTCTGGGATGTATGGCGTGCGTACAACTGGGTCCTCGACAGACTCGGGAACTTGGGCAATTGCCTTCTCCGTCGATGACTCTTGAGTGCCTGAGTCCGTGGGTTCCAAATGCCTCGTGTCCTTGAACATGGTCAACTTGACAGTATCGACCTGCTTCCTGGACAGGAACTCCTCAAGGTTCCTGTCTAGTGCATTGACCAGAGCTAGAAGGGTAGATCCACTCCTCTCCTGCACCAGCTCCTCCCATCCTTTCTCGACATTGATGGCGAAACCACGTGGGATGTCCTTGTTCAGGATGGCCAGTGCGGGAGGAGACGAGTCCTTGGGGTAGTTCTTGGGAATTCGAAGTTGGCATTTCAGGTGGTCCAGTTCAAAGGGAAAGTCCGGATCTGAAGGTAGCAGATCAAAGAGCAAAGAGGTTGCGGCGCCATTTTCCACGGTCGACTCCTTTGGCGAGTAGCGCTTGTGCAGCTGTTTGATCTGGTATGTCCTCGGGTCCTCAGACTGGGCCTTTGGAACGGGTTTGGGCACCACGCGAGCTGAACTAGCGGCTGGGGTGGCTTGTCGATTTGACGACACTTGGCGATTTGCGGTGGAAATCATGCTGGTCACTTGAAGAGAGAGAGCGTACCAGCGTCAGGGTCGGGTCGGTCGAGCTGTCAAGGTATCTAGGGTGCCTTTGGAAAATGGCTGGAGGGCGAGTTCTGCCCCGCAACAGGCGTCAATCACTTGTAGCTTGCGTGTTGTCAAGCCTCAATCTCTTGTTGCAGTAAATCCTGGAAGATGTAGGGAGTTGTGATTCCGTCTTTATCATCACGAACCTGTTGGCGCAGGCGCATGTCGTCAGGTGCCGTCAATTCAAGATGCAGAATGATTCATTCCGACGAGACAGGGGGGTTTGCCTTAGCTCGCCTTGGGTACTCAGGTACTGTACCTAGGTACTGTGCTGAGGGCCCTGGGGCCTAGCCAGGTACGTGGTACTGTGCAAATGCAGCTCAGAGTCATTGCACACGGGCCACACCCGCCTCAAGCTTTCGGCTTCCAGCTACCTTTCCATTGTTGGAAACGCCACCGAGAACGCCGCCGCCGACAACCGTGACTCAACGACAGCTCATGCCCTCCTCCACCTCACGCTGACATCGAGGAATGCCTCGGCGGCATAGCATTCCCACGAACGGCCTTCTCGTCTTCAGCTGTGCTCCTTCGACCCGTCCACCTCGTACGCCACTCCCGCCTTTCGAGCACACCGTAGCGACATGTCCTGTCCCGTCCCACGAGAAGACACAAGCAAGGACGCCCAGGCAACAAGAGAGGTCGAATAATTGTGAACCGGCACAGCGAATCGAACTTCAAATCCCTCGAGTCGACTCAAGCTGTGCGCGTATGGCTAAGAGTACAACGGAGCTCAGCGAATAAGCTGGGATGCAAACTCTAGTAGTGGTGGTCTAGCCTTGGAAGAGGACTAATCAACGCCCCATCGGTTCATGCACACAACCTGGATGGCGATCACAACGGTCCATAAGGGGAACGAGGCCTGCAATGAATAAAGGACGAGGGCGCACAGAACGGAAATGCCATGCGTTGCTACGCCTATCTAGGGACTTGCCTAAGAGCCTGCCTACTAGATCGACAATCCACGACCGAGAGGGCGCGGTCGGCGACGTGCTGCATGCAGCACGACTCTTATGTCACATACAAGTGTATCTGCAATATCTCTGTCTGCGTCGCCGAGGATCCGGCCCCCCAAAAAAGGAAAATATATCAGTCAATCGTTGACCGGAACTCTCGACCATGGGTTCAGGAAGGGTCTTTGCTTGACGGCCATGCGCGCCTGAAAAGAACTGGACCAAGTGGTCCTGTCTATGCACGCCTTCATATGCTTCCGCTCAGCACTTCCCAGTGGCGGAGAAATTCATCACATACTTGAAAGCTAGAGCCTAGGATGCGAGTTGCCCACGGCTGATGATGGCGAGGCTCTTCTGCGGCTTCCCGTAGGAAAAGGTAGAGATTTGCTTGGCATGCATCCCACAGCTGGGATCTGTACGCTATGGGGTATTGATCTACACCAGTGAACACCATGCGCGGTCTTTTGCCCTTTGCGCCGGGAATAGCAACATCCACCGGCGGTCGAGCGCTGTGTCCGTGTTGAGTGACACGTCTTGGCCAACCAGCTATTTGACGTTTCATCATGTCATCATGGGGAAGAAGGCTCCAAGCTTGTCAATGCAACGAGAGGAGCCATGCTTTCTCTGTGGGTCGAGCCATCTGACAACTCCGTCAATGATTATCCGGCCACTTTGACCATTTCCAACTCAAGCTGACCAGCAGTCAATGTCAAAGATCAAAACACTTCACAGGTCTACGGGAAACGTTTCAATGGGTCGCAATCACTCTGATTGAATTATTTGTATATATGTACAAGAATTTGAATCGATGTCGCACACTTTATGTACACCACGCTCTCCCCATGCCTCCGAGAGGCTCACTTCACAACTCCATCTTCTGCACCATCCCCTTCAGTATTAAACCCTCCGAGTATTGCTCAAATGATTACCCTGAAGCAACAATTTAGTTGCTGTAGGGGTCAGGCAGAGAGGCAGCAGCGAAGCAAGAAGACTTCTTAGCGGAGCAGGAGGACATGTTGGCGTCAGGGGCAGTGCGGCAAGTGTTGTCCTTCTTCTGGCAGCAGTCAGCGGCCTGGCTGGCGCAGTAGGCCTGGTTGGGGTCGCCGCTGGACTGGCAGTCGGAGCGGACCTTGGCGCACTCCTCGCCATCAGCGTCGGCGCGCTTCTCGTAAGGGTTGGGGAGGTTGGCGTCGGTGTAGCAAGAGGCCTTCTGGGAGGAGCAGAAGGACATGTTGGCATCAGGGGCAGTGCGGCAGGCGCTGTCCTTGGTGTCGCAGCACGAGGCGGCCTCGGCGGCGCAAGCGGCCTGGTTGGCATCGGGCTTGCCCTGGCAGTCGGAGCGGACGACGGAGCAGTTCTGCTCCTCGCGCTTGCTGTTGGGGTAGGGGTTGGGGAGGTTGGCCGAGGCGTAGCAGGCGGCCTTCTCGGCGGAGCAGGTGGCCATGTTGGCCATCTCGCCGGTACGGCAAGAGTTGTCCTGGTAGTCGCAGCACTGGGCCGAGATGGAGGCGCAGTAGCTCTGGTTGGGGTCGGGGCCCGACTGGCAGTCGGAACGGACCGCGGCGCAGTCGGTGATGTTGGTGTTGCGGTTCTCAATGATGGTGGGGGTGGCAAAGGCGCCCTGGGCGATGAAAGCCGAGACGGCGATGATGGTGGCCTTGGAGAAGTACATCTTGAAGGATTGGTGGTGAGTTGGGGTTGGTTGGTTGGAGTGGTAGTGAGGGTGTTGAGAGTTGGATGAGAGTGAGTGGTTTGTGTGGTGAGTGATGAAGCAGATATCCAGACCGAGAGAAACGAAGAATCACAACGATATATATAATCGTCGACGTGCTGCGAGTGCTTGGGTACTCGGCCCCCTGAGGTCGTGGTGAACTCGGGAGTCGGTCAGGTCGGCTGTACATCACCGGTGTGGGTATCGTGGTTGTGTGGGGAAGGCCATCAACTTGTGTGGTTCCCAGTTCGTATTTGGAGGCGCAGGTACCATGTTGGATGGCGATCAGCGACAGTTCGTCCAAGCAAGCCAAGCCCACCTCTCCTTTTAGATCAACTAAGCTTAACTCTGGCTTAACTGTGATGTCAAGTCTAACCCTGAGTGTATCTATCCTGGCAACGGGGTACGTTAAATCCCCGAAGAAATTATGTGAAACGTGTGACGCCACCGGGCTGTGGGCACTTCAGCCTTAGCCGTCAGCTTCTATTTTCAAAGGATTTTTGTCTGCGCGAGTCGGCGGTAGAGACAAGCCCAAGGGACGAGAATTAACATCTGCATTAATTTCTACTATGCTGGCTGTGTCGATGAGAGCAGTTCGCTCTCCTGCGCGACGCTGCGAGAGATCTCGGCGTTGCCCCGTGGCGGGTGTGGATTTTGTTGTCTGTACAGCGGAGCTTCAAATGGGACGGATCGACGCACAGCAAGAGCTGATCGGGAAACCCGGTTACCCACCCCACAAGGCGAGGTGCGCTCGCTGGTCGGTTCTCGCAGGGCCCGACTTGCGAGCCAGCTCAGGTGTCGGGGTGTCCAGAGCTCCTCTGGAGCTTTTCCGATGACCCCAGCTTGGGCCACTGAGCTGGGTCGTCAATGGACGCCCTCGTATTTGTGCTGCAGAATGCGGGAGCAGTGCTGATCAGGCGGCCTGTTAGTGTCCAGGTTCTGCTGATCTTAGTCATATCGAAGTTCGGATGGAAACGTTGGGAGAAACCAGGGGACTAGGGGACTTTACCACTGATCTAACTCCTTCCCTACGTAACGTTTCCGACCAAGAAAAAAAAAGACAACGGCTGGTGAGGCTTGTACGAATTAGCGCACTCGGGCCGCAGCCGTGCGAGCATTTGCGTCATTCTGAACCGAGTGTCAAGGGCCCCGGGATGTTGTTGCCGTCTTTCTCCGTATACAGTAAGACGCCTAGTTACAAAAATAGAATCATCGTCACAAAGTCAAGGTCTCCATTTTCCCCCTAAAGAGGATCCTGACCTGCGATCAACGTTGACTTAGACTAAGTGATCCACCGGCACTCATTAAGCCATCGGGACCCTCCTCCGCCTTGCAGCAGATTGATGAGCCGCAAACCTGACTCGTTCCCGGCCACTCATCATCTACAGAACAACAACACTACCTGACCAGCAGATACCAAGTACGTGTCCGAGGTGTTCTGTGCCTGCCCAATGAAACGACAGGGCATGTCTGGCTACCCCGTCTGCGATCTCACCTGAATCAGAAAAACGGCCTCCAACATAACGTTACACGCGGTTGAAGTAAACATGGACCCAACGCAGAAAATTAAGTGCCTATCACTATCAATGCCATGCAAAATTGTAAGCATTTTCCTGCTGCGCTGGAAATGAAGTCACATGAGAATCAGGCAGCAGCCTCATGTCAAGTGAAAGGCCTCCAACCAGTCGAGCCTTCCGCCCAGATTCTACCCCATTCATGATGAACCTGGTATCAAAAACAGCGCTGCCCAATGTCCTGACCGATATACAAGGCGCACATTGAAAATGAGGCATCGTAATGCCGTGTTACTGTGCTCACGACTTAGAGGACGTGCAGCATGAGACCTGAATGTCCACGTCGTGTACAACCGATGTGTCGCTGACGTTGCCTCAAACAATGTTTCACCACAGCTGAAAGTTTGGTAAGAGGTTGGACATTCCATCATCCCTTGATGTAAAAGGAATCGCTTGTCCCGTATTTGATGGCCGCATTGCCGAGTCGGGAAGGTAGCAGCCGTAAAAGACACCAACAATCCAACGCTGGTGTCTGAGAAGGGCTAAGAAGGGACTCAATATTTTTACTAAGACGCTCTAACAGCTTCTGCCATATGATGCTTTCCTGTGGCGAGGAACATACGAGTGGGAGCATAATGACGTCGTCACCTGTCTTTCGTATTGTTCACCGGACAAAGTGTCGTTCCTAGCCTAGTGTCCAGGTGCTCACTGACAGTTCTCTCAAGTTTTTGAAATGCGGGAGCGTCCCTCAAAGAAAGCCGTCGGTCTGGAATCATCACGGAATTCCGACACTGTTGTTACTTGCCAGTCACGGCTCATACCTTGTTGCGCAATAGCACGAGGGCAAGTACAAGAAGCCGATATACAGACGACGGCATCGCCGTTATGGAAAAGAAAGAGTTCTGGTCTAACCAAGAACGTCAATTCATATTCAAGAACAACGCAAGCCAGGCTGCTTGCGCTATGCAGCCAGCCGGAACGGAACACGTCTTCATCGGCTTTCACTCCCCAGCAGCCAGCAAACCGCTAGCACACTAGCCAGTGGTTGGTCGTCCATGTAACCTGCCCTCAGCTGGAAAGAATCATGAACTCCTGAAGATCTGTGATATTTTCAAGCATGGCGGTCAGAAAACACGAGAATCCGTGCAGTTGCATTGTGTGCGCGATTGCTTGTAAGCATGGAAGGACTGCGAGCATTTGGAAGCATAGAGAACTGTCGATCTAGTAGAGTTTCGCATTGCACTGCTCATTGCATCCTGAATCAGTATTGAGGCAGTACGAGAGAAAGCTCCATGGTTCTCATGCTTTTCTCCTGGTTGCCCACGTGTGTTGACCTGTACTACGTCTGTACTGCGCGGCTTGGCCGTGCTGGTAAGGAGAACACCAGCGCATAGTGATTCTCCACAGCTTCTCGACACGCATTCGAATTGTTGTTGGAGGAAAGATCATCACTATGGGGCAAGCTGAGTGGTGGGTCGGACCAGATTCTGGACGGGTTTTAGTCAGTCACCTCCCCTATTCTCCGTTAACAAAAAATGTGGCCCCATGCGTGGAAGCCGAGAGAGCCCACATGCCGTCTTCGTGCATACATATCCTTTTCTTCGACACGTGCTTCAAGGAGGCACCCGGTTTCGGGCACCCAGACAGTCCCGACAACACTTGAGGTAGCGCAATCTATTTTCAGAACGAAAGACGAGCCCAAGGGCATTTGTAAGTAAAGCAACGCTCAAAGCCTCGGATTCTGCAGCTTTACAGAGTGTCGATTCTGCAAGCGCGATTGTTTGTTCGTCCTGTTTTCTCTCCTGCTGCTCTTTTCGATATCACCGAGCGCTCAATGATTCACCTGAAAGGATTTTGTATTCCAATTCAGGCAAGACTAATCCCATTACCGTGCCAGATTCACTGCTATTAATCTTGTTCAAGACGCCCATTTCGATCACTGTTATAACGCAACACGCTGGCAGGGATTGTACTTAGGAAGCAAACATTGATACTTGCCGGAGAGCTTGGCGTTTGATCGAAAGTGTAGCGTGCCCTCCATTGAAAGAGTAGCGTGGTGTCACTGCATTAGCGGTATGCAAGTCCGCTTACACCATCATTCACTTGACTATGACCGTTGAGTCACGAAACAAGTGCACCATGTCCGACCTAACGTTGACGGTGTTGACGTATGGTCACTCTGCGCCAACCTCCCTTTCCCCCCATCATCCAGCTTCATAGGCGCAGCACCCCGTGAAAATGCGTGCCGACCACCTCTTCACCATACTGTATGCCTGGCCAGCGGCCGCGTCCACGTATCCTACAGAAAACCAGGATGCAGCAAGCACCAGCCTGACCCCACCGCTATTCCCTTTGCAGGAATATGCTGACTCTGCAGCCCTCTTCCCGATGCCATCCTGCGGCACTTTTCACCTCGAAGAGGCGACCATCGATGAAATGCAAATTGCGATGTCCAATGGCAGCCTCACTTCCCAGCAGCTAGTGACTTGCTATCTAGTCCGAACGTACCAGACAAATCCGTACATAAATTCACTCCTGCAACTCAACCCGGACGCTCTTGCCATCGCCGCCCAGCTGGACGATGAGCGCTCAGCGGGGCGGGTTCGGGGCCCGTTGCACGGCATCCCTTTTACGGTGAAAGACAACATCGCCACGAGAGATAATCTTGAGACGACGGCTGGGAGCTGGGCATTACTAGGTAGTGTCGTGCCGCGGGACGCGTTTGTAGTGGAGCGGCTGCGCGACGCAGGCGCTGTGCTACTCGGGAAGGCTACGCTGAGCGAGTGGGCGGACATGAGAAGCAACAGGTACTCGGAGGGCTACTCGGGGCGGCCAGGCCAGGCCAGGAGCGCGTACAACCTGACGGTGAACCCCGGTGGGAGTAGTTCCGGCAGCGCGGCAGGGGTTGCGGCAAATGCGATCGCGTTTTCCCTCGGGACGGAGACGGACGGCAGTGTTATCAATCCGGCTGAGAGGAACGCTATTGTCGGAATCAAGCCCACCGTTGGCCTGACGTCGAGGAGTGGTGTGGTACCCGAGTGCGAACATCAAGATACTGTGGGAACATTTGGTCGGACTGTTCGCGATGCTACTTATGCCTTGAATGCCATATATGGACTCGACTCACGGGACAACTACACATTAGACCGGGCGGGAAAAACGCCGAGTGGTGGTTATGCACAATTTCTCGTTAACAGAACTAGTCTCAATGGCGCTGTTTTCGGCCTCCCATGGAAGAGCTTTTGGGTGTATGCGGACGCGGAGCAACAAGGAATTCTTGTCTCGATCTTGGAGCTGATCCAGTCCGCCGGGGCAACCATTGTGAACGAAACCGAGATCCTGGACTACGAGACCCTGGTGAGCACCGAAGGGTGGGATTGGGACTGGGGTACCACGAGAGGCCGTCCTAACGAAAGCGAGTACACAGTTGTTGCGGTCGATTTCTACAATAACATCCACTCGTACCTTTCTGCACTGAATAACACGAACATAAAGACCCTGGAAGACATTGTCAACTTCAACTATGAAAATGACGGTAGCGAAGGCGGCTACCCCTATCCTGACGAAGGGGGAATTCCTGCCTTCGCTTCGGGACAAGACGGACTTTTAGCCTCCCTGGCCACTGGGGGAATCAAGAACGAAACTTACTGGCAAGCCCTGTCTTTTTGCCAAGGGAAGACCAGGAACGGGATCGACTGGGCGCTGAAAGGCGGCGACCAATCCCTCCCAGAAGGAAAAGGCAAACTTGATGGGCTTCTTGTACCCCCGGACGTCGGGCAGACATACCAGATCGCAGCACAGGCAGGGTACCCGATGATCACAGTCCCAGCAGGCACGCACTCGACTGATGGAATGCCTTTCGGGCTTGCTATAATGCAGACCGCGTGGGCGGAAGGCGAGCTTGTGAGGTGGGCCAGTGCTATCGAGGATTTGCAGCAAACGACGGACGGGTGGCAGTATAAGAGGACAATACCCGAATGGAGGTCATACCTTCGAAGGATTATACCAGTCTTGTGAGACGAAATGGAAAGCTATTATTTCTCATCGCCATGACAAGATACCACGTGGACGAAGGCCGCCATGAACTCGATCTTCACGTTCGGCACAATGGCTGTCTTTTCTACCTGATTTATCACAAGAAGTACTTCATTCGATCGCCTAGCATTCGAGCCACGTACCTCGAATACCTTCAAGAGGTTAGAGAAGACGAGGTTGATTTTCAAGAGCCCTATGCTCTCTGGTGGCTCTTGAAACCATTTGAGGCCCTAATCCTGAAGCTCGCCCCACCAGTGTCCCGGACAGAGCCTTCTACGTTGTCGCAATATGCATTCCCGAACTTCTTCTCATTACGGCTTGAGGCTGTAGACGACAAGTTTGACCCAAAGCAACTTGATAAATGGGATGGCTGGGAACCTACAGTACCGCCGCTGGCCGGTTCCCGTGAGCCTGCTCTAAGCCGCATATGTTCCACTCACGATAATAAGCCGCATACAAACTGTATATACACAGCTTAATAGCTAATAAGCAGTTATCGAGCGGCTTATCCTTGACGAGCTGCTTAAAAAAAATTTAGCCGTTGATGGGTAGGTGCGTGGCTTGAAGGAGAAAGAGCGGCTGGTTTGAGAAGGAGCGGATGGTGAGGAAGGAGCGGAATATATGCGGCTCCCCAATCTCATATCGCGCCGGTACTGTACAGGGCTCGAAATTGCGATGGACCAGATGCACGATCTCGAATTATGGACCCACGTTTACAGCCCGTCTCAGGTCATCCTATCCTACGATCGATCTGAGGATGTCCTAGTTAAGCCGCCACGCCGGGTACAGCTAAGCAACAGGCAGGGCAAGAATGACAGCAGTTATTTCTTCAAATTCTTCGAGAATGGCAGCCAATATCAACTGAACCGTGAGCTGGCAACCTTTGAAAAGATTGCAAAATCAGACATCAAAGATGGAGCACATATAAGTCGCCTTCACGGCGTAGTAGCGACTAAGGAAGGCCGCATCCTGGGACTACTACTTACCTGGATCGATGCTCCAAAAGGTGCCTAACAGTACCAATATTGGAGACGCTCGCTACAGTGGGCTGCACAGATTCGGGAGACTGTAGCAGAGCTGCATGAAAAAGGTGTGGTATGCGGAGACGCAAAGCTGGACAATGTACTATTGGATAAGAACGATACGCCTTGGGTCATCGACTTCGTAGGCGGACACACTCCGGGATGGGTCGATCGAGAAAAGTATGAGACGGTAGAGGGCGATTTACAAGGTCTGGAGAGGATTATTGAGAAGCTTTCCCGCTCTATACCTTCGGGTGATCTTTTAACAGAATGACTCGCCAATGTTTGAGCTATGAGGAGCCGAAAAACTCATTCTATATGCTTCCACGAGAATGCAGGCCCATGACAAGGCCTCGGATGGCGGTGCTAGCTCTGCTCGATTTGCTCAGTAGTCTGGTTGTAGCTTCTACTCTGCCCCTGGAAATGCATCTGATGGCCAGGGCATGCTGACTTTGGCTTGCAAAATAGCAATTAGCTAACCTGACATTTTTATATTCCTTAGCTGTGAATAGTGGTCGTCTGTGGCCATGTAGCTGGGAAAGGTTGCGAGAGCCCAACCAAGGTTGTTGTTGGGTAGATAACAGCAAGCAGTGGTACTTCCGCGGCAACCAAGGTGGTTTTGACTTCTTATGGTTACAACAGTACTACTTGAGGCTATTTTATAAGATATGGCAATTTAATACGTGCGCAAATCTTAGCATAACGAGACTACCCGGTTTGAGGTGCAGTACATGCTCCTCTGTATTGCGTTACACATTGAAGGGGGGACGACTGTGGCGGGCTCCGTCGGCCTCTGACCAGCATGGCTGTAGAATTAACAGAATGTAAAATGAAATAGGGTCTGTAAATCTTTACATAGACCATTAGATAGCCTTAAATCAATCAAAATGTTCAAATTGAGAGGCCAGCACAGATGATCAATGCCACCAAGTTATCACCTTGTTTGCAAGTGAAAGTTATTTCGAGAGGAATTGTTCAAAAAGCCAGCGTTGTCAAGACCAGATTTTAACACACATGGTGAAAGTCTTCAGCATCCACGTTCTCTGAGAATCCACGCTGTGCAAGTGATTGAATTTATTTACCCGTTGGACTCTAGCATCATCTACATCTTAATGAAACCCACGGCTAGGTGGGGATGACCGTGATTAACGGCACAAAAAAAAACTACAGTCACCGTTCAGTTGTCCGATGAAAGCCCTCCTATTTGTGACTCAAGAATTCATGAATACCACTGGAGAGCCAGACAAGGACAGCCAAACAAGGAGGGCTAAACAAGGAGGGCTACACAAGTCAGCAAGTCACATTGTTGAGTGATAGAGTAACTCCGTCATTCAGATTGCCCATTAGTGAGTTATATCAGCAACATTGATTATTTGAGAGGATCTGTGACTGATATTTACGACCTTGCAATCGCCAGACTCCTACATATACATATTACGCTCTGGGAGCGCTCTCCTAAATTTTGTCAGCTCTTCTTCAACACACATGCAAGAATCACAGAACACAAAGCACAATACACAAACTCTTTCCACCTTGTGGTCAACCGTCAAAAGACCTTGACCTTCCAGACATTGAGACAGGTAAGGAAATGACCATCCAACTGCTGAACTACCTGCTACTCGCCCCAATCATAACTATCGTGCTACTGGAGTTTAACATTTCCACGCCAGACAACTCCAGCCCCAAATCCATTACATCTCGATATTCCACTTGCGGACTTGGACCGATTCTAGACACCATCATCAGCTTCGAAACAGGCCCCAGCAGAACACGCAGCGAGGAACAATGTCTGACAATCCCAACGAGAAGCCTGAGGCTGCAGCCGAGAAGTATGCCTCTGGAGGCAAACCCCGCGAGTCCGATAACAATGGCCAAGGATCCGCTACCAACCAGCAATGGGGCAATCCTGCCACTGCCCACGACAAGTATGGCTATCATGGTCCTGCCAGAGGCGATGATCCTGCTGCCGCCTCCAACCAGTATGGCCATAATTATACGTCTGACGGATACAAGAAGTATGGTAGTTCCTGAAATCAGAATTGGGATACTGCAGTCAAGGGAAGATGGGCAAGTGCTAGGAGAGTGGTTTTGGGTGTGAAGCAAAACTCTCTGGTAAGGATCGGGGCCCTAAAAACGATAAACATTGAAGGTAGAAGAGCTCAGCACATACAATCTTACAGAGTGCCTCGATAATACAATTTTGGTTCCGTGGGGTCATATCCTTGTTCGAGATTGACACCCTGTAATGTATGAGGAACCGGAGATCCGTACCTGTAAAAACCCTATGGAGGGTATACTGGTACACTACTTATTCAACTAAATAGAGAGCATCACTAGCACCTAGGCCTTATTTAAATGATAAAGGATAAACCATACGTTTTGGCTAATCTATACCCTTATGAACTGAAATAGGTGTAACCAGGAGTAGGTAGTGGGTATAGATAGGTAAGAGGTGTAGGTAGTAGGTGTAGGTATAAGTAGTGGGTGTAGGTAGTAGGTACAGGTAGTGGGTGTAGGTAATGGGTGTAGGTAATGGGTGTAGGTAATGGGTGTAGGTAGTAGGTGTTTAATGTAGGTGTTATGTGTAGGAGTTGTCTGGGTGATGGTGAATGTAGGTTTGGTATTATGGGAATGGGTGTGGAGGGTGAGGGTGTGTGTGGGTTTTTGGCGTGGTTAGGGTAGGTTTTTGCTTTGGGTTTGTTTGCCCTTGTAATGTATCGGTGTACCCTCAGTTTTTGCAGGTGCGAATCTCCAGTTTCATTTATAGATTGAGGCTATCAAGTCGACCTTCCCATGTAGTGTAGCAAGGCTGTGTGAGCCGTATATGAGTTATTTGTAAAGGTTTATTACATGTTTGTCAAGTATTATTTCTGGTCCCAGTGTCGAAGTTACTCCAACATTCGAAGAAATGAGAGGCCTCAGGATACGAGAATTCAAACGCCCCGATCGAGTCCACACCGTATACCATGGTCATTGTGTCATCCAGCAGAGGTCTCACGGCGTCAGAATTCCCAATGTCTATACCGGTTGATGACCCTGGTGTATGACCTCGGGAGCGTCCTCAGCCTCGGGCCCCAAGATAGTTCCTGAATACAAAGCCAGACTTTGCGGCTCCGCTGCACTGCCGGAGCACATGCCACTCTTGACGGCAGAGGTATTATCGGGTCCCTCTATACTGTGATTTCCCGCTTTGGCATACCTCCCGCTTCCCTCACTTGTTCGTGATGACACGTTGAGCAAGTGGTCGGCTGTAGCTGCCAACTCGCGCGTCACACGGGAGGCGCTCGTTCCCACAGCAAAATGCCGTCCAAAGACACAAAACACCTCGGCAGCGTAGTCCACGGCCCTTCGGGAATCATGGTACAGGTCAGACTGGGGATTTGAGAGGATGAACCCGATGAGTGCCAGGGCGGCATTCCACTGCCATTGGAAAGCCTCGTGCCAGCCCCCGAGGAGGTCAGTATCCCTGAGTGCCTCGTGGATCATGTTGGTCAGCGCGATGGCGTGTCTGACACAGGACCGGGCATTCTCGTTCGCCAACGGCGTGTCTGCCCTGGTCTTGGACGTCATGGGCGGGGTCGAAGATGCATCGATGGACGAGGTCACGGATGAGGGCGCGGAGGGCGCGGAGCTCGTGCGAACGTGCAGCCCAGAGGGGAAGGTGATGAAGGGCCTGAAGAGATTCATCGAAAGGTTGTGGTACAGCAATTCAAGCAGAAGGCGATGGCGCTGCAGCCAGGTCGGCGTGAAGCGCTCCAGATCGAGTGCCGAACAGTCCGTGGAATAGGCCTCACTGCCGTATCTGCGTCGGGACTTGAGCCCATCTGGCACGGCTTGAAGCCATGTCTGCAGACCACGAGGCTCTGCGAGGCTTTCCTGCAGAAACCTGGCGCACTCCTCCAGCACTCGGTCATCTTCGTATATTGTAGCACAGTCATATTCTGTGATCAATTCGTCACATCTGTGAAAGAACGCAGCATGTGTCGCACGGGCGGCGAGAATCAGCTTGGTGTTTTGGAGCGTGTACGTTAGCCACGTTACGCCGCCATGCATGCTGGTCGTGCTACTGGACAGGAGGGCCAGCTGATAGTCGTCTAATGGCAGGGAGCATCTCTCTGCAGGTGATGATATATCGAGGGGCCGTCCGAGTTTCATAGAAGTCTTGATCTCGATGGTCTGTAATGTCCACCAGATGCGCTTACGCAGCTCACGATCGGCGTGTGGCATGTCCCGGGGTGGTTCAAGATGCAGGCCCAGGATCTGAGCCGTTCGTACAGCCAAGCCCTGTGTGCTATGAGCCGTGGTCTGAAATGAGGCGTTGCAGAGGTAAATAACTGAGAAAATGTGACACTGCAGCGTGGTGATGGTAGGATTCTCGAGTTCAGCTGTCAGCAGCGCCTGGCAACGGAAGTAATGCCAACGCCCCGCGATCGTCGCATCGTCGATGCCCACAACTACATCAAGTACTCCAGCCTGACCTGCATCTGCGGTCGTCTCCGAGGCATGATTGAGGCCGGTGGGGTGGCCATTCTGTGGGGGAAGTAAGGCGATGCCATACTGCATGCAAATGGCAACAATGATATCGATGAGCGCTGACGGTCTTCTACGTCCGGCGGGACCGTCGCAAAGAGATTTGTAGTGCTCCCGGAACACAGGCTCGTCGATGATCTGTACAGTGTTGTGATATGATTGCCAGAAGAGGCCGAGGAAAAATTCTTCTTGGGTCGTGCTTAGATATTGCTCATGCTCGTGCACATGCGGCTCGCGATGTCCTTGGTCGGTGGACTCAGCCGCCTCTCCGATAAACTCCTCTGCACGCTCAGGGAAGGGACTCGTGAACGACTTGCTCGCCGAGTCAAACCAGATAGGGTGTTCGCGAAGTGGCTTTCGAAGTGTCGTTGATAAGAAATCCTCCATCCGTTTTATAAAGTAGACGAGTGAGGATGGACCAAAATATTGCTTCGCTTCGGTGGCATTCGGACTGGCATAAATGCCTCCCCAATACCGCCTGGCGGCAACGGGCTGCCGGGTTCGACTTATGGTAGAGTCAGATATTGATTTTGATGTGTTCGAAGCCTCAGTATGGGGCTCTTCGTTCCTCAACTGCTGCGAAGGAGGCTCGATTTCATGCTGGCTAGTGGCAGTCGAATGGCTGGTTGACAGTTCCTCCTCCAATTCCTTGACTCTTTGCTGGAGTTTCTCGATCTCCCTACGCAGGCGTCAGTCTCGCCGTTCAGCCTAGCACAGGTTTTCTCCGGGCTTATCACAACGCACATAGGCAAACAAACATGACCAACTGAAGCTTACCTGAAGGCCTGAGGGAGGGTGCGGACCTGCGGCTCCCCTCCGTTGCTGCAATGTCCACCATGAGCCTGGCAATTTCGACATGGGTACGCGTTATCACACTTGATCCGATGCACCCGACACCTGTCGCAAGCCCGAGAGACCTGGCTGCGTTTTGCCTTGGTCCTGGCCGGGAGGCTGTTGGGGGTGCCAGGCTGATGGTGAGTTGTCTGACTTCCGGAAGGAGTTGCGGAGTTCACGCTGAGGTCCACGCTTGGAGCAGCCGGAGCTGCGGTGAAGGTGCTAAACATGGGTGTTGGTGTTAGAAACTGGAGATCTCAAGTATGCAAGACGTCTCCAGTGGTGGAGTGTGTACGACAATTGTCCCGATGCAGTCAATTTGACGAGGAGGTTGATGACAGGAGACCATGTGTTGTTATCGGAGTGATCGACTTCAGAGGGACCCCTCACGTAAGCACCGCGCAGGATTGTATTAATCCGCTCAAAACTATGGAAGGTATCCTTGCAATTAGTTGGGAGGTTGAAGAATATCATCATCGAGAATAAAGAAGAGTTGTGTCATGGCGAATTGCGGACGAGTCGGTGTCGTCCGATGCTGTCTTACCCATGCACGACTCCCGGTCTCTTGGCTGAGTGAGACGAACCCTGAGGCTCGGAGTTCCGGAGTTCCAGGGTTAATTTCCTGTTTGGGACACCAGACACGCCGATCGATTGCAGGTGCCCACGCAGACATTGGACCGAAAGACTTGTACGGAACTGAACGAGATTTGGAAATGGCGCACTGCATTGGTAATCACAAATGGAGAAAAGCGTCACGTATTGAATATTAATATGAAGCTCAGTCTTCGCTGGCAAGGTCTCTGGTCCTCTATTGTCAACATCTGGAAGGGCTGTCAGCATGTCCGACTACTTACTTCAGTGAACTCAAACCAGCAGACTCGATAAAATCGGATATATTTCGACACCTCCACAGCATACCGTTCTATAATCAGCATCTACTTTTCTATTGCCTGTCTTAGCCCAATATCATGTCTCAGTCTGCCACCACAAATTCTTCTCTCCAAGAGATACAAGATCACGTCAAGAATCATAATGGTGGGACAGACCTCGCGTATCCCTTGAACGAAGCCAGCTTTATAAGTCCGGATACATTGCCAACAAATATTCCGCTGGGATCAATCCTGAGGAGGGAACCTTCCAGCCCTCATGGGGTAGAACCAGAGAGGTCCATCACCGGCATCCGCTGGCTACTCGTGTGCGTGGCCATCTTCAGCGCCAACATCCTGTACGGGCTGGACACCACCATCGTGGCAGACATACAGGGCACCATATCTGCCACCTTCGACAACGTCACGCAGCTTGGCTGGCTCGGCATCGGCTTTACCCTGGGCTCGACCGTGGCCATATTGCCGCTTGGCAAGGCCTTTGGCATCTTCGACAACAAGTGGATGTTCGTGGGTAGTCTGCTCCATTTTGCTGCCGCGAGTGCATTATGTGGTGCTGCCCCCAACATGCAAGCCATGATCGTGGGGCGAGTCTGGGCCGGTGTAGGTGGCGCTGGGATGTATTTGGGGTGAGTTTTGTCTCCAGCAGACATATTGGCGGCCAAGAACTGACAAAGTGCAATCGTAACATCTAGCACACTCAATTTGGTGACCGTGCTCAGCATCCCTAAGGAGCGGCCCTTCTATATTGCTCTGACAGGCTTCTCCTACGGAGGCGGATGCATACTGGGACCCCTGGTTGGCGGTGCCCTAGCCGATAGTCCAGCCACCTGGCGATGGGTGAGTTGTTGCCTTTTTGCAACTACATATTTACGAGGCGCCTCGGGTCGTCTAACAGAATTAAACTAGGCTTTCTATCTCAACCTCTGCGTCTTCGGCGCGATGAGCCCCATCTACCTCTTCCTGCTACCATCGCTCCCGCGGCGCCCTGAGTTGTCCTTCTACCAGCACCTCCTGGCGCTAGACTGGCTCGGCATCACGTTGACCGCGGGACTTTACGTCTCTTTCACTCTCGCCTTCACATTCGCCGGGATTATCTGGGACTGGAGTGATGGTCGCGTCATTGTCCTTATCGTCATCTTCGCAGTCTTGACGGTGGCTTTCATCGTCACCCAGCGCATGGCACTCTTCACCAACAAAGTGGACCGGTTATTCCCATGCGACCTGGTATCGGACCCACAATTGGTCCTACTATATGTGATCATGGCCTGCGGCGGTGCCACACTCTTCGTGTCGCTGTACTATATCCCACTTTATTTTCTCTTCGTCTACGGTGATGGCGGGGTCCAGGCCGCCGTCCGCCTCCTCCCTTTCATCTGCATTTACATCACCACCATCCTGCTTTGCGGCGCCTTCATGAGCCGTACCGGTTGGCACAACCTGTGGTTCCTCATTTCAGGGATGTGCATAGTCGCAGGAGGAGCTGCCATGTACACTGTCAAAATCGACACCCCGCTCTCCAATCTTTACGGATACATTGCCCTTCTTGGCCTAGGTATGGCCACCAGCCAGGCTGGGTACGCCGTCGGCAACCACCTGGTTCGCAAGGATAGGGCTGCGGAGCTGATCCAGTTCCTTAACATCTCTCAGGGCCAAAGCCAGCTAATCGGCCTGGTGATCGCGAGCTCCGTGTTCCAGACACAGGCGTTTGACGGGCTCCAGAGGATTTTGCGCGGCCGGTACAGTGATGCTGACATCAGGGCTGCTGTTGCCGGCGCCCAAAGCGCCGTATTCGAGCAGCTCGATTCCGAGACTAGGTGCCAGTGCCTGGTGGTGATTGTCAGCAGTATTGGCAGTTGTTGGATCCTGGCAATAGCCGCTGGTGTCGCTTACACGCTCTGCTCGGTTTTCTTGTCCCGCAAGAGGGTGAACCAGATGGCGGAGAAGAAACAAATGGAGATAGTGCAGGAATGAGGACACTGAGACAGGCAGAAACAGGACTAGGGCAGCCAAAAGCACATTTGTAAATAACGAAAAAGCAGTCAAGCACTGTTTGGTGGTTGTCGGGAGGGCGCACCTCCAGCTACGTAAGTAATTTGGTAGCATTGATATTTCAACATAAGAATTTCATGTAGTTCGACCGCTATGTTCTTTCCTGGATTTTATTATCAATCCTTGTCTAGATCTTGTTTGTACAAGGGCATGGAATAGACAATATTGATTTGATTATCTTGGGTCCGGAGCCGAAGCTGGTGCTGGACCTATAGACAGTTTGCATATTGTTCCCACGTTTTCAAGCAATGCTCCCACTGTCAGAAGTAATACATCTTTTGGATAGATTAGCCCTTGATTGCTTGCCATTTATTGTTTTGTTGGTTGCATTCATGAGGGTCTGGTCTGTATGAATTGGGAAATAAGCACTGGGTTAGCAGTTGAGCCGCTTAGAATCAACAAGTACCTGATGTTTTAAGTTGTGTTCTCACCTCTATTGTTGACCTGAACACTTGGTATGAGATTGAAATTGGAAGCGAACTTGTGTGTCTGGACATGGGCCTCGCCGCACTAATCCCTTCAACAACCTGATGAGCCATTGGGATAGAAGCGCCAGACTTTGAGAGCATCGGCGTAGCCAAAGAGGGCGTCAAATGTTTCAAAGCTGGCGTTTCGATGTGTGAGTTGATCGTTTGTGGCATATATGCTGACTGAGTCAGCATAAAAGTTGTCGTGCAAAGTCGGATATGCATTGGTGAGTCCGCCTAGAAACAGCAGTGTGATAAGGAGAACAGTTGTTTGATTATAGAAAATCGCCATTACTGGAGAGGTTTCAGCGTCGTCATGAATCCAAAATACAGAATTATTTGAGAATTGCGTTCAGGATAGAGGTGGTTTTAACGTACAAAATGGCATACCTCGAGGAGTCATCCGTAAGTGACAGGTGGCTTCATGAAATTGAGATGTGTCTATCCTGACCAGATTAGGCAGCAGGAGGAATCAACGTCTCGAGACCTCGTTTGTATCGTATCATTCCATTCCTTAGTAGTCATGAATTGGCAATCGAACATAAAAATCTGAAAACATGTGTCCTCATCTTGTCTGTACAATGACATCGCACGCGAACGACAGGCGAACATGTCGCCCAATGTGTCTTCGTCTCAGAACCAGGCGTGATCTTCATACGTGTACATCTCTTACCACTCGATGCAATTGAATTTCTTTTTTCCTCTTTCCAATTCTGCTCTAGGACCGGATCTTTCATTGAACACCTTTAAAAATCAGTCTCAACCCCCAAGATGAGATCTGCCGGGATTCGGCTCATTATTACTCGTTTGGATTAAACCAACAGAGCATTCGATCAGCCATAGATCTACTCGATGCTATCATCGTCGCCATGGAAAAACCTCAAGATCGCAGCAGCAACCACATCGCCGTCATGCTTCCAGTGTGCCGTCTCCGCAGCCTGGTCGGCATGGTCCAGATCCTCGATGCCACCGCTGTCGACCCTCAGCTGGATCTGTCTTTTGACCATGTCTTCGTCAAACGCCAGGTGTGCCTGCGTCGTGAAAAGTCTCCCCTGGATGTAGACCCCTTGCACTTTGGTGTGACTGCTGTGGCCCCAGACGTCCACCCTCGTGCCCGGTTGGAGCAGATCATTGGACCGCTCAGGAGTTGGTGGTGCTACCACGTGATCCTGGTGCATCTGATGCAGGTAGACGCTGCTGTCGTCCGTGCGGAACAGCTGCTGTCCCACAGGCGAGAGGTCAATCCTCGAGTGGCCAAGCTCCCAGTCCTGAGTCGGGGCAGGGGCGACCTCAGCGCCCAGCATTCGGCACAGCAGCTGATGACCGAAACACACGCCACTGAGATGCAGATCCGGCCGGCGCATCCACAATTCTATACCAACTGGTCAGCCTCTATTTCTTCTCACAAAAATCAGAATACTGGTACCGTCTTACCTTTCATCAAAGCGATAAGCTTCAAAATCCATGGGTTATCCGAGTGAGCATCGTACATGCTGCCCGTTATTAAAACCCCCTGGTAATCCTCCAACTCCTTAAATTGCGGGATCTTGCCTCCTTTGTCTTCCACCACAAATCTTATGTCTGTATCGACACCCAGTGCGGGGACATGTTCGGCGCCTGCATGCTGGAAGTGACTATGCAGGACCTCTCCAAAACTGCCCTTCTCCGCGTGCGTGTCGGGGTGAGCCTCGTCCGTTTCCAGCACGATTATTCGAACTTTCGGTGTGTCCGGCGCTGGATATTTCCTGACCTTGTTCATGACGCGTCTCAGTACAGGTATTGGGTATTGTTGTTAAGGAAGGGTGTATTCAAAAAAAAAATCGATTTCGACCAATAGAACCGTGTTGTTTGTTTAAAAAACGGAGTTTTCATGTCAGAAATGGATCGCCTTTTTTGACGCAGGCATCTCGCTCTACTTAAAGGCTGTTCTGCTCAACGAAAATTCGACTTTTCTCTCGTAATGCCAACACTTTTCGCCTTTGACCAGCCATGGCGTGCAGCGCTGCTTCTTCCGACTATGCGTGCATGTGTTGCCACTACACTGGGCTGAGTCCAATCCAGCCTTGGCTGGCCCCACTTTTGTCACAACGCCGCGGTCTAATGACGATGGCAGGCAAGGGATGAAGCAAGAGCGTAGCAAACGTCATAGCCTACACCAAATTCGATATGAGCAGATCTTCAATCTTTTTCCCTCCCTTGTAGCCACAGCACTACAGCAAAGATTGTGCTTATACTCCAGAAACGGAAAAACAAAAAGCCTCTTGTTCTTCGGCTGCAGGACCCACGCCAGATTTTGGAGGCGCCTCAGCTGGTCTCGCGGCTTCAGCTCCTGGGGCATCAGGTCGAGGGTCTCGGAACAGACGCCGGGGATTTAGACCATAGGGACGCTGATAAACTTTTCCCTCAGTCTTGCCGTTTCTGGTGCTTGCCGAAGGATGGCAGGATCCGGGAGGTCGTCTTTGGTTTGATGGCTAGTTACATCGTCGCTGAAATTTCTGGTCAAATTTGTCGCACATCTTACGGACTCCTCCAGATTTCTGTTATCGAATAGATCGTAGAACCGGAGTTCTGTGTGGATTTGTATAAAGACTACAACGAGACAGCCTCGGCGCTATTGCTACTGGGCGTATCGGGCCGGCTCATGGCGGGATCTGGAAGCAAACCATCCCCTCGAAGTGCACGAAAACCTCCAAACAGCCAGCAAGAATTTAAGAATATCAAAGGTGTGGTATAAATTCCTTATGACTTTGACCTCACGAGCTCAGGTTAGCATACGCAGTATGTATATACAGGAAAGCCCACCCATCAGTTGGGATGTCTGCGAAGCATTACCTGCAAAACAAAGTACGAAACCACACCCGTAAAACACATCCCGCTAATAACCCCGAATCCCATAAGATACTTCGGTGCATCAACATCGGGAAACAGATAGGCCCCATAGATCTGCGCCAGATTTCCCATGGCGTTAACAATCGCCAGACTGATTCCTCTGACCTCATGATTCATCGATCCGAATGTCGTGGACGCGTACGCCAGCGACAGCGCGTTAGATGCCCACAGCGCACTCGCCATGATAACAAGCAGTGCGTATCGCGCGTGGAAGTTGTACACGGCGCACGTGACAATACTGCAGACCATTGCGACGGTCATCCATACCGCCAGAGAGAGACCACGGTACTGCGGAACACGGTCCATGAAGATGCTGTTAAAGAAGGTGCACACGAAGGCGGCGATGTAGATCGGGACTGTCATGTACTGTGTCACGGAGCCGGAGTAGCCAAGACCCTGGACGAGGGTCGGGTAGAAGTAAGATAGGGTCGAGGACCCCACGATGGCCATGTACCCCACGACGAAGACCCACGTCCGCCAGTCGACTATGGACCGCTTCAGGGCCTGCACATGGCCGAGCTTTTCCTCTTGGCCCTGGGTATTTGGGCGGCCGTATAAGAGGCGCTTGATTGCTAGTTGACGTTCGCTGTCGGTGAGGCGCTTGGTGTTTTCGGGAAAGTCGAGAAGCAGGAAGGAGGATACTATGGAAAAGCCGGCCGTGGCGGCGCCTTCGACCTGTTCGGACAGTGGTATCAGTATGTGAAGTGAATATCCAAAAGCATTGCCTGGTGAAAAAAAAGCTTACAATGAACAGCCACTTCCATCCAGGAAGACCGTGGACCCCGTCAAGCCCATCCTCAATAGCCCCGGCAATGAGCCCACCAAAAGCCCCGGACAGGATAGCAGCTGAGATGTACACCCCAAACCTTTTCGCCTGCTCGTTAGGCTTGTACCAGCTCGACAGTGTGAGCAGCACACCAGGGGCAAACCCGGCCTCGAGGACACCCACGACGATTCTCAGCCCGATGAGGGCCTTGTAGTTGGGGACCCAGGCCATTGCAATGGTAACACAGCCCCATAGAAACATTATAGTCGGGAGGAAGACAGAAGGCTTCGTGCGAGCGAGGATCATGTTGGAGGGGACTTCGAAGACGACGTAGCCCACGAAGAACACCGTAAGGGCAATGCTGTATTTCGTGGAGTCCATGTCTAAATCGTCAGTCATGCCGGCTGTTTTGGCGTTGCCGATGCTGTCATGGAGGCGAATGGTCAGCCCTTGAGACTCAAGCAGCTGTGTCTCATTTAGATTCTGCTAAGAAAACCTACTTTGTACGGTCCATGTATGACAGCAAGTACATCCCCCATATCGCGGGAAGCAAGTAGAGGTCGATCTTTCGCACCAGCTTGCGCTCCTCGGGGCTGTCTGGCACATAGTCATCGAGAACTCCGAGCTGATGAGGTTTGGGCAGTTCGTTATAGGCATCTTCGTCATGCTGAGCGTCTACCTTGCCCGTATGGGGATCCATTGCGTAGTATGAGACAGAAAGAGACCAAATAGAGTTTCCTGACAGGTAAAACCACGACAACGATTTTGAGCTTGGCTAAATGCAGAAAAGCAAAACAGAACAAAAAGGGGCCCAGAACACGAAGAGTAGGGACGAGGCTTGACGTCTTGTTTTAAAGTTATATTGACCGACTCGAGGCTGCCACTGCTCCTCCCAAATTTGTAACCACAATAGGAAAAAGGTGTTCAAAAGTGAATCAAATATACTAGACCGTCCAAGCATGGATCTGCGCTGCAGTAGCACAATCAAGCTCAAGTCCTAGGTTACCAAGCCTTCCCAGTTTTCTGGAATCCCGCTAAACTGCTACCTGTGCAAGGTGGTTCGATCCCACGGGACTACACATTTCTCCCCAGTGCCTTGCATCGACCCCCGGCACAACTCCTCGTCATGAATCTGCAAATCTGGCAAATGAACGTTTGCCCCGGACGATTCCGGTTATGACCTCTCGGTCGGATGCCGCCCGAACTCTAAGAATCAGAAGTCAACCTCTATCTGGGGCCCCGCGTTCTCCACAGATGGCTCTTGAATGGCCCCATACTGGACGAGCCCGGTTGAGCTCAAAGCGGACATCCCGTTCGTACCAGGGGCGGCTCCAGGCCTCTTCCGGGGGCCCCCGGTCAAGTTCGGGCGCAGCCTGTGGGACTCTGCGCGATGGCCCTCGAGACGCGGTCTACATACAGTTGTCATTGTCACTTGCTCAGAACTAGCGGGCCAATATACGGGCCGCCTTTTGACGGCAGCAGTGTTTTTAGCCTTTCAAGTTTCAAGAGCTACATATATCACTCTTACATGTCGTTGTCTCCCTGGGTAGGTTGGGCCGCTTGACTACTAAATCAAGATTCCTACGGTTGATTTGCGTGAATTTTCAAGTGACCGACACTGAGATAAAATTTTGCGGTATAGGTTGTTTTCACGGCGACTTTGAACTTAGCACACTTCAACTGGCAGACCGGGTATAGATGGAGCTCCTGGGTAGATGACCACGGATCCGTTGAATCAGTAGTAAGTCTCTGTGATACCAGGAAACAGCTGGTTAGTCTGAGACATCTGAAGAGTATATCAAATGCTTCCGAAAGTCCCACAATGTGGAGATCCGAATACAAGCACCAGATTGTGATTAAATCAAGGATACAGTTGCTTCCCGATGATCTGAGCCTTTTATTAGCTAGAAAGACCTGCCTGGGATCTTTCCCTCTGAGAAATTCTGTACATAAAAGATAGTTGAAGGTCGCTTGGAGGGAACTGAGGAGGATCTTTCTGCCCGAGCCCGGGCATGCGCGACGTTTTATTGTAATATGATGAGGAATCCTCACATGATAATGCTCACGTGTCTTGGGTCTTTTTGAAGTTCGGGTAACACAACGATCGCGTAGATTCAATATACCTAAAATGTCTTGATAGCCCTCGACATTCCGTCCAACCACTCATATAGAGCCCAGGCTCCTGGGTCTGGTAGCTCCTGCCCCTGCGCCTCTGCAACATATGTAGCCCGTCCAAACTTCGCTTTGAGATATTTCGTAGCCTCAGCCTTCTCCTTGGCAACACCCACAGCCCGGTGGAAATCCTTTGACTGTGCAAACTCATCAGTGAAGGGGAGCAACACGTCCATCACTGTACGGTCGCCCTCTCTCGCACCAGTGTGGGTTTTCAAGGCTGCGACAGCTTGTTCAAAAGCTGTTGCGAACTGCTCTGAGTTCCGGGAGGAAGTATTGGTGGATTGCCCCTTGAGGGCAGATGCGAAGGCGGAGAGGAGGATTCCTAAGATAGCTCCCAGGGTTCCACCCATGTCGTCTACTGCATCTGTTGTCGCGTTGAGGAAATCTAGTACTGAACCCTTTCCTGCCCCATTGTTGTCGAGGATTTTTATCACGGCTGTCGGAGGTCGTTGAGCTAAGATCGGATGGGCTTGGAAGGGGTTCCAGGGTAGACTTACACTCAGAAACTTGCTTTACGGCTTCGCCGCAGTCTCCATCTCCCACTACGCACGATAATGTCAATGTACTGGGATTCAATCCGCTTAAAGCAAAGAGTACTCACTGATTGTATCCCACTTAGTAAGATTGGGCTCTGCAGCAATCGCAGCCTCACACGCGGACCGGATGACGGTGTCCAGCAGCTTAGGGTCCACTACAAATTGATCAGTTCCATTCCGATGCCGAGCAGACTTTGAAGGGCTACACTTACATGTGATGTCTGCACCGTCATTGGATTTGATCTTGCCCTTGGTTGGGGAGAATTGCTTTTGCTTGGACCCGTTCTGATTTGGGTTAGGTGCCGTCAAATTCGGCCATCCAACAGCTGTTGTTGGTGCATCGAAGAGTTCTAGGAGCTCGTCTACGGAGGTACCTGACTCCTTCGAGGCGGCGGAGATGTTGCATAGTGAGATGGAAAATCCAGGTGCATTGAGAGAGGTCTCAAAGGCGCCTGTGAGTATCCTAACGGGCTTGATGTCCCATTTCGAGGCTAACGGTAATTTCTGTGTCAATGTCTGCCTTTGAATTGCGATAATGGAAGCCATGGTTCTTGGCAATGGACTCACCGAGCTGTATGATTGTCTCATCCGTGAGGGCTCCAAGTTCCAAGTTCGACATGCCGCCATAATTATTAATCACAAGCACGGTTGAGTCGTCCTTCTCGAATGTAACGAAGTATCTTTCCTTGTCCTCCGGATCACAAAGGAGCTTGAGGCAGTACTGGATGAGCTTTTCCACAGGGGGAAAAGGCGAGAGTCTCTGCGCACCCTATTTTGTAATCTCATCGTCAGCCACGCCAATATATGACTGCTATGCCAGTGACTTCTTGACTTACTGGCTCATTGTGGATGCCAGCACCAACGATAGCAACGTCATTCGGGATCGCCTCATTGCCCTGGCGACCTGGCACATGGCAGTGATCTAGAGCAGATCCAATCGAGACGACTTGGGAGTTGACACTCCTTCCCAACTTCACGGTCCTCTCGAAGTCGTACTTTCTGGCAGCTGCAGCACCCGTGATTTTCATGGCTTAATGGACAGTTTTATCAGCACTTGATTTTCGGAATCCTGTGTCATAGTCATCAAACTTACGAACAATGTGCCCCGGCATTCCCCTCCTTCCCACGGCACCACACCGACTCCTCCCGATGCTAACATCATCCGCTAAATGAATCATAGCCACTTTCTTCGACAATCCTTGCGCCTTGGCTCTCTCAGCTGCAAGCCCGAAGTGAAGCTTGTCGCCGGTATAATTGGTAATCATCAAAATATGTCCTTGCTCGGACGGGGTGGCCTCAATTGCCGCGAGGACCTGTTTCGTGCTCGGCGAGGCGAAGATATCGCCACAGGCCGCGCCGGAAAGCGCCCCACTGCCAACATATCCTGACCATCCTGGCTCATGCCCTGAGCCGCCGCCGCTGATGATTGATACGGTGGAGGGATTGTGGTGCGGGTCATAGACTACGCGCTCCGAATCTATCAAGGCAAGATGGGGATTCGAGGCTGTCAATGAGCGGAGGTAGCGGGGGACCAGGGTGTTCGCCGCAGTTTCGGGGAAGAAGTGCTTGTCTGACATGGTGAAGATGTTGTGAATGTTGAAGGATGTATCGCCGAGGAGGGGTAGCTGACATGCGTCGGACCAGACGAATATTGCCGAAAGGCAGAGTCTGAGGGAACAAGACCCGAAATTTATTGGAAAGTTACATTGCTGATCTTTGCAAAAGATCTCTAGGTTCCTACCTGTGACAGCTACTGTCTGTACCGCAACCGGCCGGACAGTGTCACCCCAATCCGATGATCATGACGAAAAATTAGTTGCAATGTAGGGTGGAGAGCCACACGCACTCGAGGCATACTCTCCAAGTTTTGAGCGTGTCTTTGAGTGGGGTTCGTCGTCGAGCTGCACACTACAGTGAAGCAGTATTGGAGCTCGTGTGCGAGGACCGCGTCTCGGGGGCCAGAGCACCTAAGTTGCTCCACCGCCAATGAATACCCGTAGTGTTTAGCCGTCACAAATGCGCAACCAGAGGCGAGTGGTATACACTGGGCGAGGTCAATCACACAATTAATGGTAACAAGAGACTGGCCCATGCATATATGACAATGTCCCAGACTTTTTGGTGGCCGCCCTAAAGTTGGCCATATTTGACTGACCTCCGCGAATACCTACCTAGGTACTTGACCTTGAGACACCCACGATCGCCACTTGAAATCAAAAGTTTAGGCGCATTTCAATAACCCCTAAGTGAACGACTTCTAGCCCCTCTTATCACCCCTGCAGTCCCTTTATCATGACTGGCCTTCGTATTGCCATCGGCGGAGACGACGCCGGGTTTGCATACAAGGAAACCCTTATCAAAGACCTGAACGTCGACAAGCGAGTAAGCGAGGTCATTGACGTCGGACCTAATTCCGCGTCAGACAAGACCGCATATCCTCACTTTGCAATCGCCGCTGCAGAGTTGGTCGCAACGGGGAAGGCAGATCGCGCTCGTAAGGACTTCTCACTCCCCTTCTCTCCTGTTCTGGGATTCTGGGGGACATGTGTGCGTGTTTGTCGTCAGCCTTTCATTGACAGTTTGTTCTTGGACAGTCTTGATATGCGGGACAGGCTTGGGCGTCGCAATCTCCGCCAACAAGGTCAAGGGCATCCGGGCTGTTACCGCCCACGACAGCTTTAGCGTGGAGCGATCGGTCCTCAGCAACGACTCGCAGGTGCTGTGCCTCGGTGCTAGGGTCATAGGAATTGAGCTGGCCAGGAGGCTCGCTAAGGAGTGGTTAGGTTATACCTTTGACCCGGTAAGCTTGATCACAACCCATTGTCTTCGTGTTAGAAATAGACTAACTGTCTTCAGACATCTGCTTCTGCAGCCAAGGTTCAGTGCATCACAGATTACGACAACAAGAACCACGCACCTGCGGTGGCGACAGCTTAGAACGGCTGGGAAACTATGAGTGTTGGAATCAGGCCGCAAGGCCAAGGTCGACAGTACGAGAAAAGTCAGCATATCAAACGGCGACGTGCCATATTCCAGTGCTCAACATAAGCTGAAAACGAGACACATGAGTTAATGGATTAATACATAACCACTGAGCCCGAGTTCTCTTTGCTGTCGGTCGGGCCGCCGATGGAAGGGGCCGCCCTGGTGCACGAGGCTTTGGCCTCCATGACCTGACATCAATTGATACAATGTTGGTGTTGATTGCTAGGTTCTATTCAAACTAAATTCGAGCACCAACTCACAAAGAGCGGATATTTATGAATGATGAAACTAGATAAGGGAGAGGCTGAGACTACCATTACCACTCTATCCTAGGGTTCTTACACCCAGTTTCTGGGAAAAGCCCAATCCCAAACGGTGAATAATGATGTTGATCTCAAAAAGGCAAAACATACAGCACCGGGTATTCGCTGGTCGTCACCGACCCAACTACTAATCCAGCGATTACAGGCTTGACTATGGGAGAGCGGACGGGATCCCGTATTTTCCTGTATCTATGGCCGTATGTGCTTGAAACGAAACAATCGTAGCCTATAACTGAGGGCTGCGCGACCATCATAGAACGTGTTGCAGTAACCTGGATGAGCGCAGGTAGGCCTGTCATCGGGTGAGCCCTAAAATTCTTGACCCACCAACCGTTAATCGACAAGTCACACAATGTGAAGGTGCAACTCTGGTGATTGTGTCCTTCAGCAATACTATGTCCATAAAACATGTCATGTCTGTACCGCTCCCTGGATTTGCTCTTGCTGGAATGTCAAGTGGACGCGAGACGCAGTCCAAATGCTACCGCGATTTACCTTGCTTGACCAGGGGTAAGTTGAGGGGAAGTGGACCCTGCCCCCGAGTGTCTCCGGATTTCCCCAGCTCGCCAAAGCAGACCCACTGAACCCCGCAACCACCATGCAAGTGCATGCGCAAGACTGCCGCGACTCGTGACAAGTGTTGAGGCACACTGTCAGAAGAGCTTGCACCTCGAGCCGCGTCTTTCTTCGTTCGTCGCGTCCCGTGTGTGCTGCGCGCGTTACCAGGCCAAAACTATCACTGAAGATTGCCGAGTGCTAGCATCAGGATGCAGGTCGTGGAGAATGCTGGGACCAGGAAAAGGACCCGCAAGCCGCGTGGAAGAGGATTGAGAACGGCAACTGGCTGGTGAGTGTTATGCAACATCAACGGTCGTCCATGCGTCGCTGTGAGAAGTCTCATCTCTTGATGCCTCTCGACGACTATCTACATGTTCTGCTCCGTGTGGCCATCGTGCAGAACGACGTGCCCAAGCTAACTTGCAAAGTTTGACGTGCCGGAAGAGACACAAAAAATGTGATGAAAAACGACCTTTGTGTGGACCTTGTTCTATATCCAGCAGGGAGTGTCTCTATGCCAGTGGTGGTACGAGCTCTAACACAGGTTCCAATGAACGTACTCAGCTGGTGCAAAGAGAGTCATCGACGGGGACAAGTCATCGTCGAAGTTTGTCTGGCGAACATGGAGCCATAGTCACGAATGATGGCTCTCCTGGTCTAACGGATGCCGTAGCCTCACCAAATGGAATACCTGGCCTAGCACAACACGCATCTCCAGTACACCCACATGGCAGGCTTGAGGGGCCCGGCAATGATAACTCAAACACCATTGGTGTTCAAGAAGTTGGGGGGCAGGTGAGCTATGACAACACCAATCATATCCAGACCGTCTACAACACTCCAGATACTATTCTTTCAGAGTACCTCACCACCGATCTTGCATCTACAAGGTGGCTTGATCTGTTGGCAACGGATGCCGCCCAGGCAGACAAGGGCTTCTCTTTGCCCCCAACGCGGCACCCAAGTCCAGCACCTGGCGACCTCAACTTTGCATGCGATGCTCCTCAGACAAGCTTGCAAGACTTGAACGCTGCTGTGTCACATGCACAGGCACAGACGGCACTCCTCCAACCTGGAGGAGGCGAGCTTTCAAGACTGAATCACGCTGTGCATGCTAATAATGTTGCTACAATCGCCGCGGGCGAACGGCATGCGTGGCAACTTGAGCAAAATATCTGTCTGCAAGACCACGAGGTCAGGTTGTTTCGCACGTTTGCTGAAAGTGCCGCACAGTGGCTGGATCTGTTCGACCCCGTGAAGCATTTATCCACTCATGCAACAAGGCTGGCAGTACGTCCACATTCAAACAGACTCCCTCTCCAGATGATGAAGAGTCATTCCTTCCTGGCCTTGATATCTAAAATAAACAGTTACGAAATCTAGGCCTCATGAAAGCCATCCTAGCCCTGACATCTCGTCACGCTATAGCACGAACCACCCAAGCGACAACATCCCCGGGCAATATCGAACTAGAAGCCAATATCCCCATCCAATACTATTACGAAGCCCTCCACTATATCCAACAAGCCCTCCAGTACACATCATACACCCGCTCCGAGGAACTCCTAGCCACGGTCATCATAATATCTACCTACGAGATGCTCGATGATTCTAATAGCAACTGGAAGCGCCACCTCAAGGGCGTCTTCTGGATCCAGCGCTCCCAGGATGTTAACGGCGCCTCCGGAGGGCTAAGGCAGGCCGTTTGGTGGGCGTGGCTGAGACAGGATCTGTGGGCGGCGTTCAGAGAACGGAGGGCTTGTTTCAGCTTTTGGAAGCCCGTTCAAGAGGTGGGGGAGTTGGGACAAGACGAGCTGGCTGATAGGGTTGTCTATTTGTTGTCGCAGTCAGTGAACTATTGCGCGCATGCTACATCAGCGTCGCTGACTGTGGCCGACAAAATACAGTCGGGCGAGGTGCTTCTGGCGGCGCTCGAGAGGTGGAAGAGCTTCCTCGGCCCGGAATACTGTCACCTTCCCAGCTCGTCCGCTTGTGCTGGCTCCGTCTTCAAGCCCATTTGGATCCACCCTCCGCGCTTCGCAGTCGCCATGCAGGTCTATCACTTTGCCCGGATCCTCATAACTCTGCACCTGCCTGTCATCGGTGCTGCCGGGTTTCAGGGTTACTTGAAGACGCAACGGGTGCTGTCTGAGGCTGTGGATGGCATTTGTGGGATCGCCTTGGAGCTGAAGGATGAGGGATGTCAGATTCTCTCGGCGCAGTGTCTTTTTGGGGCTGGACTGTGTACACAGGATGAGGGAAAGCGGGAGGTTATCCTGCAGCTGATTAGGCGGTGTGAGGGGCGAACTGGATGGCCTTTGACAAGTCTGGTTGAGGACTTGAGGGGAGAGTGGGCGAAGGTGGGCTGATGAGCTTTCCAAGGCTGCGAATGGACGTTTATAGTTTCGCATTTCTACCTGGCCAGATACTGTTGCAGAATTTCGGTCAGAATTTATTGGTGATATCCTTATCAACACCAATTAGTACTACACTGCGAACATTGTTCTGTCCCGTCTACCTATTGCTGTTCAAGCAATGTCACTCGACAGCCGCAAGAACCGAGGAGACGTAAGAAAAAACTTTCCCACACGATCAGCTGAGCCGCATCGAGCAGCGGATTCTGAATTGACCACCACATGATACAATACTTATGGCAGAACAAGCTCTCCCGTGGCTGCGTCCTTCACAGTCATATTGTACCCATGCCTATTCATCAGATCGACTGCCTCCTGCGTTATTTTGTAGCGCCAATTGAAGTCTGCATTCGCACTGGTAGATTTGTGCTCCAGGGGATTGATTGGCTTGGTACTTGGAGCAGCAGCCTGGGTATTTGTCATGATCTGGCATACGCGGCCAACTCTGAGCTCATCAAATATCTTCAAACGTTTCTCGACATCGTTCTTTGTGGCTCCTTTGAGAATGACTCGGAGTCCTTCAGCATCCTCCATTGCTTGGCAGCCTCCTTGACCTTGATCTGTGCGTCAAATGGTGGTTAGAATTTCCTAGATGGCAAGAACCCAAAAGATCGCAAGGCGAGTCTGGCAACTTACGTGGACCCATGGCATGGGCTGCGTCCCCAATGAGCGTATAACAGCCTTTAATCCAGGTAGAAAGCGGTTTGCGGTGCCTCAGCGACCAAACGCCTGTCTCACTGGCCATTGAGAGAGCCTTTCGTATAGAATGATGAAAGTCCTTGAAACCATCAAGCATGTCCCGAACCAAGATTTTATCACTCCACTGCGATCTCCTCTCACTCGAGTCAGGAAATATGCAGACAAAATTCATGTAGTCCCAACTCGAGCACGGATACGCGACAATGCGTCTCTCCGGGCCTATGAAAATCAGGACTTTGGCGCAGTCTACCAGCACGGCTGTGTCCTGGTCATCCTTCAATCCCGTGCTAGGAATCATGCACCGATAGGCAGAAAGCTCTTCACTCCCTGAAGGCAATTTTCCGAACACGGAATTGCCGGATGCTGAGCGGATGCCGTCAGCACCTATGATGACGTCTCCGTGGAACGTCTCACCAGAGGCCAAATGTACCGTGCCGTGCTCGGAGTCAACTCGCTTGACATGAGCTCCGAGTTTGAGAATTGGAGTGGTTCCCATTCCGTCTTCAGCCAGAGCCGCTCGCTTCAGCTCGCTGTGGAGATCTTTGCGCGAGAAATACCACCAAGGCTCGTTGTATACCTTGGTGATGTGGTCCATTCGTAACTCGTCGAGGATCGAAAGGTCTTGCCAGTGCACCTCTTGTAGCTTTGTGCTTCAACATCAGCGACATGGTTTCAAATAGAAGAACGGTACCAACCTTTTCTGCCTCGACATATTTCGCCTTGTCCTTGTCGAAACCGGCACGTGCCAGACTTGACCGAAGTAGGCGGCTGGCATTCATGGAAAGGGTGATGGCAGCACCAAGCTCCTCGTTCAGCGTGGAACTTTCCAGTATAGTGACATCGTGGTCTTCTCTGAGAAGCAAAGCTGAAGCAAGCCCGGCCAAGCCCCCTCCGCAAATGATAATTTTGAGTCGCAGCTTTTGTTTTCCCAGCCCCGACGACTGATCTCTGCCATGAAAAGATGGGTCCGTATTGCCGTTCATTGTGTCTGCCAATAGCTGAAATATTCTAAAGAACGACTGTGCGAAACCTTGGCAAGGACTTTTGCTTTTGAATGCGCGCTTCGGGTTTCACGGCGGGCTTTAAACATGAGCCCCGGTCAGAAATTCAGTATTGCTGACTGTCGGTGGACCAACTCAAGGTGCACAAATGCAGGGTGTCCATGATCCGTGTCCAGTCGATGTCGGGAACCTAAGTTAGGCGGGAGGAAGGCGGGGGGTTGCGGAAATGCGGGCGGGCAGCACATGTGCGACGCCACGCGGCATTCCCGACGTCGAAAGGTCGGCAACGGCACCGGCAGGTCCCGGACCTCCGTCTCAGCTCGGTCTGACGCTGATGTTCTGACCGCTAGTTGTTACCCAGATAAATATTCCCAACAGTACACGAAGATCACGACGGTGGGGAAACCTAACCATTACGCGGCCCCTTATCCATACTGTCGTGCACTTCCCGCAACCAAGTGCGAGGACATACTATGGAAGACCTGCTTTTGCCCATTGGGTCTGCGAGCGTCTGGGCCTATGAGTTGGCAACCAGACACTACACCATGGCGGCTTTGCTGCTTGTCGTCTTGTTCATTTCGTTCAGAGTTATCACATATATTTTCCGAGCTATCTACAATATTTTCTTTAATCCGCTACGCAGATTTCCAGGACCGGTCACCGCAGCCTTCTCAGAACTATGGCAGCTTTACCATCAGATCAAATGTAAGTGCATACTTGACCCGCAGCAGCAAGGGGCTGTCAACTTATTGCTTCAGACCAAAACTTGGATACAACTGACAAACCATCTGTGTTCTGGATTTTCAGTTGATCGGTTCTATGCGATTCATGAACTGCATGAGAAATATGGTGACATCGTGCGAATCGGCCCCAACGAGGTCTCGATCGCGTCCCCGAAAGCATTTCATCACGTCTTTGTAACCAAAAGCAGCACGTTCAAGAAGTCAGACTTTTACACGACGATACAGCCAGGAATTGGCGAGAAGTATTCCGCAATGTTCAATTTCACCGATCATCAAAAGGTTATGCGGGAACGGAAAGACGTTCAGCCCATGTTCTCACCTGCGAATATGAAGATCTATGAAAGGCGTTATGACGAGCAGTTGGATACTCTGATATCAGTCATCAAGAATCGTCGCGAGCTGGATATGTTCAAATATCTGTAAGTGGCCCAACGAGTTTGTCACGCATCGATGTTGCCAGCTGACTGGTCACAACATTCTTGTAGCAAGTATTTAATGCTGGATGTCATAGGAGATCTGGCATTCAATCAGTCCTTCAATCAGCTCGAATCTGGCGAAGAGCACCAATATGTGATCGACTTCAACAACGCCTTCATGCTCATCGGACTCGTATGTATTATCTTGGCTGGCTGCGCTCGGGATAAGTGGCCATCTCTCCATGCTGTTTTAAGTCTCTAGGCTGACGTTGATTCGCCCTGTTTGCAGCAAAATACCTTCGCGCCTATCGTGCCGCTTATACCGTTCCTTCCATTTAAGCAGCTCAAAGACGCTGCCTACGGACAACGTAGAGTCTTCGCGTATTCTCAAGAGCGTGTGAATGAGTATCTTGCTCTCCCTCCGTCAGAAAAGAAAGGCAGTATGATGGCAGGCTATCTGGATGAGAACGGTCAACTCAAGCCACCTTACGACCCCTGGTACCTGTCTCTGTCAGGCCATGGATTCATGTGAGTTTACTTAAGTATTGCACCGTAGTACCTCATGTATCACATAACGTCCATTACGGCTACAAGTGTTGCCAATCAATTTCATACAATACAAGACTGACAGATACATTGTCCATACTTAAGAGTCGCCGGATCCGAGTCTACTTCGATAGTTATGACCTACATCATCTGGTGTCTTGTCAAGCATCCTGACGTAGACCGGAGGCTCCGAGTTGAGATATCGAGCCTACCTCAAAACTGGACGAATACTGACTTGGCGAATCTTCCCTACATGGACGCCATAGTCCGGGAAACAATGAGGCTCTACCCACCTGCTCCTTCTCCCATGCCTAGAGTTGTGCCGGAGAATGGATTCCAAATGGATGGCATCTCGCTTCCCCCAGGAGTAAGTTCCTCAGTGTTTGCCTATCCAAAACCAATCTCGGCTGACTAGTATCTCTGTCAAAAGACAATCATTTCCGCCCAGCCTTACACAATACATCGCTGCGCCGAGATTTTTGAATATCCAAACGAGTACCGGCCTGAGCGGTGGATCAATGTGTCGCCCGAGCGAAAAGAGCAAATGTCTCGAGCTTTCGTACCTTTTTCTGCTGGGCAAAGAGGGCAAGTACTAATTACCATCACTTAACACTTTTAACCTGCGAACATCAATCATTTCATGGCTAACTCGTCTGCTTGGTGATAGCTGCGTAGGACGCGGCTTGGCATTCATGCATATAATGAAGGGCATTGTGAGGCTACTGGTGGAATTTGATCGATTTGAGTTGAGGGAGGATATGACTGATGACGACATGGTCTTGATTGAACGGGGGGCTCTGGCGAAGCCCAAATCAACCAAGATGTTTGTTAGGGCCACTTCAAAGATGGCCTCTGCTGAGACATAAAACCACACGCCTGATTTTGAACACAGTCAGGGAAATGGATGTCACTGAAGCTTCTGTGGAACGGTGATGGTAAAATGTGCACTCATTATGTGCGCTGGATTGAAGCACGTATAGCTTGTTGAATTAAACATTTGTTGTCGGTGCACACAATTGCGCCAAAAGCAAGTGATGTTCCTTCTCTGCATAATTCACTCGCATCACCAATGAAAAACTCGGGGAAGAGAGTCCTCGATCGACTCGTGCTCAAGCCCACAACGATCTCCATTGAGGTGTGCTTGTGCCAAACGAACGGCCCCCCATGTTTCAGGATCGCAATCAATACTGCCATGGCTTTCAGCATGAGCAATTGCGTTATCAGCCCAGCTCTCCGCCTTCTGCAAAGTGTCTGCATCAAGAACATTCTTTCGGGCTGTGAGACGCGGTGAGGCGTCAATCTCGCGCCTTTCAAGGTCCATGACAAAGCGCACTGCTGTGCGCAGCCGTACCCGAACGACCTGCCGCATACCCACTGGATCGATCGGCGCTGCGTCGCTTCGAGCAAGCGGTAGGGTCAGCCCGGCAGCGGTCAGCGTCGATAAGTCAATAGGCCCATTTAGGTGGTCCTCGTCCCCGGTACAGACGAGTAGAACGCTGCATCGATCGAAGAGGATCTCGCATAGTTCGGCTTCGTCTTCTCCTCGTCCTAGCTGAAACGCTAGCTGTCTGTCGAGGATGATAATCAAGGATCGGTATATGGGCCCCAACTCGAAACCATGCTCAACCCACGTGTATGGATCTTTGGAACGGATCGGCTTATTCTGTGCGTTTTCCAGCTCTTTACAGATGATCTTATGCGTGTAAACAGCATCCTCCAGGGCTCCACGTGGGCTTGGTTCTCCTTCTAGCGCAATTGCGTTTGCGAACCAGCGGTACTGCTGGCTGTTCGCCAGCTCTCCCTTGCAGTGGTGGACTTCCTGCCACGCTGCCATCATAGCCTTGGCTATGTAACCACAGCCGGTGCCATAGTACGACCAGGGGTGCGGGTCGTCATTGGGGTCTTCCCCCCAACCATGGGTGCCAAAACACCGCATGAAACCTGGCTCGAAATAAACGGCAGTAACTTTACTTAGTATGTCGGTGCCAAGAAAATCCTTCCTCATTAGTCCGGGGGGCAAAGCATCGCCTTGGTTCAAATAGGAGACAACCACGGGGATAGAGCTGCCGCTTGAGTCGTTCCACTGCGCGAGCCAGCGATGCCTGACGTGTTGCCGGACCTAACCTTCCATTTCCAGGTCGAAAGAACGAACCAATTCCTTTCTTGTCCTCGCTTTGAGTTCCGCACTCAATGGCTCCGGTGTTGGTCCGGCATAGCGGGGAGAGCAATCTTGAACACGATACCTCGATCTGATGCTGGGTTTTACATCCTCCGGCGGAAGTCTGCGTATGACTGGCTTGCTAACCAATCCCCAGAGCGAGTCAACCATGAACCAGGCGTCTATGTCCGAGTTCTGCCTGAAGGAGGGAATTATGACCATACGGGCGAAGCGTTCCCGGTAAGTATTCTCCCAACACTCAACCTCCTGGCACAGCTTTGTGCTCTCCACGTCCGGTTTTGTTGCCTCCACATTGGATTCGGCGTGAGGCTGGGCATTGCTGACTTTTGACATAGATAGACTCATCTTTGCGAATGTGATCAATGGGGTGACGACGGCGTGTACTGGGTTGAATTGTCTTCGAGGCCGAATGATTGTTCTTAAATGGTCTTGGAATACATAAGCAAGGCTGTGGTAGTTGCTTGGTGATGCAAATTATTATGTGATTGGAAGCAGAGACGGATCCTATGCATGTTCTGCCGTGCGATAGGTTGTGAGATGGCAGCTTTATATTGTCCATTTTGGGCAATTAGTGTTCGTGGAGGCCTGAGTTACAGGGCGAAGACACTTCAACACAGTGCTTGACGGTATCACACTACTTGGCCCGCGGCTAGAGATAGCTTCAACCTTTATGGCTGGCTTGTTGTCAAGCTTAACGGCTAAAAGGTGAACTGGAGCTTGTCAACAGCGCCAGCATAAATGTGCACGGCCAGACACTAAGACCTTTGGTGCGAGATAACGGCTACTAGCACAACAATGGTCTGCAGAAGTAGATCGAATAGTCATTCTCTAAGAATTTCGGACATTCGCATTGGCAAAAATGGAGGGTCCGCTAGTACATCCCTCATATAATAGCTCTAGCTAACTAGAGAGTATTACCTAGTATTAGTAGTGGGTAGTTATTATAGGAAATAGGTCTAGGTGGTAGGTATAAGTAATAGGTCTAGGTAGTAGGTATAAGTAATAGGTGTAGGTAGTAGGTATAGGTAGTGGGTAAGGGTACCTAGGTAGTAGGTGTAGGTAGTAGGTGTTAGGTATGGGTGTGGGTGTTATTTGAGTGATAGTGTGTACTTAGGTGGTTTCGTTCTTATCCGTATACGTGCTATTTTGAAGCCGTAGGTAGTCCCTTCATACAACAGTAAACGCTCAAAGACCTAGAGTTAGATAGATATACAATGCCGATAACAGTAGATTTGTAAATATAATCTTGACCAGAAAAATTACGAAACTATTTGCATTACTCTAGAATAATGCATTGAATCTAGCCACCCCCACCTAAGCCGCCTATCCTGGCGATATTATCAGGCTATCCATGGTAGAATTGCTACCTAGCTTCCTGAAATGTGTCATTGACTTCAAAAAAAAAAGTGCTTGCGTATTACCGCCGACATGAATCCTACGGTCTAAACATGCACGTAAGTGGATCAAGACGAGAACGACGACGCCCACGATGAAGCTTGTGGTGTGCAGATTGTTTCCAAAAGCAAAATTTGAATCAAAGACCTGGCATTAAAGGCAATGCTAACTAAATTCAATAGAAGCAGTGTGCATTACGTTCCTCCGTTTCAGCCTCAACCAACCTAGGTTGAGTTGCGAGCTATTGAGATAGTGTAGAGGGTCTTTGTCAGGGAGAGGGCGAGCTGGTATGAGACACACCGAAAGGTGGCTTCAGGTGGCTTGTGATCGCTTAGAGGCAATGGCCAGATTGGGAAACTTTTCAAATCACCTGCTGCCATCTCCTACGTGCCAAGAATTCGTTAGGTGCTCCTTCAAAAGCGCCTCTTTCACAACGCGGTCATGTTGCGAGCATCGTACGGCTTCAGCAGCAGAAGTCAGGCCTCGACTAGACTACAGACAGATGACCTTGGATTTGGCGAGGCAAGGCTGGCACATTTCCGCTGCCCCGAGAGGGTCACTCCTTCTCCTCCAAGGTAGCCTTTAACCGAGACCACCCATCGCCTCATCCTTCACCATGCTGAGTCCAGAGGCATATATAAATACCACAGAACCCCCGTGTCAAGTTCCTGAATTTGAGTCCATCTTCCAGCAGAGACTTGAAAAGCAATTAGATCACCACATACATCTGTCCTGTTCATCATGAAATTGACGATGGTTCTCGCACTCGCCGCAACGGCCGTCTGCACCCCTACCTCTGTCCAGCTGCCACCTGGGGTTCAGTATACCCAGATTTCGCCAGCGGAGATCCCTGACTCCATCGTTCTCGCCGATGCTCCCTTCAACGAGACAGCCTTGCCAGATTTGGACGTTCGTGATAATGATGTGAACAAACGCGCTGACCATGGAGTATACCTCTGTGTTGATGCCTATTTCCAGGGGTATTGTGTACACATTACCTCCCCTTCAGGTGTCTGTGGTATGTTTGATATCACTATGTGCCCCTGTGATCAATATGTAGGTGCTTCATATCAGGATAATTACTCACCAACCTCTGTTCTGCCTTAGTTCCGCTAGCAGACGATCTTAATGATAAAGTCAGCGCTGTTGGACCCGATTCTGGTGGATATTGCCGATTCTATTAGTGAGTAGTCTGTCTTCGCTTTGTTTGATGATCGATATGTTGGACTGACAAATAATCTGCTAGCAATGCCGGTTGCACTGATGATGATGGTTGTCTGCACTTCGACTCGACCTACCCGGGCCGCGACAACCTGGACGTTCCGAGCGGGAACGCCTGCGCGGCCAACGGTAACGACAAAATTACGAGCTACCAGTGCTGGGATTGGTAGATCACCCAAGCTGGAACACATTCAATTCCCGTGGCAGCAACATTAAGTGCAAAAGGCTCTCATCGGAATACATAATTAGGCGGAGCCGAGACTCGGCACCTCAAAGCTCTCATGAGGTGGACTTCTAAATCGCGGACAATCGTGTATTCAACATACATGAATGCTTAATTTTCTTTTACGAATCTGAAATATCGGCAATTGCAAATGACACCTTTTCCTGCTTCTAGCCTCTTTCTTCTAAATTGCCTCTGTAGAGACTTTTTTGCATGGGATCCTCGATATTCTTGAACCGAGACGAGCATCTGATGTGAACAGCGTGCGCTGATCTATTATACGGAGGCGATATCTCAAGGAGCTGAGATGCCCGTCGGGGTAAAATAGTTCCTGAGAGACACGGACGACACAATTGCATAAAGGGTGTAAAAGTACCTATAAGGAACTTCAACGGGGAAGAAAAAACGGCTCGGTGCTGTTCTTAGTAGATCACTTTCGCTAGGCTTTGATTCGGGAGTAGCCTAGGTCTACTTTAGTAACAATTTTGGTGGGAAGGCGTGGCGTAGCCGGAGCTGCAGAGCGCGGTCTTTCGGGACGTGGCCTGCGAGCTTGAGGCACTAATCTCGTCGCTGGAGGGGCCGGTCTTTAGCAGCTAGTACATATGTACTAGGGCTTTCGGACCCGACAGCGGCCGGAGTGAAATTCTGATCTTTTCCTATTCCGTACGCGAAGGAACGATGTCGAGAATTGTGCCGAGGTATCTGTTGTCAAGTGAGAAGCCACCTCGGTCTTGCACTGTACCAGGTATTTACATCACCCTGTACTACATGTAACCATCTAGGAACGTCGACAGAGAAGCAATAGAGTCTAGATCGATTCACTTTTTTTTTTCTTTTTCGTTTTACTCACATACAGTTGTGTCCATTATTCTTCAAAAATGGCGCGTACGTTAGCAGACCAGCTCGCCATCGAGCAGACCGGACCCGGCCAGTTCGTCTCCAAGGAGCTGCCCCAGCGCATGGGCAACGCGATGCCCATCGCCTACGGCGGGTGCACAGCAGGTATCGCAACCCGCGCGGCCTGCGCCACGGTACCAGGGTCTTTCTCGCTGTATTCCCTCGTGGGTCACTTCCTCGGGCCCGCGTCGACGACGGAGAAGCTGGCCTGCACCGTCCACACCACACGCGACACAAAAACCTTTGCTACTCGGCGAGTCGTGGTCAGCCAGCGGCGGCCGGACGGCCAGCTTCGCGCGTGCATGGAGTTGCTGGCGGACTTCCACGTCGAGGAGCCGGCGCTGCTGACGTACTCGGCACCGCCGTCGATTTCGTTCAGGGGACCCCGCGACAGCCCGACGGCGAGGGGGCTGGCTCAGAAAGCTGTTGATCAGGGCCTAGCGGGAAGCGACATGGTCGAGAAAAATGCGGTCATGTTCTCGATGATGGAGCAGTTCTTCGAGACGAGGACCTGCGCCGAGGGCCTGACGGGCCAGAATGTCTTGGGCCTCCTGAGGACGCAGCCAACGGACCAGGACGATCTGCCGCTGACGGAGAGGAGTTCGGGAGATTGGGCCAAGACGAAGGAGGCCCTGACGTCGCCTGGCGAGAAGGCCGCTGCTCTCTCGTTCCTGATGGACGGCGGGCTGTCCTTCCTCCCGCTGTGGCACGAGCACCTGTGGTTCGACGACGCCGGGCCCTGCTCGACGCTGGACTTTGCGCTGCGTTTATTCACACCGGATGTCGACCTGAGCAACTGGCACCTCCGTGAGAGGAAGACTATCGCAGCTGGCGGTGGCCGGACGTACTCGGAGAGTCGGCTCTGGGACGAAGAGCGGAACTTGGTCGCGTGCATGACGCAGCAGTGCATACTGCGGCCAAAGCCTCAGGGCAAAGGAAGGGCAGTGCTGTAAGATCTACCTCGACTGTACTGTGCATATTTATATACCTATACGTGTATTCTTTTTTCCTGTTTCTTTTTATTTGGCCAAGACGTCCGCGCTGCTGCTTCATCACGGTATGCCCGTTGCTTATTCACACGTGGCCTACCCGCCCCATGACTCGCACCCCTGGTGAGAGATCTGCCACAGGCCGATCTGTGTTTCAAACCCACCAGAACAGCTGCAGTCAATGCCGAAGACAGATCAAGCGAGATGAAGTATGGGCCGAAGAGAGAAAGGGATAGGGACGGAGGCTGCCTCTGACAAACTCGTTGCGCGAAACAAGGTTGGATTCTATATTTCGGCTAAGGAGACCACATTAGAGACTAAATGGGGAATGTAGAACAAATATATGATGAGCATGATCAACAACTTTGTCCCAACCTTAACATCTATCGAGCCCTGCGATCAGTGGTAAGGTTGCGGGTGATCTCCTTTCAATCTCTCCTTCCGTGATTTTCTTCTCTGTAGAGCCGAGCTCTTCTCATTGGCACACTTTTAAGTGTATTCGCTCTTTTCGAAAATGGTCATTACTGTTGGTGACGTCGTCAACGCCACCTGGAGCCCTCCACCAGCAGCATGGCTGAACTTTACCAACTGCTCGGCAGCAGCCGCCTGGCTCGCTGCATACGGTCAACTTTACGAGGATGAGGGTTCGCTCTGGGATGGTGTGTCTTTTGATATCGTGATTGGTTATTTGGGGTCCATGATACCTAGGAATTGGACCAAGCCGACGGACGCGAACCTCCTGGTCTGGTATCATGAAAAGAACTACTTCCGAGACAACAATGCACTTCTCATGGATATGATCAATTTTCCGCTGTCCAAGTGCAGTGCACAAGTTTGTCCAAAGCTGCAGTGGGAAGGTGATCCCGATCTTACTGGCGTTGGCGTGAGTCCCATTGTGCAACCAACCTAACCTTGCATATGCTGACCACAAAGGCTCATCAGGCTATGTTGTCTTACTACATGCTGGCCATTTTCGCAACTTTATACTTCATCATTCTTTTCTCAGATAGTCTGAGGGACTATTCTGGAGCAGCTGTGCCCGCAGGACGGAAGGAGGGCCATAAGATCCTCATCAACTGCTTTCGGAAATCCCTGAACACTTTCCAAGAGTGAGTCTCTCGAACGGACCTACGACCTCTCTGCATGGGTCCGTTTTCGTGAAAATCGTCTCTAACATATGGTATCCAGCGCCGTCCTCCTCTTCGCCATATCCGTCAATGTTGCCTCCATCACGCGCTGGGCAGCACCAATAGTCCACCCCCACGAGCCGCACGCTTTCTACGGCCTCCTCAACGCAAACTTCATGTCCTCATTCTCCATCTTTCCGGCCCTAGCGCTGCAGTCGCTATCACCCGGTCTACGCCGCAAGCGCATCCGCCTCTTCCTGTGGTTCCTCGTCATCATCTTCGCCCTGACGGTCGAGGTCCTCTACCGCTACGTGTACGGGGCCTACTTCAAGTTCCTCTGGAACCAGGACACGATGGTCAGCGAGGACATCTGGCTGGCAAAGTGCGACTCGCACAAGATGCGCAGCATCCTCGCGTCCATGACCACGGCCGGCCACGTCTTCCTCGCCCTCAACTGCCTCCGCTGGCTCTACCACGCCACCGCGACGTTCCGCCGCAGCAGCCTCGAGAAGCTCAAGAACGGCAGGGTCGACTACTCGGGCGCGGGTCCCTGGCGCCGCAGGTGGGAGGCGTCGCAGCCTTACCTCCGGCTACTCGACGGCGCCGTCTGCGGGCTTTTCATGTGGACTTTCCTGTTCCTGTTCACGGCGTACAGGGAGGCGGTCAAGCAGAAGGCAGGCGAGTCGGACCAGGACACGGAGTGGACGTTCGGGCAAGTCCTCTCGCTCGTCACGTGGGCGCCCGTGGCGCTTGAGCTGATTACTGTTTATCTCTGTGAGTTGGTTTTCTACGAACATTCATCTTTCTCTTCTCGATCGCCCGTTAGTGAGTGTGATGTTAATATCCTGCCAGATGAGACCAAAGGCCGTGCCAAAGAAAAGAGCACCGCTGCGTTCCGACCATTATCTTTATCGATATCGAACCCATCGGCGTACCACGAGAAGCCGGACGACGACGAGCACGTGTACAGGAGCCAATGGCAAAGAGTGCCTCTGGATGACGTTGAACGGCCGCGGTACAGCATGGAGGGTCGGTCGCGGGCCTCCTCTCAGGTTTCTCGGCCGTGGCCTCGGCTGCCCGTTACACCGAGGAAGAGTCACTTTAATTAGACCTCGGGAACATTCTGTCCCAAATCGCAATACCATAATTGAACAGTTTCGATTGACGTGCCCCTCTTCATGTTTTACGAACCAGACAAAATTGGTCTGTTGTTGATGTTCTTATTCTAGAAAGCTGGTTCTGCTTCGCATTGCCTAGATTTCCATTCCTTTCGCGTGGTGTGGCCCGGACTTCTGAGCACGCCGGCATTATTGTGGCTGTGAATACCAAGGTCGAACCCAGCAAGGTAGTCGCGTATATCTTGGACCATAAGCAGCAAGACGTGAGGGCCATTGTTCCCTCATTTCGCCACGCTCGCGAGCCTATAGCCGGTCCGTTTCAAGGAACCGCGGACGAGAGATCTGGACACTGAGGGAAAGCATCTTCATGAACTTGGGACTCAAGCAGCTTCAAATCAAGCAGTCCTACGTTCGGTGGCCAAACATAGATAGCCTTCATCTTTGAGGACATGGGTGATTAACCAGCCTGCAAGGCCCCCAATATAGGAAGTTGCCATCGAGATGATAAGAAACTGTTTTGAGTGGCAATACAATAACGTAAGTCAGACGGGGCGCCACAGCAAAGAGAGATGAAGCCAGTCGGTGGGGTGATAAGCACGCAACGCAACATCAGCGTGAGGCCACCCGCGCGAACTTGAAACCGTGGCAATAGGCAAGCGTTGATTCAACACACAGGGCCTCGCTCGCCAGGAGATGGAAGTGTAGACCTCCCCAACCCATCACCCCTTTCCCTTGTTACGGGCGTTTCTTGGCCTCCTAGGGACGTGGTGTGGCGAGAGGATCGTCCGAATACTTGGCCACCGTGACTATTTGCTACCACGCTGGTGTTCGTGTTTGAGGTGAATAGTCACAGCAAACGTGGGATCAACACAGACACGTCAGTCATCGCGGGACGCGTCGTAGACGTCACCACCCATGATCCTTCTCTGCAAATTGTCGACCGTCCAGTCAAAGTCACGGTAGGCACCAATTAGCGCTGCCAGCATATACTCGGGGTGACATGGAAGGAGAAGGTTATGGGTAATGTGAGTGCCATCTCGTGACCGAAAGCACTGGCCGACGCGCACCGGTCAATGTTGGCCAGCTCACCCGCGTTACACGGTGAATGCCCGACCACGGTGCGTGATATGATAAGGCGCCAGGCACCGCGGGGCAGGAGTCCATTATCAGGTCATGATGGAGGCTCATCTTGATCTGGCAGCAAGGCACTGCGAGTTGGTGTCAAGATAACACATCATCTCGATGTTGGGTCACCACCGCACCACCCATCTGCGTCTGACAGGTTGGCTAACAATGTCGTGGGGGCAGTACTTGCTCGAAGTCGAGGTACACGAAGAGCCCATCTCAGACATTTCCAAAGAACATCGAATGAGGCTCTCGCGACGTGTCGTAAAAGTGTCAAGGAGGTCTTGTGTTGCCCTGGCCCTGTGGGGATGAAGTCATTTTGTCTGAGACAATGGACCGTGACGAGGGAAGCTAAAGGCCCTCGAACTGCCAGCAACTGAGACACCCGAGGAACGATGTGTCGCGTTGAGAGTGGAGATTTGGTCGATCTCGAGGAATTGAGTCGATGGGGGAAAGTTCCCACGTGCGGACCTGAGGCCTGGTGGTGGACTCGAGGGGTGGGCCTGCAGGAGAAAGTAGTCACCACACCTGGAGGATGACCAAGCCACACCACCAAGGGGGAGGGGAAGAAGCCCTCAGATAAATTCAATAAAATAAATTTCTCATAAATCATGAATTAAATTTGCGAGATTCTTGCCTTGAACCATGCAAATGGTCGCAGAGAGGATGGCAACCTACTCCTGTCCATTGAAGCTCCCACGAGTCTGGTCATGCCTATCGGCGCAAGGGCAAGATGCGCTCGATCTGCAATGCAGCCCACCAACCGTGATACGTTCCACGAGACCCAAGGAAGTGGGATTTCTGAGCTTGTTGATCATTGGCTGTGCCGTGGGGGGTACAGCAGCCCTAAAGGCCGGATAGCCCGCGCTTGTGTGTCTCCTTGGGCTGCTCGAGCAGCGAGGGCAGGTTGTTTGAGTCACCAAGGTCGACCGATTGTCGAGGAGTCACCACGATGTCGGCGCCTAGTTCTTTTCAGTAGTTCACAATTCGCAATTCTCAGCTCGGAGAAAAAGCAAACGGGACGAACCTCGGTTGCCGATACGTCACCGACAACCAGTCGACTCGACGACGGTCGCGTGGCGTTCAGGCTAAAGATGTCGCGAAGGTGAGGGCCGATGCAGCCATTTCAGACCAATTCAGCCACGCCGCGCGGGATTCACCTCGAGACACCCCAAAGCAAAAGAGATAAATTCGAGTGATTTTTCTCATTGGGCGAAAAAGTCGACCAGCGATTGGAAAAGGAAGGTAAATGTCAATAATAACGGGCTTGCTAAGACTCTAGCTTGGTAGCTCCCGTGGAAAGGACATCACATGCCGTGTGGCGGAGGGCGCTTGACCGTTGGCCGGAGTTGCAGGAAGAGCTCAAGTGGCCTAAATCAGGAGGCAAGGCCAGCCCAGGGATACCCAGGCTTCACGAGGGTTGTCGCTCAAGCAGTCAAGCTCTAGTGCTCCAGGGCCGACCTGCCCGACCCACACACCAGTTTCCCAGAGGCTGCCCCACCGTTCCCGTCGCTCCGTTCCTCGCCCACCACCAGCCCGCCTAGCTCCATCTCGCCATCCCACGGCGGCGTCGATTCGTCCCTCCGCCACGGATGACTGACACCTGGCCCCTGGCCTGCAGATACAAGCCGGGGCCTTGTGGTCATCTGCGCAGGCGATGCTGGGACAACTCATCACTGTCAACCACCCTTCAGCACTCATACGAGAGTTGGGTTGGGAAAACGAGGCAGCCAGGCAGGACGAAACGGTACAGCCAGGCTATGCAAAACGGTGCATGCTACAGTGACCACTCCCACAACTGCTACGGAGACTCGACACGCTACTCTACTCTGCTCGAGCCACCAAGTATCAACCACAGTCCCAACGACATCTGGCTTTCGGCGCGAGTGCCCCGCGCGTATAGAGTGCGGTCAAGCAGATGACCTCCCATCGAACCTTGCGGGCATACCTTGGCCCTCGCCGCGCGGACAGCGTCACGGCGCCTCGTTCGTCACAGACCGCAATCACTCACCGAACAGCAAAGCAAGCCCGAGGCCATCTGCCAGTCTGCCCCAACTGCAGCCCAATCGCCAACCCACCATCGTCCAAGATAGTCCGTCGTGTGCTCCCCGGTGACGAGGCGATCGTTCGAACCATGATGAGGAGAAGGACCGCCGAGGCCGCCCGCCCTTCGAGTTACTGCCCTCCGCGCGATTGGTGCCGGGCATGGCGACGCGGAGACGGCCCGACGCCGCTCGCCTGCCTTATCGCCTCTTGTGGCACGTATCTGCCACAGTGCAGAGCTGCGATCGCTCCCCCACGCAGCTTGTTCACCGGCGTGTAAGCATACACACTCCTTTCGTACACCACGACACCGAGTCCAGCCTAGTCGAGATCGACCGAGCACCCCGCTGGTAATACCGCATGAGCATCGCCTCGTGTCGTGACTGCATTGTTGGCATCTCGTCGATGCTGCACCAAGGGAAGTGCTGACGCAGGCTGCGGCAGGCTGCGGCAGGCTGCCTTCCACCGAGTGTTCCATAAGGCTTCCACCCAGATCATCTGATCCCCATTGCGGGGCGATCAGCACGTAGACTCGTACATACGCGACACTGGCTCTCTTTTGTCTGATATCTTCCTTACTCAGCAGTAAGCAGTAATTCGCCAAGCGGGCTCGTCCCCAACAAGTTCCCAGCACATATATCGCCCAGCCGGCACACCTATAGCAGCAACTGCCTCAGGTGACCTCGAGGGCCCTCTCTTCCGCTCCCCTCATATGGAATATGAACGCACCCCGGCAAACAAGGCAACACTCCCCCTTGCTGCCTGATGTATGGGGACACAAAGCAGCGGTCAGCCTAAGACATCTCCCCATGCGGCTGGGGGTTGCAGCTTACATCAGCGCCGAGGTCCTCAGGCGGTAGCGAGGTAAGACGAAGGCGTGGGCTCGTGTGTAACGTGTTCGCATGGGCGTCGTGATTGACCGATCGCCACCGGCCAGAAGCAAGGCACACGCAGGGCGGCACCTGCTTTCTCACGCGCAGGACGCACCACCCCGCGCAGGATTGAGCCCTACGGGGCGGGCGAGTGTTAGTGACACCGCTGCGGACTGAGGCTCAAGCAGCACCTTGCGTCAATCCCAATGCACGCGCGGGGCCGTCCTGCGCATATCGCGAGGCCAGCCGGTTTCCGTTGACCGGTCTCTTTGTTTTACTGCTGAGAACTGTCAGGGCCAGTGGCTTATATAAGTTTCTCGTCGTCCACCTGCCTTCGTCGAGGTTGGTATAAACTGTATTTACTGAAAGTAATTAATCACGCTTTCTGGCAACGACCTCTATTCTATGACTGCCAACCTAACCACGCTCTTCGCCTTGATATAAACCCCAGTAGCCTTGACCAAGACCAAGACCAGGACCACTACTCGTGATCCAACATATCTCTTCAACATCCCCAACAAACCGTCTCTGTTTCTATCACAGACCACCCACCCACCCATTCACAAATACACACACACACACACAATCAAAGATGGAGTCCATCACAGCGCCAACATCGTCAGACCACCCCCTCAACCAAGACCGCAAGAAGGGCAGCGACCGCGCAACAGTGCGGAGGCAGTTCTTCCCCCGGGCGTCGGGCCTGCCCCGCGGCAAGGTGAGGACGGCCGGGGCCTCGGAGCACGCCAGCAAGACAAATGTCGGGAGTCTAGATATGTGAGACCCGAATGAGACCGCGATTCGGGATTACAAATGCGCACGCAGAATTTCGATGGACGAGACAAGAGGACAATACTTTAATTACGGTGACCATGGGAATCAAGTCGTGGGCATCTCACTGTCCAGATCCGCAGGGGAGGACGGAATGTAACAATAGTGAGATCTCATTTTAGGGGCCGCGAGGCCGAATAACTCTTGAATTAACAACTCTGTCATAACTCTATCATTGCGCAGTCCCTGACTGGCGGCAGGCGCTGGCACAACTCCGCATGCCAAAGGCCATGTGCTGCTCAAACCCTTGTGCTTCGAACCGTCGTGTGCTTCGAGCTCTCGTGTGCTGCTCGAAACCGCGTGCTTGTCAAGATTATCTGCTTCGAACCGCCGGGTACTGGTCTGAAGCGTGTGTCTGTCGGTTATAGTCGCACCGCCGCTCTCGCCCGATTTCTAGCATGACATCTCCCCCACTAGTGGTAGGCAAATGCTCCATGCCCCGCGATGCAGCTTGGTGCGATATTGTGCAGTGTGTAATGGTTGATTGAATCGCCTGTCATCACCTTGTCTTGGGCAGATGTGTTGCGCAGGGAGAACACGAGAGAAAAAGCAGAAAGCAAAAACTGGAAAGCAATTCAGAAATCCATGAAAACTACCCCAGAACCTTGCAACCAGATCGACTCGATACCAAGCAGAAAGTGCCTGACCGGGCACGAGTGATTCTGGGGCGACCGACCAAGCACTGTGCAGGAACGAGATCCCACGTAGTCGTGCTGGAGGGTAGGTAAACTGTACCGAAAACAGAACAGAAACAATATCAACGCCTTTTCCTCCACCAAGGAGGAAGAATCGTCCACCCTGGGTGGTTTCTTCCCCGCCCCATCCGCTCTCTGCGCGCCAACATCCGTGCCGTCGTGGATAGTGGATATCCGAATCCCACCACAAAGGGTCCGAAGACGTGGAGGCACATGTTCAGGCTCTCATCATCCAGCTAGTTGATGTACTGGCCGAACATGGCCCGTCCCGCTTCCTGCCCGGCCGGCCCGCCATTGTTTTGGCTGTTGTTGGTAGCACCCGAGCGCCTGGGGGCTCGAAATGGGGCAGGGACTTGGAACGCATCAGCCACCCCTGGTGCTCTTGCGACCGTTAGATCCGTCGGCCCAGGTCGGAGGCCAGGGTGGCGCTGGTAGCCGTACAGGTCTGCAGGTTCTGGGTTCACGGGCCGAGGCGTGCTGGTGAAGTCGAACTGCGCCGAGGAGGAGGATGCCCCGTAGTTACTGGGAAAGTTTGCGTTCATCTGGTCTATACGCTGCCACTCCGCCGAAGACAGGGCCTCGCAAACATTGGACAACTCTCTAGCCTTCATGGCGTCGTCGAAATAGCTGGGCATACGAGACATCTCGCACTCTGTCGGGTCTGGGTACTGGGAAAAGCTCGTAAAGTCTGTGTTGCCCTGGACCTCGTTACGACGGATCGGCGTTCCGAGGAATTCGGGACGGGGGGCACACGCGATGAGGCTTCCTCGATGTTGTTGCTGCTGGGAACCGCTGGCAGTGACTGGCACCGGCGAGGGGGCGTAAGCCATATATGGACGGTGTGGCATAGCGTGGAGGCGGTCCTCGAAACGCGGCGGCGGTTGGTCGCGCTCGTCTGCGACCTGCAACGGGTTACCCATGAGACCAGCTGGAGACGGTGTCTGGATTGGGTTGCCTGAGGCAATCATAGGCGAGGGCAAGACGCTACTCTGGTGAGAGGGCGGAGATGCGGCGGACACCGCAGGCCCGTCATTGTTGAAGTACACGGGCTCGTCATTTTCGTCGTAGAAGTCCGGTTTGGGGTCGGCGGCCACGGGTGGCTGCGCATTCCCTTGCAAGCAGTTCTCCTGGATCTGGCGCATAGATTCTAAATGGTCTTTTCGCTGCCCAAAACGGTCCACCAGGAGATTGTCGGCGAGGGGCTTCGGGAGATTATCGGGGTCGTCCGAGTCCGTGCCGGGGTTAAAGCCGCGACTTTGCTGCTGCTTCGGCTTGGAGGCGCCGGACACTTTCCATTGTTTCCTCCAGAGGTCGGCCTCGGGAGTCTTTCCCGGGTTCTGTCTGTCCCATATGAGCTCCACGATCTGAGGCGTGACTGGCTGGCTCAGTTCTGCCTTCTCCAGCGCGGGTTGTGAGTTCCCTGGGTCGCGCCGTGCCTGTCTGGCCGTCGGGCTACGTTGGCGGTTAGGCCTCCTACTACGGGGCTGCCCTGCCGCATCCCTCAGTCTGCGGCAGTCCTCGCAGCCCCACTTCGCGTTTCTCCTCGTGCGGCCAGGGGGGGTCTTCTGCCTCTTGCGTTCTCTGCAATCGTCGCAATGGAGGTCCTGACCCTTTTTTGGGGAGGCCGGCTTCGCGTTGTGAGGTGTGGGGGAGATCGTGGTTGGTTCTTCATCACGAGCATTCGCACTTTGACGCGAGGCTGGCCGGTCACTGTTGTTTTGGGTGCACTGTTGCTGGCTTGAATCTCCGTTGCTCCCTTCCAGCGACACTTCAGCAGTGTCAGGACGGATGAAGTCTTGGTCCGCGACGACGCTATTGCGGTGTGAGTGACATTCTCGAGAGCGAATCTGGGGATATCAGGTAGGCTTACATTTCGCGCAGGGTTGGCTCTTGATCACTGGGGATTCCCTGTTGGTTGGTTGGCGCCATGTTCACCAATCAAGGAGATTGATACACGACCCGCCCGGGGAGGGATTTGGCGAGAGAAGAATGTACGGTATATCTGCTGGATCCGGAAAAGCGCGATAGATACTTGACTTGAAGCTCTCCCGGACAATTTTATGAATTGGATATATCCTGCCTGGCGGAGTAAAATGTACTCTGCGGTGATTTCGCAGGTGCGCAACCGGATCGAGGAGAAGAAGGAGCGAGGCGTAGGTAAATCGGCAGAAACATTTGCGGGTGCCACGACCGCCAGACATTTCTTCCATTTTTGAATTCCACAGTAATGCGTCTAGTAGGCGGTGCGCAATTAGTTGCTCACTAGCCATAATCCATATGAATAGCCATCGCCTGGGTATAATTATAGCATTAAGAAGTCCACATGACGACGTTTCCGGCTCGCAGATCGACTCAGACCTTCATGGTCAGCTCCACTGATTCGATGTCGATGTGGCTAGCCTCAGGCCCGCGGCCGACGGGCGCTTGAGGCCTGACAAAGTACTTCATGACCACCACGACCAGCAACAGCACAAAGTAGAGCACCGATAGGACGACCAGGTCCGTATACTGGTCGCTGACGGGGTAGGCTGTGTTCAGACGCCCAGTGCCGTCTAGCGCCTCGACCGCGATTGTCTTGACTGTGGAAATGATCCCGCTCATGCCACAGAACAGCGCCGTCGCCTCGTGCCACCAACCGCGCTCCCAGCCCAGCCAGCCAGCGACCCTGGCATCAGTGGAGCATGTGACCACAGCAAGCACGCAGGCGACGTAGATGAAGGGCAGCAGACCCACGCCCATGTCGGCCTTAGCCAGACGGCCAATCTCGATAGATTCCATTAGGACAATCGCAAGAATGCAAAAGTAGTAGAGGCCTAGCGTGCCAGCGCGGATCCAAGGGCGGCGGACATTGGCGTGAAGGACCTGCGTGGACGGCACCCTGGTGCGGATAAGGCCCACGACTGGGAGCGCGAGTATGAAGATCCAGGTTGGTAGTGGCGCCAAGACGGTGTCGAAGAAGCACTGTGATGGGAGGCCTGATGATGCACCCAAAAGGAATGACTGATGCAGCTTGTCAGTCCTGAAGTCATGGCAAGTGGGCTCTCGTCCGGTGTCCTGCTCGAAAGCGAAAGGGCACTCACAATATCTTCTTGTCTGTTCTGGCACAGCATCATGGCGGCTGTGATGGTCGATGGCTACAACCAGCTTGATATCGTATTAACCGGTGATATAGATGATAACGACGACGTCGACGTCGATGGTGATGACAATGATGCTAGGAGTGAAGTCGTCTAGCGTTCACATGTTGAGCAGAGCCCCATGGAAACAAGCGGGAGATCTGAAACACCACCGACTGCCGTTTGACACAGACCTTCTAGCCTGCGACACCTGCCGGCTGCCAGTCTCTGCCAACGCATGCCAAAGCGTCGTGCCAAGACGGCAATGGTAGCCGCTACCGTGGGCCATGGCCGATTTGGCAAGGTGCAGTAGATCAGTTGTGTAGAGAACCTGTGTGCCTCGACAAAGACATAAAGCGCCGACATCATCGGGGCAGGAGACTGTGGAGGTCGATGTTGCATTGACAATCAGAGCTGACCGCCAGCCAGGGGTGCCCCTGGTGGACGTGATCCGCTTCGGATGCTTCCGAGATCAGCCAAGCAGCACCAGAGCTCTTTTGTACCAACGACCGCCTTTCTTCCTATTGTTGAGATATGCCTGTGAATATTTACAGCTCCCATGCTTCATCCTCTTTTTGTTATATTCGATTCCAATTTACTTCAGCCCTTTCCATATGTCTTTTTTTTTCTCACCGCGTTGGGTATATTCCCCACTACCCATCGTTGTTGGATCGTGCGATGTGGATGTGGACTGTGCCATAGGGCAGGCTGAATTTGCAGGACTGTTTGGTTGGTGTGCACACCGAGGTGCGTGGTTGATCTTCGCATTTCTTCCTTGTGAGAAAAGAGGGAAAGATGCAGGAATTATTCCCGGGCAGTCTGAACAAAGTCTAGGGTCCAATTTATAATTTTGATGTGGACCAGTATGAACAAACTAACAATTTTTAGTTGGAGGCCTGCACGAGGTTGTTTATGTTTTCTCCCCGGGGTTCATGAACGTATTCACAAATCTACTGTTATTGGCACTGTATATCTATCTAACGCTGGATCTTTGAGTGTTTACTACTTGGTGAAGGGACCGCCTAGCTGAGCGGGCCGGTCCGAATCTGTATGGCGATACATATTTGGCTCACCATCTATCCTACATGGCACATTGGCACCCAAGGCTAAGAACAGTATCAGGTATTTGTCCACTGATACTGTGACACACCTGACAGGCCAGGTCACGTTCCATGTCCAGCAACATCGAACCACCAGTAGCAAGTACTTAGTCGCTGGTAGGACTCGGTCTATCAGATAGCCCGGGACTAGATTTGGCATAGCTAATTCTGAAAAGCCTGAGGCATCATATGTACTTTAGACTGGATAGCGCGACTTCCTGAGGACCAAACCACATCCCTCGAAATCCTTGGCGCTAATAGGGTTGTCAACCTGCTGACCATAGCCTCATCAAACTTGCGGGGTTTCCGCACCTTGTTGGGGTCGCCATATTCGCATGTCTGGTCATGCAAGTACATATGTATGATCGCATGCTCAGAGGCGTAACGCAGTTTACAACCATTCAAACCATAATGGCCCTTGCGTCAATATGTAAATACGGTAACTAAGAGGTCAATACTGGCGATCACTACTACTGTTGTCATTTCAAGCACTTTGGGCCTCGTTACGGTGGCCTGCCGGAGATACCAGCGCCAGCATGAATGGGAGAACACAATTGGGATCATAAAATGAGCGCGATATTGTATGATATTCACTGCAGCAGCCCTGGGCTGTCTCTGAAAGTGGCGCGTAAATCAGCCACAAGTGGAGTGTGCCGCAGAGCCTCAGGAGCTAGAGAGCCTTCCATTTTGGTAGTCCTCGTCGGGCTTCCAGCCAAGAACTAAGCGTGGGCTCCACTTCACAGAAGGTCGGTCCTTGAGGATGAGTATTCATGTCCCAGTAGCAAGCGCCATGGCTGCGTGTGCCTAGAGCCTTGGAAATCCTTCAGTGACTTATCCTAGCTCCCTGCTGCATCCAACCGTCGAACAGGCAGTTCCCTCGTCTCAACCGGCTTGAGCTCTGCCTTTCTAGCATGGAAACTTTCCGTGGGCTTGTTCACTCCGCTTGGGAACAAGAGGACAGCAGCACCGTGAGCACCTGGGCAATATGGGGTCTTCCCCAAGTCTTGTGCTATTTTGGCCCATCATCTTGCCAGGGAAGCCACCCTCGAGTTTCGTCTACACCACCCCCAAGAAGATCAAGCACAAGCGCAAGATGACCAAGATGACCGGCCAGGTCAAGACCAAGAACCCTCACTCCCAGTCGGGAGATCAGAATAAGAGACAGCGGGGTGGCGGCAGCAGCAGCAGCAGCAGCAATAATCCTGGCGGCGGCCAGCAAATAATTTTTAGCATCTCTGCGAAATTCTTGCGAAGATTTATCCAGATTGAACTATTTATTAGCTTTAGAAATTGTATGCTTAAGTACTAGTCGTAGTATTACTCTGCAGGCTTACCATAGTGACGATATTCTTGGAAGCTTATTCTTACAATTACTGCGGAAAGTCTTTGGGCAGTATGTGTGGATAAGGGATAGAGAAGTTAATCAGGATTACAGCCATAAACTCTTTTTTATAGAAAACAGATATTTGCAGGGCAAGAAACGGATGGTATAGGGCAACATATACCTTCCGTATACAAACAACCCAAAGATTCTAACACCCTCTATTCAATTACCTCCAAACCTTATATAATATCTCGCTCACTTTAAGGGATATAAAGGGTACCAGGTTAGGCCTTAAGTAGTACTCAGCAGTACCTACTAGCACCATCCGCCCTCGCCCTATCCAGCCCCTTCTTAACTTAATTGCTAGCTAGGGAAGAAGAATACTATTTATATATAGCTAGTAATTAAGTTAAGAAAAGGCTGGCTGGCTTTTAGGAAGAGAATTTAGGCCGTTTATATATAAAAGGTATATGTTGCCCTGTATCATCCGTTTCTTGCCCTGCGAATATCCGTTTTCTTTTTATAAGAAGCTTTTGTGGGATCACTCGCCATATAAATAATTGCCCAAGCTGGCGATAGGCTACTCATATCAACGGGCAAGTCTACTATCTAATCTGCTGCTAGTCTCAACTAGCCTCATCTATACGGCCTCACGAGGCTATCTATATTTTCCAAGATAAACGTATTTACAAATCTTTTATTATCAGCATAGTATACCTATCTAACGCTGGGTCTTTGAGCGTTTACTACTGTATGAAGGGACCGCCTACGATTTCCAAAGAGCACGTATATGGATTAAGAACGAAACCACTCAGGTAGATTTCTTGGGCTCTTCAGCCTTCTTGGGCTCTTCAGCCTTCTTGGCCTCCTGAATGAACCAGGCACCCGTTTTCTCAATGGCTTCGGACATGGTGACCTTTGGCCTATATCCCAGGATCCTTTTCGCCTTGCCACAATTCAAAGTCCGATGGATGCAGGCATACCGCACGGTCTGCCTGCTTAATAATGACTCCTTTTCCCCCAAAGACATGGCCCATACCCACCATTCAGCAACAAATCCCATAAGCAAAGCCAAGCCTAGAGGAATGACAATGATGTCCTTCTCCTTCACGGGACACCCTACGGATGCAGCTGCAGCTCGCTGGTAATCCCAGAAACGCCAGTCGTGGTCTTCGTCATTCGTGATGAAGAAAGCCTCGCCGTCGACACGCGAATCCGGTTGTGGTGGTGGTGGTTTCCCGTAGGCGCGGACGAGGGCTTCAGCTGCCAGGATGTGGGCGTCGACAAGGTTTTCGACGTATATATACGAAAACAGGTTCTTCCCGTCGCCGATCTGGATATTGGCTCGTCCGGCCTTGGCTTTCGTGACGATTGACCAGAAGTTGAGTTCATCCCGTTCGCCGAAGGTAGAGGCCGGACGAAGGATGGCTGTCAACAAAGATGCGTCGCCGTCTGCCCCATTGGCCGCGCAAACTTTGTCCTCGGCTGCGACCTTGGTTAAGGTGTAGACGTTCTTCTGTGCAGGGTATCGAAGTATAGGTAGTGTCTCATCGGCGTCCAACATGTCGGTCTCATGATTGTGGATGACCGATGAGGTGGAAGTGTAAACGAATGCTTGAGTGTGTGCTGCCTTGGCAGCCATGAGAAGGTTGTGTGTCCCGTCGACGTTGACGCGCTGGAAGCGAGCATGGTCGTGTGACAGGGGATCCGGAGAAACGACGTGGAAGACAACCTTGGGCTTGATCTTGAGAAAGACGGACTTCACATCATCAGCGGACGTGATGTCGCAAATGTGGTAAGTGGCCCCTGTCATTCGATTGCGGCTAGTATCGATGTCAAGGATGTGCACTTGACACTCGGGGTCTTTGAGGAGAGTCTCGACTAGATGAGACCCGAGAAATCCGCATCCGCCGGTGACTATGGCGGGACTCAGAGAAAGGCACTTGGTGTCATTAGCCATTCTGTCTGTCAGTGATGTTGAAATGCTGAAGCGTAATCAGAAACTGTGACTCGGAAGAAGAACGTGGTCTCGAGAAGGTGAGGCTAGCTTCTGTCAATTCAGTTCGCCGTACCATCCAGCAACGAAATATCTGTGCCGCGCCATTTTGAAGGGTTGTAGAACTACATGAGGAAACCAAACCATCCACGCCGCTACAAAACTTCCATACACGTAGACCTCCTTGTGGATCTCAAATGTTAACTAAGATGTGCAGCTTATTACCGGCAAACTTGGAACCACAGAGTCACACGTTGCGCACCTTGTCAGTGGATGCGACTTGAGACGGACAAATCAACGTTCGGCGTCTGGGAGGATCCCTCCGGAGACGTATAACCACGAAGAGTTTGTGAGGTGTTCGAGGTTCTGCGGCTTAATTTGCCAAGCCGGGAGTTCTTCCAACAGTGACAGGGATGCGGTGAAGTACGCACACTCCACAGGGGATCGTGCATCTTTACCAAACTGGGGTTCTCTGCTATGGCACTGGAGACATTTCAAATTGACCATGTGACTCTAGACCTCCATCGGGCGTCTAGCAGAGTGTTGTTGGTGAAGAAAACAGACCACGAAAGTGGGAGCTGTGACCTCTGGCTCCAGTCTTTCGACCCACAGTTGCTTTACTGCGCCGCAGCTTGCAACATTGAACGGCCAACACGTGCAGCGTAGCTTGTAATACAAGCTTGGCTGCTACCTTAGAGCTCACTCAAGATAGCGGTAAAGCGCACTTGAGCTGATCTAGGCGGGGGAGATCCGAGCCTGCGATGCCTGCTTTTCCTGCTCTCAAATACAAACCCCACTTTGGAAGCTGCGTTCTTGTATGAGATAATTCTGTTGGTTGTTGTCGTTGTCACCTCCCGACAATTGTGTTGATACAACCTTGGAGTCAAATGCTACTCGGCAAAGTGCGCCCACTTACTCCACCAGAGCGGGGTAGGCTTAAGCACTCTGCACAATTCATGGACCTGGTCAAAAATAGTAGCACAAGCAGTTGTGTGCGCGTGGTGTCTAGCAAAAATGCCAGCAGTCGGTAAATGGATCTCGTTGGTTCTACCGCATGCGCACGAGAGAGAGCTCCTCCCATGTTCCACTTCAAAACGAGCAAAACACGGCCCGAACATAACATCATTTTATTCCTGCTCGATCTCAAATTCAGAAGCTTTTTTGTCCTCTCGAGAATTTCTCGTTCTAGATTCGACAAAGTAACCAGCAAGGATGTCTTCAGCTGCCTCCACGAATCCATTGGACTATGTTCCTTCTGCCAAGCCGCCTCCTGGACTGACGTCCAATTTCATAGACCCTCCTACAAAGGCTGTTGAGCTGCTTACTGTTAGTGTTGTCTTCACGTCTTTGATGATCCTTGCTCTTCTGCTGCGAGTGTTAGTACGTCTACGATGGACGAAGGGATGGGGATGGCACGACAGTAAGACCACATCATCACTAGCGGCCCGAATGTGGAGTTTTGCTGATGAAGGCAACTACAGTTTGCTGTGTTATCGCTGCAGTAAGTACAAATCATGTTAAGACACTTAGTGCTGGAATTGCTGACCATACTAGTTCGGATCTGTGGCACACTTGATTATGGATATTGAAGGTACTTCTCATATGTAGAGGCCATGTCTGATCCCATGCTAAATTCAATGTACTACTAGCGACCAAGATTGGGTTTGGTCGCCATTTATGGGACATTCTTGTTTCGTGGTTGATATCTCCTCGAAACAACCAGGTGTGTCCTTCAGATCAACTCGTCTTCTGTCCTTGTACTGATCGTACTCGCACCTAGATTATGTCCTCGGCGGAGATCACGTACCCATTTGCCACTCTATTTACTAAACTCTCAATTCTTCTCCTGTACCTTCGCATATTCACCACGAGTCGTGTCTTACGCATCAGTGTTTACGTCGGAGCCCTCATATTGACTCTTCTCTACACTGCTATGATCGGAACAGGGATAGCAGCCATGACGAAGTGCGCCGGCCTCGCAGCAACAAGTATTGACATTTGCGACAAGATCACCAATGATATCCAGCTGCTGAACTCGGTATTCAATGTCTTTACAGACTGTTGGGTTCTTGTCTTACCTATGCCATTCATTTCAAAATTACAAATGCCTTTAAAACGAAAAGTGGGTGTTGCCGCTGTTTTTGCAGTTGGTCTAGCGTGCGTCCATCCAATTCCCTCCCTGGCCGCCTATGAACTAATACAAAGAAGTGCCGTTACAGCCAGCCTGGCTCGTTGGATAGAATTCGCCATTCATTACCACGACGAGGATGTTTTGTGGATTAAAGCCGAAGAGTCTGCTATCAGGCAACTGTTATTGATTTATTGCGGGCGTTTTGTTCTAGTTCTGACATCATGTGCGCCCTGGAAGTGTCGTTGAGCTCAATATCGGCATCATCGTATCTTGCTTCACCTGTCTGCCTCCGTTCTTCGCGAAGACAAAGTTGTACCTGCAGTCGACTGGGTCAGCCATTCGGAAGCGCATTCTTTCTTTGCTGGCATCAAGAAACGGTTCCCAAGTGCCGAATATTTACGACGAAACGAAGCTGTACGATGAGTTCCAACAAAACCCGTCGACCGTCAAGACAGGTAGTTTTGTGCTTCATTCGTCAGCACCATCCGGTCACAGTGTCTGATGATCTCCGGCGTCGGTCGTCATCTAAATACAGCCCCGTTGTATGGAGTGGCACTTCCTTTCTTGGAACTGGTTTGGCCAGGTTTGGCCTTCAGACAAGGATGTTGGGCTTGAGAGGGTCTCAAGGTGCTCAGAACCCAAACACGAGGACTTTCGGCGGCTTCTGTGATCGAACCAAAAGTGAGCTGGAGCGAGCACGTGGCCGTCAAAAGAAGCAGCAGCAGTCAGTCTTGGAGTTCAAGACCGTGTCTTTACAAAAGCAATAATGAAATTGGAGAGGTAGGCCGCATGTTACCCAAATGTGCTCTGGGCCGAAGAACCTGGGCAGGCATTGGCACCTGGAACATTGTGCGCAGCTGCGGTGTCTACTCCGGAGCCTTGATATGGTTTCCAGTGGATATCAACTCGGCTCGTGAGCTCTCATTGGACGGTTTCCGAGGTGTCGAAAGATATAGCAATACCCACAATAGCTGTAGTATGGCGAGAACGTACGACTATTCGAGTATCGACCTCCGGTGAATCTAGAGTCCGAAGACCGGTTCGACACAGCTCCGTTGCCATTGATTCAAGGGCATCACGTTACTTGTCAGCAGTCAAAAGCCATCGGGCACCCCGTCGGCATCTTCTTGGTTGCATCAGGACTGGGGGACGCGGAGATTTATCGGCTGGGCTTACAAGGAGCGAGGTGGTCAAGGGCCAGTAAGTATATGGAGATGCACATGTTGCATGTCCATGGGGAGATGCTCGGGACGAGGCGAGGTACCTAGGGTGTGATGCCGGACAGGGATGGGCCGACATAGCTTTGTTATGAGGCTCTGAGCGGAAATCAGGACCGGATCTGTGCCGTGAGCTGTGGGGTCCTAGGGTGCTCGTGTGGCTGTTCTGCCGAGGCCACGGCGGCTGTTGGTCGGTTGGTCCGTCGTAGGTCGCCCGACTTGGACTTGGACTTGTGACAGGTAGCAGTAGCATCGAAAGCTTAGCTTGATTATCGCATACCTAGCCATTCAGCCATTGAGGACCGACAGGGACGGCGCCGATCTGGACTCAACAAACCTTGTCTGGCATGCGTGACATGCGTGACATGTTGCTGCTCTCGGCCGAGGAGGGGGTGCTCCTGCCAGCCACTGCGGCATCGAGTTTTCCCCTGATTTCTGTTTGATGTCGTGGTCGTCCCTCTTCTCTCTGCCCAGCTACTGGGTCACTCAATTGCCCCTATCTTCAGTCCGGCGTGCAATTGAGTGGTTGATCATCGTGATGATGGCATGACATCTGCTGCTGATCTAGCGAGAGACCCCACTAACCCACTATCACAAGCCAAAAAACGGCCTGAAATGAGACATGGACAATCCTCAGCGATTGCAGCCACGGCGCAACACAGCTGCAGCCCGTGGATCGAGGCCTTGCGGAGCCCAGATTCCAGATGGGCCTGTGCTCTTGCCGTGCCGAGAGATTGGCGTGGAGCTTGGCTGATGCTGACTGAAATAGCTCAGCCCTCAACCAAGGTCAACGTCACCAGGGTGAGAGCAGCTCCCGCCCAGCTAGACAGATGGTCCTGATTACTACGCGTGCTACGGCAAGCACCAAGCAGCTAGGCACCTGGAGTCCACGGACTGGTTCGGATGCATGAGCTTGGAGGCTGACCACCTGGCGACCACACAGCCACTCGCTCAACGACACGACTTCGTCGTCATCCTTCTCTTGTGGCTACAACTTCCTGCAGGAAATTTTTAATTGTCGTCGCAACACTCGGCGGATGCCTGTTCGGGACAGCTCGCCCACTTGATGCAACAGAGACCCACCAGTCCTCGGAGCTCCAGCCGACGTCAACCTCGCCCTCGATCTCGACCTCGACCACAACCTCGGCCGCGAACACGGGCCCGACCTCACCTCTCGCCCCTGCTACTAATACTCGCCCTGCTCCTCCCGCTCCTCTCCTTTGCCGCCTACCAACTGCTCAGCACGCGCACACACCAAACCCTCTGCTTGCTCTTGCCCATCATGCCCTGCAAGCAGAACCTCAACGTCCCCGAGAGCTGGCGCTCCGGCCTGGGGCCCCTCTACCAGATCGAGAAGCCCCCCTTCACCATCGATGCCCCCGGCGCTCCCGAGATCGAAGGCGAGACCAAGCCACGCCGGAACCCCAAGGCAAAAGATGGCCTCATCGACCGGCCCTCCCCCGAAGTCGACACCGTCTTCGCCCTCGTCAAGCACAGCGCCGAGGACCACGCTGGCGACAGGTGCATGGGCTCCCGCAAGCTGATCAAGATACACGAGGAGACCAAGAAGGTGCCCAAGATCGTCGACGGCGAGACCCAGATGGTCGACAAGAAGTGGCAATACTTTGAGCTGTCCAACTACACCTTTATGACCTATGGCGAGTACGAGACACACCTGCTCAACCTCGCCTCTGGTCTGCGCCATCTGGGCCTGGAGAGGGGGGACAAGGTGCACATGTTTGCCTCGACGAGCGCGAACTGGCTTGCGCTGTCGCACGCCTGCTCCTCGCAGACATTCACCATCGTCACCGCCTACGATACCCTGGGCCAGGAGGGCGTCGAGCATACCCTGGTGCAGAGCAAGCCCAAGGTCATGTTCACAGACCCTCACCTGATGAAGACGGCCTCGGGGGCGCTGAGCAAGGCAGAGACGATCAAGATCATCGTATACAACGACCAGTCTATCGCACAGCCCACGCCACAGTCCGAGATCGACGCCTTCAAGTCCTCCCACCCCAATCTGACCGTCCTGAGCGCCTCCGAGCTCGCCGCCCTCGGCGAGGCAAACCCGTATCAGCCCCTGCCCCCAACACCTCAGGATACGTACTGCATAATGTACACGTCCGGATCCACCGGCCCACCAAAGGGTGTCTCGGTTACGCATGAGGGTTTCATAGCCGCCGTGGCCGGTCTGGTGGGCATTATTGGTGATAGTGTCAGCACGGAAGAGGTCATCTTGGCGTACCTGCCACTGGCCCATATCTTTGAGATGGTCGTCGAAAACCTGGTCCTCTTCTTCGGCGCGACGCTGGGATATGGCAGTGCGCGGACATTGTCGGACCAGAACGTCCGCAACTGCGCGGGTGACATGCGCACACTTGCCCCGACGATCCTGGTCGGTGTCCCCCAGGTCTGGGAGACCATCAAGAAGGGCGTCATGGGGCGCGTTAACAGCGGGTCGTTCCTAGTGCGAAGCCTGTTCTGGGGCGCGTTCAACGCCAAGTCCTTCCTTGTCCAGCACAACCTGCCGCTGCAGACCATCTTCGACGGTCCCATCTTCGGGCAGGTGCGCAAGCTCACCGGCGGCCGGCTGCGGTTCATCGTCAACGGCGCGAGCGGGATCTCCAAGGAGACGGCCCACTTCATGTCCATGATCCTGGCGCCCATGCTCTCGGGGTACGGGATGACCGAGACGGGCGGCAACGGGGCGCTTGGTTCGCCGCAGCAGTTCCAACTTACCGGCGCATGCGGGCCCATCTCACCGGCGATCGAGTGCAAACTGGTGAGCATCCCGGAGCTGAACTACTCGACGGCGACGACGCCACCGCAGGGCGAGATCTGGGTGCGCGGCAAGCCCGTGCTCAAGGAGTACTACCAGAACCCCGAGGAGACGGCCAAGGCCATCACGGCGGACGGGTGGTTCAAGACGGGCGACATCGGCGAGTTCGACGCCGTCGGCCACCTCAAGATCATCGACCGCGTCAAGAACCTCGTCAAGCTGCAGGGCGGCGAGTACATCGCCCTCGAGAAGCTCGAGGCCACCTACCGCGGCTCGCGCGCCGTGCAAAACCTCATGATCCACGGCGACTCGGAGCACCCCCGGCCCATCGCCGTCATCTTTGTCAGCGAGCCCGTCATTAAGGAGATCGCGGCCGGGCTGGGCGTCTCGGGCGGCACGCACGAGCTCGTCCGCGACCACAAGGTCCGCGGCGCCGTGTTCAAGGACCTCGTTGCCCAGGGTAAGAGCGCCGGCCTCAGCGGGCTTGAGATGATTAGCGGTGTCGTCCTGACGGATGAGGAGTGGACGCCTGAGAGTGTGAGTTTTTGTCCACCCACCCTGCCTTCTTTTTTCCAACTCCCTGCCCCAATTCTTTTGAACTTGAAATACGTCGTTGCGTGTACTTTTAGTGGCGCCTCTTCCTGTGCATGGCTCGAATTTCATGAATGAATATGTCGCTGATATTCGCTACAGGGTCTCGTGACAGGGACACAAAAGCTCAACCGCAGAGCCATCCGGGAGAGATACGCAAAGGAGATCAAGGAGGCCTTCAAGTCGTCGTAGGCAAGATCTCATCCTCCAGATCGATTGGTCGACTCTTCCACGGACAAATCGGTGCGTGGGCGTGGTGTTCGATCCCACGGCTTTGGCCAGTGGAATTTTCGCCTACCCTCTTCTGCCCCTGTGTAGCTATTTTCGTGGTTGGCGAACTAGGTGTGGGTTGAACGCGGTTTTGGTTTGCTTGTACATTACGTCGTTGGTTGTTGGCGCGGCGTTTGGGCTGCAGTGGTTGTTTTTCTGTCTTTGTCCATGAAACCTATAAATGTGTATACTGTACTGTGTATCATCACGCCCGTGCCGGTGGAGGCACTCAGGTAAAGCTTATAAGGAATTGGTTTGGACAATACGGATATCGGCTTGTACTATATTCTCCTTGAGGGAGTGACGCAGTGATGTTCGCTGGCCTGGGCTCTTAAAGTCTCCGCTAAGCTCTTCCTATCTGTGCCTTGACATGGCTATGTGGCCGTCTGGTTCTCCTCGCGCCCCGCGTTGGTCGGCGGAGGAGGCCAACTTCTTAAACTGAACAAGTTGGCTCATGCGTCCAGATTTCCAAGGAGATTATGATGGCGCATCACCACGCGTTCGACACGGAGAGTGTCGACTGTGCTCTCCAGCCCTCGAAGGAACACGCCCCTCATCGCCGGAGAGGACAAGACCCAGGACGCTTTAATAGCCGGGTTATGGCGCGGCAGATGTGTCGCCCAGGAGACGAGGATTCACCTGACCCCCTGATTCATCGAAGGCCAGGAGATCGGACAGCAGAGAGAGGCTACTGGCAAGCTCGACCGGTTCGGATGAGCCGAGTGATTGGAGGAGGATCTCACGAGAGCAGGTTGTAAGCGTGTGCACCACAACATTTTCTTGTGGCGGGCGTTCTTACAGTACGATGTCACAGCGTGGTGGGGAAAGAAACCTGCACCATGGGACAATCAATCACGTATTTCAGTAAGAGGTCCATGGACCAGGATAAATGCGCCACTTAGAGCGGGAAGACGCGCGGTAGACCAGAAGGATAACATGCTTGATTATAAAATGAAGATGAAAATGTAGAAGAAAGCTCAGGTATCCGGGGGTATGCTACTCAAACGGTGTCTATACAAATCCCTATACTACAATACTACGCCTTCTTTGCCCGCCTGCTTGTGTCCCAATAAGTGTAGTTTTTCCTGTGCGCTATACCAACTCGGCGTCCTTGCGCTGGTAGAATACCATGAACGCCTGCATGGGATTGTGCCAGTGCGAATTCTGCCGGTAGAGGAACTGGCTGCCCTTATCCGTCCTGTTGGGCCCCACGGTGAGGTCGATGAGTTGCGTGTCGTTAGCGACGTGCCACCTGCTGTTGCCGTCCAGGCCGTGCGGCTCGTCGCGGATCGCGCTCACGTAGTGGCCGCTGTTGAGATCACCGCCGTGCTGCACGACGGCGTAGGCCTCGTACTTGAAGGGCTTGTTGAAATGGTGGTCGTCGGTAGGAATGGTCGAGGTCGTCGACCTTGCGCCTGAGGTGCCCGAATGGCCGTTGGTCAGCAGGGACGAGTACGGCTGCTCGCCCTGGATGGTGTATGGCGTCAGGTCCAGCTCCCGTATGGGGAAGTCCACGGTTGTCGTGATTTTGGTCAACCTTTCGCTCTCACCCTGCTTCTCAAATCGGCTGAAACACACGCACAGGAAATCTGGAAGGCGAGCAAGCTTCGTTCCTCTCGAGCAGCGGTCCCTGATTTCACAGTTGTCGCATTTATAACCCTCGAGATGCTCGTTCGAGTAGTAATTTTGTAGCAAGTCCTCCATGGTCACCGGTTGTTGTGGTGGGCGTTGAGGCAGGCTAAGAAACCGCATGTCTCCGTTTGAGTAATTGGTCACCACATGTCCGCAGTGATCGCACCGCACGACGCTAACCTCGGTAAAGCGCCAGTACTTGTCTATAATCGAGTCACTAACTCTGCTGTGGAGTTCCCACCACTGGATGGCCAAGTCTGTGAGAGACTTGGTTTTGGAAGGTTCAGGTTGAGGTACGTCAGAGGGGCGATTGCGGAATCGGTTTGTTTCATCGTCCAGGTCCATAAAGACGTAGCCGAGGAATTCCGTTGCGTCCTGTTGTCTGTTGGTGCCCAGGATCTGACTCTCCGGAACTCGCTGGCCCTGGGAATTCCTGGAGGACTTGGAACGCAAATAATCCATCAAAATCTTGGCCTGCATCGAAGAAAACTTGCCATTCCCCATCCAGTGGAACAGATTCGAGAGAATCTTCGTAAGCAGCTGCGGGGGTTGAATAGTCTCGTCGTTCTTCATTGGGGGGGCCTTGTATAGCTGGGCCCATTCTCCGCTTATGAGCTCCTCTCCAAAGCCACCCGAAGCGAACAAAGCCTGTAGGGAGCTGTTGGCATAGCACCACGTCCCTGGATTTTGCAACCCCACGGCTCGCCGCCTATTTGCCGCGTTTGACCTTTTGGTGAGCTTGTTGGGCGTCCCGTGATCGTCATCTGCTTCGCGTAGACCGGTGTAGCTCGGGCGCGGCACGGCGGGCGGCGGGCGGGTTGGCTCAGATGGGAGCATGGAGTCGAAATTGGGTCGCTGAGGACTTGAACGAGGTGGGGGAGATCGTAGAGGCTTAGGTGAGAGCCGGCCATTCAAGCTGGTTTCCGTAGTCGGTGATAGCGCAGGGGGCGAGGTCATGGATTCTTGTATAGGCGGGAAGCGGGTCATGAAATCGCTGAGTGTCCTTACAGGCTGAAACTCGTCCCCATTGCCATTCTCTGCCTCGTCAATCCTCAGCTGCGTTAATTTCTCCTCCCAGCGTCGGGCCTCCTCAATGCTCTGGATGGGCTTCGAAGGCGACCTGACCTTGAGCCAGTCGTATTGAGACGGCCGTTTCTTATGGTTTGCCTTGGACGATTTTTGAAGAGCACTGCCACCCATGGCATCCTGCCACGCTTCCAACCCTCCCTTTAGCAGCTTAGGGTGCTTCGAGCCTGGGTCTCCATCGGGATAGTCGAAGTCTGTCAACAGCCTGAAGAGAGTTGCCGGCGCGTTGGTGCTCCCTGAACTGAGGTGCTCCGAGTCATGGTCGTAGAATACAACCATGTCAAACTCATGGCGTCTCTCAAAGTGCCATTTCTCCACAGGCGGACCAAGTTCCATGGCATCCTCGACGTCAGCCGCCTCGATGCGGTCCCTCTGCAAGATGTCGGGTTCAATGCAGATGGTGGCCGAAGAGAGGATATGGCCCTCCTCAAATTCAGGACGAGAACGAACGTCGATGACCAGAATCCGGAAATCCTTAGAACCAATCCGTTGATATTTGACAAGTTCTTCAACAGTGATTATATCGCCATCAGGAAGCGGAGTCCGCCGTTTCTCGTTCGCCGGTGCTGATGTCGGCCCTGCTGAAATGTTCGGTCCAAAATAATCCTGGGTGGGAGGCGATTTTGTTGCTGAATGAAGCGATGAGTTCTGCCTGCTAAAGCCATGTGGAGTACTTGATGGCAAGTCGGCAGCTTCGTTGGAGAGGTTGCTTCGGGCAGGGCTGTATATGGCATCCGGAAGCTTTGGCAATATTGGACCCACGCCCTCGAGTGATATGGGAGGCTTTTTGGGCATCTCTCTAGGACCTGCGGGCTTGTCGGCGGGAATTGGAACCGGGGGCGGCTGTGTCCGTATGCGTGGGTCCTGTACAGGACCACGCAAGTTGGCAAACCTCTTGGCCAGGTCCTCACCCTTTCCAGCTGCGCCTGGCTTTTGTATCGCCTTCCCATGAAGATTGGCCGGTTTCGGCTGAACAGCTGGCTTCATCTTTCCTGGTGAGGCAGTCTTTTTGCTTGGTGAGTCAGCCACCGGTGGAGTTCTCGGCTGATACTTGGGCGTTTCGGGCCTGCCGTTTTTATGAGGAGTCGTCGTCTGCGAGACCCTTTGTACCCCAGTTCTGGCATTGTCATCTTTTATTGTCTGCTTGATGCTCTCGTAATTGTCTGCGTAGTCGTGAAGGGTCTTTGTCAATCGGCTGTAGCGATCGCCGAGGTTCTTTCGGTCTGTCTGAAGTGATGTGTAGTCTCTGTGTGTTGGGATGACGGTGACGGCGACGACATAAGCCTTTATATATTCTTTGAGGGCAACATCTATACGTCCGAGGTCTGCCTGGAACTTGGCGTACTTAACGCCATTCTCCGCGATGCCGAGGAGATGGCCGATGGGTTGTGAGGTGTTGCCCTCGGGAGTCACCTGGAGTATATCGTCGATGTGCGGGTAGGGGCCGGGTTGCTTTCGGCCTCCTACATGGCCACTGATGCGGTGAGAAGCAACAGTAGGCCCTGTGTCCGAGGTCATGCTGCGCGAAACATCGGTGGCATGGATTCGAGCACCAGGGGAAAGACTCGAGGAGGTGGTTGTCCCAGAGAGGCAGGCGGGCCGATCGGAGGGGTAATGGTAAGAAGGAGGGGAAAGGTACCGCCTGGAAGGACAGGAAGAGTGGAGTCAGTGGGCTGGCTGGGCTGGCGTGCTGGTCGGGTATCAAGAAGCGGATATCGAGGACAGACTGTGAGGGTGGAGACAGACGGACAGCTGGCCGAGGTCGAAGGTCGAGGCAAGTCCGGGAACAAGCGTCTAGGAGTAGGGGTTGACGGTAAAGGAGGAGGAGGACGGAGGGACAGCGACGGGGAACGGCAGAAGATGTGTCACGCTCGGCGGCTTTCAGGACATCAAAGGCCACTGCAGAGTGGAAGCGAAAGCGGATATCGAGGCAGAGTCGAGGCAGAGGCGGCTGGAATGCGTGGCGTCCTTTGTCGTGGGCGGATGTAGAGGTGTATTGTGCCGGGAGGATGTGTGGTGTTGAGCATGACGGACGGCAGGCGGATGACCTCACTGGGCAAAAATGCCAGCGGGTTTGGCATGGACAATCTGGCCGATGATGGAGAGTGGGTGCCCGAGTCGCTCAAGTCTGTGGTTCACGGCCACGAGGGGAGGTACCTCTAGCGCCGAAGGTACCTCTCGATTGTGTGGTGTGCTCACAGAGCGTCTGGCTTGACGTATGTCTCTGTGTCTGCTAAATCTGCATTCTGTCGTTCTTGGCTCATGGAAGTCATGCTGTGCCTGGTCCAGGGACATGCTGATGCGTTAGGAGATCAAATACTGGACTCTTCAGTCCGCTACTTGTTCCATCCGCTTGTATGATCGGGCCCGTTGCACTTGGTGTTTGGAGAAGTAGTCCGTCTCCAGAAAGTACATGCCACCGTAGCGCTAGGAAATGCTTCAGGGACCATCCTATGGCGGGGCTGAGCCCAAGTCTCGGTCCCCCCAGGGCATCTGCACAGAAGACGATGAACGAACACCTGGAGCAGTTCAGTTAGTAAGCCAGGCATGACTCTGGTGGCTGTTAGGCATCCGCTATGGATGGTTACGTACCTAGGTATCGAGGTAAGGCACCTGAAGCATACACCCCTGTCACCGACGTAAGCTCCTGCTGGGCTGCATTCCACTCTACCTCAGCGCCGCGCCTCTTGTCCAGGCAGGCAAGCAAGCAAGTCCGGCTGCGTACTACCGACGGAGCTTCACAGCCAACGGGGTGCAGCACTGCAACACAACCACAGTCAACGACGCATTGCCTCCCACTCACTTCCAAGTTGCAAACCATCGCCCCATCCACCTTCATTCTCTCTACACTGCGGGCGCAAATTCTCAGACTGGCCTGCGCATCAAGCCGCCCAATACCTGCCCGACCATCCTGCGATTCCGATCGACGCCCCATCCCTTGCTCACTCCCACCGCGAGCCGACGAACCAGCCATACCGCACCGAAAACACACCGATATCTACGTCGCAGGCCATCATGATGGGATGGTGGTCCTCATCAGCGTCGTCCGCTCTGGACGAGCAGATCAATAAGGCCACCAGCAGCAGCTTGTATGTATATCGCTCTGGTTCTCCCGTCCTCCGCGTCCCCGGCTCGCGAGCCCAGCGGGTGGCAGCTGCTAATGAGATGCCTTGTTCCACAGGGAGGACATAGCTCTGAACCTAGAGATATCCGACGTCATCAGGTCCAAGACCGTCCCACCGAAAGAAGCCATGCGCTCTTTGAAGAAGCGCATCGGCGACAAGAATCCAAACACGCAGCTGAGCGCCTTGAACGTACGTCGGCCCGCCCAAGCCACATTCCTACGCCCACTGCCATATGGTTGGAGCGCTTGCGGTTCTCTGCGATACTCTGCAGTACTCTGCGATGCTGACTCTGCCCAAAGCTCACAGACACTTGCGTTAAGAATGGCGGCCAACATTTCCTTGCCGAGATTGCCTCAAAAGAGTTTATGGATAACCTCGTCTCGCTGCTCAAAGCCATCGGCCCAGCTTCCGTCAACCACGATGTTCGCACCAAGATCCTCGAGTTGATTCAACACTGGGCAGCTGCGACCGAGGGCCGGTACGAGTTGAACTATATTGGTGAGGTGTACAGGACGCTGCAAAGAGAAGGGTTTCAGTTTCCACCAAGGGTGTCTGTTTCTAGCAGCATGATTGACAGTAGTGCGGTAAGTTCATGAGAAATTCACCTCACTTCGTTTCTACTTGCTAACTAAGGCGAACTAGCCACCCGAATGGGTCGACTCGGATGTCTGTATGCGATGTCGAACAGCCTTCACCTTTACCAACCGAAAGCATCATTGCCGCAACTGTGGAAATGTCTTCGACCAGCAGTGCTCGACCAAGACGCTACCCCTGCCGCACCTGGGGATATTACAACCGGTCAGGGTCGACGACGGGTGTTATGCGAAACTTACGGACAGGTCCGGTGGCCGGGGCGGTGGGTATGGTCCGGAGCCGTCACCGTCAAAGGCATCATTCAAGCGTCATTCGGTGTCTATGCAGCCACGAAATGCAAGGGTGGATGATGGTTTCGATGAAGACCTGAAAAAGGCACTGGCCATGAGCTTGGAGGAGGTTCAAAGCCACCAGAAGGGCAGGGATTATGTTGCCCCGGTCAATAACAGCGCCCACTCCCACGCGAAGGTGAACGGCGACGCTGCGAGCAAGGCAGCCGAGGAAGAGGACGCTGATCTGAAAGCGGCGATTGCGGCTTCTTTGGCAGACATGGAAGAGCAAAAGAAGCAGCACGCTGCTGCTTTGAAAGAGCAAACATCGAGCGCGAGCAATGCACCGTCCAGCACATTTGCGCTGCCCAAAAATGACTATGAGTTGTCTCCAGTGGAGGCCGAGAACATCAACCTTTTCTCCACACTTGTCGACCGGCTACAGACCCAGCCTCCAGGAACGATCCTGCGGGAGCCGCAGATCCAGGAGCTCTACGATAGTATTGGAACGCTTCGTCCGAAGCTGGCACGGACCTACGGCGAGACAATGAGCAAGCATGGTGAGTCAAGATATATTGTAGAGCCTGATGAAATCGCTGCTGACCTAGGGCCAGATACCCTCCTGGACTTACACGCCAAGCTCCAGACGGCAGTGCGCTATTACGACAGGATGTTGGAGGACCGACTTTCGAAGGCGTTCAACCACCAAAATCTGGGAGGCTACAACTTGCCTCCGCATCGTCAATCATCCGGGCCTTACCCAAATCTTCAGGCCAACGCTCCTACCAACCACGCCGGCCCTGCTGAAAGCTTCTACACGGGCGAACCTCAGCAAGATTATGGCAGATCAGCTGCCCAGCCGTCATACCCGTATCCCACCCGACCCACTCCCCAACCTCAATACGCCACCTACGATCAACGTGCTTCTTTACCCGGCCCATCTCAGCATCAATACCCCCAGCAGCAGCAGCAGCAGCCACCACGACAAGACAGCTGGAGGGCATCTGCACCGCCAAATCAGTATCCACCACAATCGAACTATCCTCCCAGTGAAACTGCTACCCCTCAAATGAGCCATCTTTCTCTTCCTCAGCAGCAACCCAATGCTCCCGAGTCAGTCGGCACAACTCCGATAAGTGACCCGAATGCATCCTTTTACTTCCAACAACCAGGCCAAAATCCGCTTGCGTCGCCCAGTGCTCCGCCCGAGGCGGCACCATCGCCGTACCCGAACCTCCAGCAGACACTGCAGCAGTATCCGCAACAGGCCCAGAATGGACCCGAGACGCCAACGCCAACTGCACACGCGCAGCCAACTCATCAGCAACCTCCTCAGCAACAGGCACCGCCAGCTCAGCAACACCCGCAGCAACCACAAGCGCCGTATTGGCAGCACCCGGCTGCTCAACACGTCCAGATGCCAGTGCAGTCCTCTGCGCCGTGGCAGCAACCTCCTCAACAGCAGCAGCAACAACAACCTCAGTACGGCGGGTACCAACAGGAAGTTTTCCCGTCAGCTCCTCAGCACGCGATCGCGCCGCCAAAGCCTGTAGTAGAGGAGGCTTTGATTGAGCTGTGATGGGCCTTGAGTTCGCATGGTATGGTTTCGGAGGTGTGGCATTGTCAGAGGGTTGTATTGTGTCGTTGATCCAAGAATAATCCTTCGAAAGGAAGCCCATTACATATTACAAATGCTCCTTATGTAGCGCGCAGAGGTAGTATCGGGCGGTGGGGGTGCTTCGCAACACCTAAGAAGCTCATGAGAACAAGATAGCAAATGAGACTGGATCACGTCGTGAGATAGTCCACGATTTATGTTGTGCCCGGGACATAACATTCTTCTTCTGTCTATGACTTGTGCAAATGGAAATGGAGCTCCCCGTTTTATCGATTCTGTGAGGAGATTCTTTGTGAGACGCTCCTTTCCATGACTCTGGAAGATTGCTATAGATTGAAACCTTCGCCACTGAGAAAGTCACAATAATCAAGGGCCGTTGTCGCAGTACTCCCCTGCACAGCGCAAACACCAATATTTAGTGGACATCGACCCATCCATGCTACTATTCTAGCAGTATGTCTCATCAATACTCAAAGCTCTCATAGACTACCTCCTCTCCTTCCAACCATCCCAGAAGCGCCTTGATCAGCCCAGGTCCCGCGCAGCAATAGAACTTCCTCTCCTGCTCTCCTCCCAGCGCCCCGTCACGCCGGAGCACATCGTCCCGCGTCAGCCTGCCCACTGTAACCACGGCCCCGAGACCCTCAAGCTTGGAGATATCCTCATCAGCCGCCGCGGAAGACTCGCCGCTGACGAACACGCGGCTGCGCGCTGCGAGGCCCTCGCACCGGGCGAACGAGTCGATCGCCAGCGGCAGGTCGGCCGCGCGGAGGGTCCACAGCAGGGAGAAGTCGGGCCCGCCCGACGAGGACGAGGCGAGCAGCCCGGGCGCCTGGGCCAGGATGGGCGTGATGCCGACGCCGCCCGCGACGAACACGGCCGCCTTCTTCGTTGCACCGTCTCCGCCGCCCAAGGGCGCGCGGAACTCCTCCGACCCGCCGAAGCCCAGCACGGGAAGCTCCAGCGGGACGCGAGGGTTCTGCCTCCACAGCAGGCCGGTCGCGGGGCCGTGCTTCCTGGCCGTGATCTGAAACTCCGTGCCGTTTCTTATCGTGTCGTCGTCGGCGGTATCGGTGGCGGCGTTGGAGACGGTGAAGGTACGCACGAAGTCGTCGTTCAGGCTGGCCGGGTCGTCCTCGCGCATGTGCGACCAGCCGATGTCCAGCTCAGGCCCGAAGTCGAGCGTGACGTGCTGCCCGGGCTTCCACTTCTTCAGTTTCCCCGCGGTCTCGAGCCTGAAGGTGAACCGCGCGACGGTCGGCGTGATGATGTCCCTGCTGACGAGCGTGGCCGTCGCGGGCGGTTTCGCGTCGGCGCCCTGGGGAAGGGCAGGGTCCTCCTTCTCGGCGGCGAGGCGCCGGACGGGCGGGTTGTAGGGGCTGTAGTCCGGGGCGCCGCTGCCGCGGAACGGCAGGCCCTTCGCCACGTACCTGGCCGCGGTGACGTGGACCTTGACGGCGAGCCTGGTGTGCGGGAGGACTCGCCCCGCGCTGGCGCCAACGAGGATCTCCGTCTCGCCCGTCAGGTAGAGCACGTCGCCCGAGTCGAAGTCCGGGACGCAGATGCCGACCAGAGGCCGGACCTGCATGTTGCCCAGGCTCTGGTACAGGCGGTTGCCCGAGTACTCCGGGTAGACAAGGTCGACGCCGTCGACGCGGCTGTTGCGCATTACGCGCACAAAACCCGGCGGCCCGCCGCGGTGGTTTGTGTCCATGGTCTTGCTGTCGGCTGATGCCGTCGAGAGAAAGAACAGGTCCGCCCTGCCCAGCAGCTCGACGGCGTCTTCCGGGAGCGGGAGGGCGTCCGAAACCAGCCGCGGCTCTGGCACAGCGGCGCGGATGTCGCGCTTGTTGAGATACTTGGGGCAGTTCCCCAGGCCCTCCTCGATGAGCACCACCATCTCAGCCCGGCCGACCCCGTCTTGTCCGCCCCCGAGCGGGCCTGGCTCCATCACGACACCGCCCTCGACTAGCCTACCGCCGAGTTTGACCCGGTCTCTCGTGGCGAGGTCGATGCTCAGCCCAGAAACGACCTTCCCGCCGCCGGAGGCGAACTCGGCCGGGTCCATTTGGTATTTCCTGCCGCCTCCATCCTCCTTCCCTAGCCCGCCGCCGAGAAGGGCCGATATCACCGGGTCGTTTTCGGCGTCCACAAGGCTCCCAGCCATGAGCAGGTCATGCCCGATGGGCCTCGCAAACCCAGGCACCCCGCCCCAGACGGTAGTCCATGGCTTGCCATCGTCGTCTAGGGCGCCCAGGGCCACGAGCGGCGACACCTGCACGCGGTAGCCGTACCTTGCTGGGAAGCCCGCGGTTGTTGGGTTCTCTGGGGTTGGTACATGGACCATCTTGTGCACTGCGAGCTCGCCCGCGTGCCAGGACGGCCGCTGGAGGTGTAATGTCATGATGGTTGCCTGGCTCGCAGCCGTTCCCTTTTCTGGCTTTGTAGCTGCCCTGTCGAGATCTTCCTCTCAGGTGATGACCAAACTGAAGCTGGAGATTATGGATATTTCACGTCTTCTGGTGAGATACGTTGATCGATGTTGGATGACTGCTCTGTCTTCCCGTGCATTCAACTGGGCATCACCCAGATGTCGTTGCTTTTAAACCACAAGTTCGTTTGTAATGTAGGCTATCTCGATTCCCGTCATCAAATCCCGCCTGCAGTCGAAGAGCTTCGAGAATCAAATCCTCGCGGGCGCTGAGTCGAGGCCATCACGTTGATGCGACACGGCTGGGCCTGAAAGGCGTCTTACCCGTGACAAATCAGTAGGGCGTGGAAATGGCAAGGCGCGGGCTGGGCTCACAGCGGCCGGGCTGGGCGATTCTCCGCACGCCACAAAGCCCGTCAATGCTGTGACGCGCTGTTCAGTGACCGTGGGCGCCGTTAAAAGTATATCACTCCAGCTTACGCTTAGTGTAAATGTAGTCTTTTTGCTAAGCAGCTGTGTAGCAACGGCGCATTTTGATAATACGGGCTTCCACCTGGCGGTCTTTCAACCAGTCACAATTTTAGAAAAGATTTAGAATGTTTGGCATCCCCATCAGAAGTCAAAAGAAGGGTCATGCCGCGCCAATGGGCGCTTGCCAGTCCACATCGTGCAGTGCCGTCGAGGCATCACAGGTCGGCCAGTCAGAGCAGACCAGGTCCGGTCCGGCCGATGCCGGCTCTCCGATCGGGCCCACCAGCCCGAGGCGGCCGCACCGGACCCCGCGGGCCTGAGTCGGAAGCATTGTAACCACACGGTCGGGTCTGTAGCGACACAATCTGGGTTGAATCACCATGTCCAAATTGAGGAAGCCGGGTGGCTTGTCACTGAGACGCTTGTCTATTGCCCCCCGAGAATCGCTGCTTTGAAGCCAGTCAATTAAGACGAGGTCGACTGTCGACCTCAGGCGGGCGTCCGTTCCGACCATTAAGGGCGGGATCATGAGAATAGACCTCTTGGACAGCATGAGTCATCTTAGTATGACGAGTTTAGAAACTTCCATCCTCAACACATCTGTCCCCATAAGACATGAACGTGTCTTCTCATCATCCTGAAGAAATCCAAGTGCCAAACACATATAGGTCAGACCGACGAATTCCTAAGTCGTCACTAAATAGGTGTCCGCAGCCACTCACTTCACTACCACAGCCAGATCGCACAACAAAAGCCAGCCCAATATGACCATCACCATCCACCTCGTCCGCCACGCGCAGGGCTTTCACAACCTGACAATCATCAACCAACAGATCCCAGATCCGTACCTGACGCCCACAGGCAAGGAGCAGTGCGCCGCCCTGCGCGCCAGCTTCCCGCACCACGACCGGCTCACGCACCTGGTGGCCTCGCCGATGCGCCGCACCCTCCAGACGTGCGAGCAGTCGTTCCGCCCGGCCGTCGACGCCGGGCTCAAGGTCGTCGCGCAGCCGCTCGTGCAGGAGGTGTCGACGCTCCCCTGCGACGTCGGGTCCGAGCCCGAGGTGCTGGCCGCCGAGTTCGGCGCCTGGGCCGACCTGTCCGGCGTCCCCAAGGGGTGGAACGACAAGAGCAGCCCGGACTCGCCGTGGGCGCCCCGCGTCGAGGCGCTCGAGGAGCGCGCCAGGAAGGCGCGCGTGTGGCTGCGGGACCTGGGCCGGCGGTACAAGGCTGAGGGCCGTGGTGATAGTGCCGATATTGTCGTCACGACCCATGGGGGTATCTTGCACTTTCTCACGCAGGACTGGGATGGGATGGATCTCACCAGAGGTAAGATGCGTCAGTGTGGCTTTTCGGCATCATTTGTGCAGTTGTGGTAGTGATGCTGTTGGTGGTGCTGGTGAGGGAGCTTCTCTGCCGGACTCATACTAACATGACCCTGCAGGCACCGGGTGGGATAATACCGAGTACAGGAGTTACGAGTTCGACGACCCAGAGGGCGACGACGCCGAAGCCAAGATCCACGAGACGAAGCCCAGCTGGCGGAGGAGGCGCGGCAGCGCCATCGGGCTGACCAGCACCGAGCAGCAGCAGATGCGGGCCGTCGTTATCGAGGCCTACAGGAAGGAGTTTGAGATACCCAACGGGTCGGCAGCCGAATAACCGAGTTGGAGGTTTTCATCCTGTCCAACAGAGACAGACACGAAGGCGTCCATCCGCGCGGGTGCGTCGACGTGGGCGGTTCAACAGGCGGTACAGCCCGCGCTGGGTAAGCGCTGATGCTATGTTTGCATCGGGTGGCATGCGTAGAAGATAGACACAATTATTCCGGGGCTAAGATAGACGCAGCCCCCAAAATTATCAGAAACAACTAAACTCGGATGGGGCGATCAGGCGGCGGTGGGGACGCAGGAGCTGCTTCGTGCTGTTCGCGAGATGCATCTGGTCTCGCAGCTCGCGGCTATTTGCCGAGCCGGAAAGTTCTCGGTTTGTTTCTACGGCTGCCATCATGCCTTGGCTGAACCCGGGATCCAACAAGCTTCATTTGTGGTGAAATAGACCCTCTCACTACAGAAAGTCACTCGGAATTGCACACACCGAAGTGCATACTCGGAGAAAGTATGCTCTGTTGTGGGCAGATTGCGCGTCCGAAATAGTATGCTTTGACAGATGGAACAGAATACCCCTCATTCGCATCAACTCGTGACGAGAGGCAGTGAGACGCAGGAATGCGCAAATTGCTGCAGCCAGCATGGCACGGTTCGGTTTACCGGCAAGTAGATAAGCTTCTGGCGAGCGACTCATGAGAAATCGGTAGTCCACATCGTCAGCTGCGTTGAGCTTCGTTGGTATCCAGAGCTTTTGATTGCCCAATTTGCGGTCACAGTAAAGTGAGTGGTAATGATAGTGTGTCCTCGTCAATTGGGAGCATTGAGTTGGTGCTGTGGCGTGCAAGAAAGCTGGATTCCTACTGTGCGAGCATGCCTAGCTTGGAGCGATGGGACTCTGATGGTGTCACAGAACCCGCCCCATCCGTTCGCAGCTCGGAAGAATACCTAGCCTGCTCCACCGCGGAGGCGCCAGGGTCTCTTTCTGACCTTTTTTTCACTGCGATGGAGCCGCGCGACAAGCTTGGCTTTGACACATGACTGACATGACGGAATCGTCGTGTCCCGGGGACGTCTGTGGCAATTGTGAAGGTCGCGCAGAGACACAAGACAAGACCTCCGTATGCAGGAGCTCCTGCCCAGGTCGGTCTGCAGCCAGGCTAACTCGGTACGTTCCGCTCTCAGCGTGGCCAGCGGCCAAGGCAGCCCAATAACAGAGCTATTGGAACAGCGCGGGTGAAACGAACCGCCGAACACGTGGACGGGGCGGGTGGATAGAGGGAGGGCCCCATGAACTGCGGCCTGCATACAGCATTCTGTCGTGTGTTTGGCTGGCTGGGAGGCTGGGTTTTTGGCCGGGCAGTGCAGTTAGTAGGTAAACATTTTCCAATGATGGATGCGGCCACCTGGCCAAACAGAATGACGAAGTAGACGCCCTTGTCGTTGATCGGTGGATGTTTTGTTTCAATGGTTCAACGGCTCGACGATGGCTGTCGTCCTCGTCTGTCCTTTTCTGCCAATGTCGGCGCTTGAATGGGTATGCGGAGTAATACCGAGCAGCTGGCAGCCCCATGCAGCCCATGGTGTCTCATCCAGATGGCCACAAGCCATGGGAGACGCTGGCAGGCGACTTGAGAGGCTGTCGATCGGAAATAAGGGGGGCTCCCAGGGAGGTTGCCAACGATGACTGGCAGCACGGGAACAAGCCAATCGAGAGTCCCACGGTTCGAAGGGCTCAAGGGATGGTACCGATGGGTTTGGCGCTAAGGACAGATGCAGGATAGCGCATCCTCGAACAGAGGGTTCCTGCGTCAGACAGGGGCCTTCTGACAGGCATTGGCCACCCACGGGATGGTGCCACAGCGGGCCCAGTCCTCAGCCCAAAGGGTCGCGGGTGTACTGCAAGATAGAGCCCACAGCCTGCCTCGATACCCCTCTGATAGCAAGTCTGCCCATTGTTGGCCTCCAACAATAACATGTCAATCTCCAAGATGGGTCATCCTATATGTCAGTCTACATGCTGCATGGGGAAACCCCCTGCTTAGCCCTTGCGACTCACGCTCTCTGAACTTTCCCTCAAACACGCTCCCGCCGACGGCGTCTTCATGCCGGGCAGTGCCCATTCAACCTTGCTGTCGCCCATTGACGTTGCGTTGGTGCACTCCCTCCCCCTTCTTCGTCCCCTCCCCGCTCTGCCACAATCACCACCACTTGGGATGAAAGAGGCGGCCTCCTCCAGCGGCCAGGCGACCGTTCATTAGACCTCCTGGTCACCCACACTCATTCAGCACAATATCAACAATCGTCGCTCATTTCTTGCGCGAGTAACATTATCGATCATCGCAATACGCATTGTCCACTAAATGCCCCATTTCCACTTACACCTGCTCCGAATCTGATACCCAGCCTTGTCCACTACCGGGCAAAGCGAAGACGATCAAACCTGTGGCAGTCTGTCACCACCCGATAAACCCAAAAATCCAACACACCGGGACGCGCAGCCAGCCGCCATCCCGACAGACTCCAGAGTCTCGAGTCTCTTTGCTGCCGACATACCCATCCTCCCGGCTTCTCACCACTTGCCACACACCACCAGGCGGGAACCTTGGTGCCTTCATCCATGCGCTCGCTTTCATCGTCTCCATCCTTTCCGTTCTCTCCCACACGGCTGGCCCAGAAGAGTAACGACGCGGGCAACTGACTCCTTGGGATTGCCGAACTTGATTACGTCGATCAGCCCCAGAATAGCAGCCTTGGCAGTGTCAGTATGAGAGGCCCTCCATAGCATCAATCACTTCCGCTGTCGTGTCGCATATTCGTCTGGTCTCCCTCTCCCGAGCCCACACCTTGACTGGCCTGCCTCCTGTCACTCCCTCCAAGGGACCGGTCCAACTCCACTCCTGCAACCTTTCTCTTCTGCCCTACCGGCAGCCGAATATCTCCCGAGCGTCCAACACACACGAGGACGCCGAGCATCATTCTTTCACCACCATTCCATTGTCGACAACTTCGCAGGCGAGGGTACGACTTTGGTCCATGACGGCAACGACGAGTTTTCTTTGAGTTTCGGTCCGATCATTTCCACCGGGGGACGCAGCGGCGCTGGGACCACTCTACGACTCTCCGTTTCCTTCAATTCTTTCCGACGGGGTCGACGGCTCGCTTTTTCCTCTAGGGCAGGATCCATTGAATTTCCCGTGACCGGATTCACGAACCAACGACAAGATGGGTTGCATGAGCCATCGCAGACCGAACGTTCAGGTCCGGCCTGAGCAGAAGTGGGACTACATCGTGAGTACTGGGTCGGCGCTACGCTACAGACGGGGCTGTTCATCGTGACTGATAATTTCTCCTGCTGTAGCAACTAAACGACTTCAAATCGGGGAATGCCTTCACGTACTTCGCATACGGCTACCTGTACTTCTCACTTATCTTGTCGACAGCTGTGTACGGAGTCGACACCTTCACGGCCGTCAACCTGCTCGCCTTTAACAAATGGTCCTCCGAAATCCAGCCGGCCGTCTCATTCGACATCACGAAATGGATTTTTTCCATTTGTATCATTCTGTCCTTTATCAACATTGGGTACGAGCACATCCGAGCTCAGCGCATCATGAGGCGGGGTGCCGTCGCCGAGTCGTACCTGGACAACTTGGCTGTGCGTCTGGAGAGTGTCAAGATGGGCAAGGGCAAAGGATGGCGAAGATTCCTCGTCTTTGCAGAGCTGACAAAGAGTAAGAAGGGGGCTGAGTACATCGCCCTCTTCACCTACTTCAGTTTCCAATGTTTGTGCCACACTCCCCACTACCACAACATAGCAATGACTAACACGATTTCAGCCTGGATTCGCGTCATCTTCTGCTCTGGACCGCGGCAGGCTGTCAATGCCCTCACCCTGTACTCGGTATATACTGCAAAGCTTGCGGTAGAAGGGGACACCTTTGAACACAGTCTAGAGAGCTTCTTCGACAAGATCAAGACGCTCGCCGAGCAGGATTATCAGCAGGCCTTGATTCTTTCCGGCATGCTTTTCACCCTGGTAATCTGGGCCTTCTCCATGCTGTCGCTCATTATCGGTGCCCTGTTCTTCGTCTTCTTCCTGTGGGGTTGGATTCCAAGGGACGACGGTGGTCTTTCGGGATACTGTGAGCGGAAGATTAACAAGCGGTTGATGAAGATCGTCTCGAAGAAGGTTAATGCGGCCATTGAGGACCAGGAGCGGGCACGGAAGAAGGCCGAGATGAAGGCCGCCAAGAAGGCAGGCGAGCTGCCGCCCGAGGAGCGCAAGGCCACTCTGCCCAACCTCATGCCTAAGGACAGCGGTGACGACAAGCTTCCGGGTATGCCGATGCTCAGCAGGAACGACACCATGGCCACGCTGCCCCTGTATACCTCCAGGCCGGGCACACCAAACGGTAGTCAACCTGCCTTGCCTGCCTTCGAACTCAACCAGATCCGACCCATGCCCAGCAGGACGGGCACGACAACGACTGTATCAAGCCGAGCGCCTCTGCTCGCCGCGGGTGCAGAGATGGGACGTGCATCTCCGGCTTTGAGGTCTCCCGTTGGTGGCCCTCCGCCTCTTAGCAGGGTGCAGACCAATCAGTCGAGCTTTGGTGGTTCTTACACGCAGACACCGTCATCATACTCGCCAGAGAGCAACTACCCTCCCATGCCACAGCCAATTCGGTCACCCACGTCGTCATCTATTGGTTCTTACGGGATGCCGCCGAGGTCAAACATGACACCAGCGCCACGTGGAACGTTCGATGACTACAACTCGGGCCGAGCTAGTCCAGCTCCGTTGAGGCAAATGCCCTCGCACTCGTCTTTCGACGACTACAGTGGCCGATCAAGTCCAGCCCCATCAGCAATTCCACCACGGATGATGCCTGGGTTCCCGCAAGGAGGCTACCCTGGCGCAGGTGGTCCTGGAGGTTACCCTGCAAGGAGCGCGACTGGTCCTGTGCCGAACCGTGGACCACCAATTCCACAGCCACAGAGGAACATGACAGCTCCAGTGCAGCCGGGCATCCGGAGACAAGGGACCGGGGAGTTCCGCACCCACACACCTGCCCATTCGGAGGCGGGAAGCGGATATTTCAACCCATCTGCTCCCGGGGATGCCCGCGACTACCAACGGCCACCCTCGGACGAGTACCAGTACCGGCCCGGCACTGCTCACAGCCAACGGTCCATGAACAGCCAGCCAAGCAGACAACCACCATATGGCAACGGGCCGCCGCAACACAACAGGCAGCCCACAAACGGCAGTGGTTGGGGTTCGGATCTGGAAAGTCAACGAGGAACACCTGGACCACGATATTAGACCCAATCCGATTGCTTTCCTGGCTCTCCCGCCCACATAAACTCCTTCTCTTCCCCCGCCTCTTAACTTAAAATGGCTCAATACTACCCGACTTCTTTGATACCTTGATACCTTTCTTGATTCACTTCATTCCATACGAGACATTAGAAATGTTCAAAATTACTTATACCACACTCGTGAGGCCGGGAAAGTGGAGCCCGGGACGTGAAAAGGAGGCCCGTTTTGAACGGCGTGTGTACAATTACATTATGTTTTTTCTATATGTTGCATTTTGGGATTGATGTCTATGTGGCCGGGAGCGAGGCTCATTTATGGCGAACTTTGCATTAGCATCCCCTGACACGAACTCAGGATGGAATGAATATGAAAGATAATTATCCATGCTCAAAGGACCTGATTTATGCAAAGCTCTTGGACCGGTGTGTGAGCAGCGATTTGACATCAATCTTGGTTTGGACGGGAGTGGGAACTTTCGTCCACCTCCCTTGTTCTATTGTGTCTAATGAAATCCAAGATGGTTCAGCCCTGATGGCGTCCGTCTGCATTCCCCAAAGGCACTGCATTGCACTGCCCTGCTTGATAACAAGTATCCAAGTGGTTGTCCCCCATGCGCCCAGAATAAGAAATGCCCACACATGGCGCAATTAGATAGCAATCGCGGCGTTTCCTTTCCTTCCTTCCAATGGCTTTCCCAGTTCATATGCAAATGCCGTAAACACGTCTTCGTCGTTACATAGGGTTTTCCCTCCCGCCGTACATCGTTCATTATATGGACGTTATATCGCCAATCTTTGTCCTGCACCAATCGCTGGGATTGCTAGGGTATCCAAAAACGTGTGCAGTGATGGTGATGGTAGTCATGCCGCACCGCCCCGATGTCTCCAGTCCGGATCCGGGCTTGATGGCACGCCTCTCTTCTCGTAAATATCTCTCTCATGTTGGCCCCCACCTGAGGGAGGACTATTTCTCTTCGCTCTCTCCTTCGCCGCAGAAGAAGGGCCGGGGGGAGTCCCGACCGTGATCAGTCGTTTATTATGTGGCTGCTGCTGCTGCTGCCAGAGGACCCGGAGGTGACGGACATTGAGCGGCGGGCGATGGAGACTAGCCTGTAGATGCCGAAGGAGATGAGCGCGAGGACGAAGAAGAGGACGATGATGATAATCGCGATTGTGTCGTTTTCCTTGACCATCTTGGCGGATTCGTCTCTTCCGAGACCCCTTTGGAAGAAGGCGGTGTTGTAGAGGTGGTCGTGAGGGGCTAGAACGGCGACGGAGGCGGGCTCTCTGGAATGGAAGCGGGGAAGATAGCTTCGATGAGTCTATTCTTCGGTTCTCTGGAATGCTGAGCACACGGCTGGCAGACGAGGCTGTTCTAGAGCGTTGTTGTCTGTTCGAACGAGGGACTCGTGTACGAGGGTGGAGCCGGTGACGAGCGTGTAAGTCTCGACAAGAGGATACAAGCACACAGCACCGCACGGTCAGGAGGATATGAGGCTGTGGGATGCAAGACAGAGAGTCAAGAATGGAGAATCAGGATATGGAGGAGGAGAAAAGGTTACAAACAGTACAGGACGACAATTTGGTTTTGTGGTGGCCAGACAAAGTACCCGACCCGGTGCAGCAGCTAGACCTGGAGCTTGGGCTACTAGGTGGTTGCTGGCGCTGGCGCTGAGGTTGCTCGAGGAAGCTTGTTGCCCCGCCACCAAATATGCCATGTCAATAAATCGGCGGGCTGGGGGTGGGTCCCGTCCTCTCGTGCGGGCGCCGACCCCAACCACCGCTAAGCCGGATCTGATGGGCTCCTGCAAGGAACGACCAGCCCATTCTGTTGTTTGAAACCAGGGCCTGATTATTCCTTGGAATCAGGAAGTCTTCTTCTCGCTGCTGACGTCGTTGGCTTACTGTTCCTGACGTTGAGCCTGGCCCATCTCAAATCTGCGGTTATGGCCTTTCTTTGGAGCAGTACCTCGCAGTAAAAAAGTAGGGCGGAATCCGGTCTGAAGCTTTGATCCCTGCTTCCCCAGGCCCATGGGTCGATCGGCAGGGAGCTAATAATTTAGGGCTGGCCCAGCCCCACCTCGGACGTTTACATGGACATGACACGATATCTACCGCCAACCTCTCCAGCTCTGTGAATCAATTCAATGTGAGCTGATGCTTTTACTTGAATTCGCGGCGGGTAGCCCAGGCGCGATCATGAAATTATCCACTTCGGCGCCTCAGGGTGTAGTCACTCGAACGACGCAGACTCGTTGTGGCATCTTCACGCTGGCCCATAGTCCTGGTGATTTCCATGAGAATCGACACGTGTTGCCAAGGTCTCGCGCACTATGTCCAATACCATACCACACGTCCTTAGATCCCGTCTGTTCAGGATCCCTCCCATGGCAGATCAAGACGTGTTCAACCGACAAGAACGAACATTGAGCAGGGTCCGTTGCTTTTAAGCCCTAGACACTCTGTTCCAAGACAGTGTAGCCTCGCCTTAACTTACCGGACGGACCAACATCACGGACACGATGGTCCTCTGGCATGAGCTTGGAGTCGCCCAAGGGATTATATGATGGAGGACAATGGCGGAATCCAACAAGCTTCATGATTCAAACACCTGTAGACTGATTTCGATATGTGGCGCCAAAATGATATCTATAATACGTTCAATCTTATCATCTTATCTTCTGTTTCCTTCATCACTTATCATCTTTTCTTCTTAGCTGCACAAATGGATGTGATTTATATCAACGCTAGCAGCGCTATTGTTATAGATGGCCGCCTACGAGAAGAGTCACAAACCCAACGTACCAAATCGATTGATTGGTGTGGTATGTCAACGCTGTGACCCAAGCAAGGTCTCGCAACATTCGAAGACATCGGTACTCATACCTCCCATTTTAGCATGTCTTCACATGGCTCGTTAGGGCCGTAGTTGATGGCATTCCACCACTCCCAATTTCGGGCCACCCCCGCTTGGTTGCCTCTCGCCTGTTTTTCGAAATATTCTTCCTCGCTCTTCACCATGTAGTGGTGCAACACAACCCTGTCCCTGACAGGAGGCCGATGCCCCGCCCCTTCGACCACATCCCCGTTTTCGACCATGGTGACCGTGTCATTCAAAGTGTTGAAGTCGTGCGGCGAGGCGCGGTTCCTGTTGTAAAGCGACGGCTTCACCATGCTCTTGATGAATTCGTTGAGCGCTGTATCACCTAACTCGGGAATTTTGTCGGCGGCGACTCTGTCGGTCATACACTCCGTGTACGCCCGCCGGGTTGAGGGCTGGCGGTGTATGTGCCGGTTTGCAGTATGCGTCCACCAATTCAAGGCCACCGCCCCTACTTTCGGGTCCTCGAGGAAAGGTTGCAGGACGTCTTGAAGGGTCTCTTCGGTCAAGATACCAATATATTCGTCCACATCGAAGTATGCTATCCAATCGTGGTATAGTCCCCACCGCCGGTTACATTCGTCATTGAGGTATTCCTGCATCGCTGACCCATGAGCTTCTCGCTCTTCTTCATCGAAATGTGTGAACGTGATTGCAGATGAAGGAATGCCGTAGAACCCGTCAATGTCGAAGGTGGAGAGCGGAGGGTGCGAGACGTCGTCCATGATGTAGAAGTGCTTGATCCCGATGTTGTAATAGTGGTGAATGAACCACTCGGGCATATCTCCGCGCTGATTTCGCACAGATGAGCAGAATGCGATACTCATATTCGTGTCTGGAGGTGTTAAATTTTTTATCGACGTCGTCTTCCCAGTCGACGGTGATATGATCGTGGAGGGTGACCCCGGAGGGATCAGGCACCTCACGCGGTCATAGTAATTGTAGATAGCGTCACGACCGGAGTGAAAAATCAGTCCACTGAAAAACAGAAAATGAATGACTACTAGGCCCACTGCCACGAGTGCTACGTGTCGTAGCATCACAGGTGACTGGAAAATCATGATGATGTGCGGCTCTGATGAAGAAGTTGAAGGTAGATCTACCTGCATGACAGGATCCATTGACGCTCTCAATTATAGTACCTACCTAGGTAGTATCTCATAGATAGCGCCGCTCCCTGCGCTTTGTTGGCTACCATAGCGTGTCCCTGTCGCGTAGGAATGTAGGCCATAGTCAGGGGCTTGTGGCTTCACTTGAGGCTGAGACGGCACACTTCAGCGATAACAATTCTATATTTTTATTGGCTTATCAATAGTGGCATTCTGCGGCAGTGGCATATTTTCCAGTGCCAGGACATCTGGGGCGCCATCGAATAATGAACTACTTCGGTGGCGGTACGACCACTTCTCGCGAGATGACGACTAACCACATGTGAGTTTTGGCCATGCCAAGAATATTGACCTGAATTTATTCCCGTTTGCTGAATCTGGAAATCATAGAGAAAGGTTGTTGGCCTTGGATACGTACCAAGTAAGTCAAATGGTCAGATACCATCCCGTGCTCGTGTGTGCCCAGATGACAAGGGGAAGCGGCAATGGCGAGCGGAAATTTCCGCACATCCATCCTACGACTTACTCTCAAGGGGGAAGATGAATGGCAATATTACATCTCTCCCCCACACACTTCAGGGTCTGTGAATGACTTGTCTCAGCCATGTAAGATGCGCCAAGGGATGAAGCATTTCCGATGGACTATGAAATCCTAAACCAATCGCCGCAAGCATTACTGAGACGGAAAAGAAGTCACGACTCATTAAACATGTATCAAGAATCCTCTCCCCCGTGATTGGAAAGTGAGTGACATTTCAACCTTCCCTAAAGTATCACGCGGCCTCGTCAACAATCTCCAGGTTGCCCACCTTGAAGGTCTTGCCCTTGCGGTCACCATAATCACCGCTGTTATGATAGTCCTTGACTCTCGTCCGCACGTACTCGAGCCCCTTGACCGGCGCCGCATCCTCGGGCCGCTCACCCACGAGCCCCAGCCTCTTTAGCAGCGGCGATGGCGCCGGCTTGATGTCGACGTCGTTGCCCGGGCGCACAAAGTAGAACAGCCCCAGCCTCTTGCCGCCGACCTGGTCCGGCGGCGGGCGCGTGACCCTGTGCGTCGTGGACCGCAGGTACGACGCGGACCAGAAGTCGAGAGTGTCGCCCACATTGCACACGATGCCGCCGTCGACGGGCGGGACGTACTTCCACTCGCCCGACGCGGTCCGGATCTGCAGGCCCGCGACGTCTTGGCTCCACAGCAGCGTCAGCGACCCGAAGTCAGTGTGCGCGCGCGCCCACGTGTTATCGACCTTGTCGTCATCCTCACAGGGCCGTGGGTAATAACACATGTAGCGCAGGTGGTCGTCGGAGGGTTCGTCGTAGCGGTGCGAGTCGGCGAAAAAACCCTCCGGCAGCTCGAGGATAAGTGCAAAGAGGCGTAGGATGCGGTCCGCTACGCCCAGCGCCTTGCGGCTGAAGGCCTCGATCTCGGGTGTGTAAGCGTCGAAGAAGGGGTGCCGCGGCTCCGAGTTGTTGGACTCGGTGAACTTGGCGTGGTTGTACGACTCGACATTGTCGCGGACGTCGGTGCCGTAGACGGTGCGCTCGTGCAGCTCGCGGTACCCAAAGTAGTTGCCGCTGGCGAAGTCGCACTTGTACTGCGGCTGGGCCTTCTCCCCGTGCGGGAGGGCGAAAAACGCTTGACCAATGTCGTACTGCCGCTGGATCTCCTCTTCTGTGAGGCCGGTGCCTGTCACGCTGAAGAATCCCGTGTTGTGGACCTGGTGGATTGTTAGCGGGTGAACGGCTCACGGTGGGATGTTGAGAGAATGCGAGATCTTGCATTGTAATACATACAGCATCTCGCAGTTCTGCCGCAAGCTTCTCCTTGCCGCCAGGTTCGTCAAAAGTTGAGAGATCTAGGACTTTTATATCGGCCCACGGGAGGTCATACGACGTCTTGGCTGGCCGCTTCCACTTGGGCAAGGGCAAAGCTTCGGAAGGGCTCAATGCGGAAGGCATTTTGATAAGTCGATGCTGTGTACAAGTATGGAATGGCCGCAATTTTGTTGTGAGCGGAGCTTCTGATGATAATTGGGAGAAGAGTGAATCTCTAAGTATGACGTCCCGATATCTCGCTCAGCGACCCCGACGTTTAAGTATGCGAATCCCAATAAAGGTTAGTTTAGATGCATCTATATTTCTCCAACTTGGATCGTTGCACCAATTCTCGCTGAGGAGTTCAGGGTCACCTTCGGTTGAGATGCAGTCCTGACGAGCACGCCATTTGAGCTAAGATGGTGAGGAGAAGATATGGGGAATACCATTAGTAGACCTCTTGTAGCTTGATGGTGATCTGTTGAATTCTGGATGGCGACAGCCGGAAATAATACCGGCAGGCTGCACATGTGTTCGGCGAAATCGGGATCCATATGAAGAATTGGGCATACTGGATTATAGCATGTTGATACTCTCCGCGGATCAAATAGCATAACAGCTGTAGCAAGTGACTCGCTTCGTCGAGTTCTGCCAGGCAAACGCCGAGATGTTGGTTCCTCGAGATTTTTATAGACTCAAACCAAAACTGGTATTACTTCTTGAAGCCAAGGTGCTCCTATGTCAATAGTAACGGACCAGGTAGTCAGAGGTCGCAGAACGTGCCACAACAATTCCGGATATCGCAGTCACACTGAACTCCTCACAGCACGTCATTGTGGATTTGCGTGACATGAGTGGTATTCATAAATTCTTACAGTCGGGGGAAATGTGATTATGCAAATATAGGGGCGAGAAGTAGAATATATTAGATTTCTGCTCGTCATAAGTGAGAGTCTCTGCCCGTATGCGCATCAGTGCACACAACTATTCGGGACCCTATACGATAACGCCACAAGCACGACCTCGAGAGCAATACTTTCAAGATGTCGTCAAAGACGGACTCACAAGGCTTCAAATCGCCCGTCATCCACTCGCCATCCGACTCGAGCACCACAGACCCAGAGCAAGATGACCACCGAGCCCTCGCAGCAGGCCTCAAATCCGCCCACCGCAAGGTCGACCGCCGGCTGGTCCTGTGGTACTCGTTCGTGTACCTGATCATGCGCATCCACGTGTCCAACATCAGCAACACGGCCATCATCAACCTGGAGGAGGGCGAAGGCATCAAGGCGCAGCTGGGCCACTTGACGTCGCAGCAGTGGGCATGGGTGCTCAGCATCTTTTACTACCCATACATGCTGCTGGAGCCCTTCGCGACGCTGGCGCTTAAGCGCTTCACGCCGCGGCTGTGGATGGCGCGCATCATGGTCACCTGGGGCGTGGTCAGTATGTGTCAGGGGGCGACGTCTAACTATGCGGGCATTCTGGCGTGTCGGTTCTTCCTTGGGGCCGCTGAGGCTGGGTTTTATCCGGGTGTTTTGTAAGTGGAAGAAAGACAAGGACCGACCCGCTGTGAGACTTATATAATGCTGATATCATGGTTTACATATGTAGGTATCACTTCAGCTTCTGGTTTCCAACTCAGAGGCTGTCATTTCGAATCGTGGGTTTATCATACTTTTAGAATATCTGCATGAGTGCTGATATCCACCCAGGCTTTCTTCTATACGGCTTCGGCCACACTATATTTGTTCGATTATCTAGCTAACTTTTGGTCTTTTTTTCATTATTTTAACTACCTACTAGCTACTTAGCCTTCCAACTACTCTTCAGCCTAAAGCTTATACACAAAATCAATAACAGCACAATAGATGCTACAAGTATCCTCCTCCTTCAGCAACTTAAAGCCCTTACACAATAGCTTATTTTTCTTCCTCCTTTTAAATTCCTTTTTAAGTTCACCTAATTCTAAGCTTAAAATAAAACCCTATATCTAAAGCAGGATATAGCGATTATTTATATCTTTAATATTGTCTTTTAAGAGATTATAATTATTAGTTACGCAGCAAAATTAATTTCTATAATTTTATAGTAGATTTTAGGTATATCTAAGAAACTCTTATAGAAAGTTATCCAAATTAAACTATTATTAACATTAGAAACTATATGCTTAAGTACTAATTATAGTGTTACTCTGCAGGCTTACCATGGTAACAGCGTTCTTAGGAGCTTATGTTTAGTCTGCTGCTGGTCTCAACTAGCCTTGTCTATGCGGCTTTACGAGGCTGTTTATGTTTTTAAGACGATTATATTTACAGATCTATTATTATCGGCATTATATACCTATCTAATGCTGGGTTTTTAAGCGTTTACTACTGTATGAAGGGACCGCTTACGGCTTTAAAAGAGCATATATACGGATTAAGAACGAAACCACCTTTCTTCTATGCGTGTGGCATGTTCTCGGGAACAATCAGCGGGCTGCTCGGTGAGTTGACGGAGACACACTAGAATATGCGGTCACCACTGACACAGAACTAAGCCTATGCGATCTCATTTATGAACGGTGCCGGCGGACTAGCTGGCTGGAGATGGGTATAGGCCGTCCACGTGGTTTGCTCGATTTGTCATGGCAGAGCTGACGACGCATCAGGTTTTTATACTGGAAGGACTGCCAGCGATATTCTGCGGCGCTTACACATTCTTCTTCCTGCCAGATTGTGAGTTACTTGTAACTTTTCCACCACCAGTTGCATTCCTTCTTGCCACTCCTTTTTTGGTTTTTTTGCAACTGAGTAGGGGGTGCTGGGAGGCGATGACCATCTAACGAGAAAGTTCACAGACCCGGAGACAGCTGCTTTTCTCTCAGAGCCAGAGAAGGAGGCGATTATTGCGGACCTGCCATCCCGAGCGCCGTCCATGGAATCCAAGACATTTGACGTCGACCAGATCAAGGCAATGTTCAAGAACCCAACATTTGTACCATTTCTGATAATATGGATTACACACGGCATTGGAGGCTTCGGGATTACATTCGTGCTGCCCACAGTGATATACGAACTAGGCATCTCAGACACTGCGATTTCACAACTTATGACCATGGTGAGCACAAAAAGACACATTGGCGCCGCGTGACTTCTGTCCACTAACTGGGTGCACAGCCAGCATATGCCGCCGTTTTCCTAATTCTTCTCACCTTAGGATACCTCACCCATACGAAGCGGCTCAGCCCGTGGGTGGCCGGAATCGGGCTCGAAGTCGGGCAGATTATCTTCTACATCCTCCTCATCACGGTCAACAACGCAACAGCGAAGTATATATTTGTTGTGATAGCCACGGCAGCCACACAGAGTTTCTTTCCCATAATCTGGCCAGGTGAGTTGTGTGCGACACGGACCTCGCCCTGGCCCTTCGTCCAGGGCCTAGACCTTGGTGCATGGACTTGCTGACACCGTGCCCTCGCGGACAGAACGCATCAGAGCGACGAGTGGGACGACGAGCGCAGGGCTGGCGATCGGAATCACCAACGTGAGTGGGCGGACGAGGCAGGGTGATGGTGCTGAGAGAATCGTTACTGACTCAGATGTTGCATTGTAGGGTGTGACACAGCTGATGGGCATCGTGGTGAGTGAAACCACCCTTCCGGCGTGGAATAGCCATGCTGTCTTCTATAGCTGACTGGACATCGTGCTAGGGACCACAAGTCTATCAACCCAAGTTCGGGCCGTCCTATAGGGTCAGTTACAGTACGAGCATCGGCCTGTTGACTGTGACAGTGGCCACGATCGTCCTCACTTGGTCCCTGGTGCGCAGGCAGGACAAGAGGGCGGAAGCGGCGGCCGTCGTCGAGGGCGAGAGCGTGGGCCTTCCGGACGAGAAGAACGAGGCCAAGCAATAGGGATGTTGATCGCCATGCCTTCGGTCCGCAATGGCTGTGCCATATATCCGTGCCGAGAGCTGGAGTGTGGAGTGGAGGTGGCATTGCTTGTCTGTCTTGACGCTTATTTGCCAGATTATCACAGTACCCGAGACCAGCCTGAGACAGCCGCGTGGACCGCTTGTCTTCGAAAGAGGCTGAGTGTTACTGTACCACGGGGTTCAGCAGCAGATGTTTTGTTTTCTCCCCTTGGTGGCGATAAGCTGCACCTCCTATCGACCGCCACGTCCACACGGGTTGATGGAGTGTAAGACTGGGGCCTTCAGGACCCTTGGTGTCACAGCTTCAATGGTCAGGGATGACAGCTCCATGCTGGTCACGGGAGCGCCAATAGGTCTCCGGAGATCCTTCTCAAGCTCTCAGCAATGCACATGTCGTAATGCAAGGCAATGCAATCGTCTATTAAGGTTTCTGGTCGAGCACTTGTGTTTGGCGTGCTTGTGAGTGGTAGCTGGAAGGCGTCGTCCCAAGACAAGCTGCGGTCGCTTGACAGGTCTAAGCACCTGTTGTGAACTCTAACGACGTCAGATCCAGTCGACTGGGTCTGACGTTGCCGACCAGACACCCAGAAACGGTGCTGGAGTTAGGCTTTGTTGACTCTCCCCATGTTTCGACTTGCTGACAAGCAGTACACCTTCCTGCTAGATATTGTTTTGCTGTGAAGCTGAGCATGCAGGAAGGATGTGTGGGCCTCACTCAGCTGGAAGGGAAGGCTTGAAACAGGTAGGATGGCGAACAACCCATGTGCCTGCTATACATGGTGGGGTCTGCTTTCCTTTTCTCCTCTGTCTCAGTCAGCTGCTTGTGCTCGTGCTAGATAGAAGCGACGAATGGGGCTAAGCAAGGTGGGATCCAAACGAACTGCCCAGGCCCCTTCCAGGTGCGGCCGGCCCCCCGCCAGAAGTGGTCCAGACTCAAACTTCGGAGTGGCGCCGGCCCAGGTCAGGTCAGGTCAGGCAAGGCCGAGCCCAGGGCCCTACAGTGGACATTGGTAGGCTGGTAGGGTGGTGGTAGACCGAAACGGCTTTGAAATCGCGTGCCGTGAAATATCCCGTTTCTCTTGTTTTTGCACCGACCATCGGCGGTAACTGGCATCCATCCAAACGCACAGCCCACCTTCTTTATTGGTCGCTTTTCCCTTTCCATCATTGACCATCCGAGAAAACGGTCTTAGTCGGGTAGTTGGACCAGTCTACTTTTCCTCTTCCCTCTCTCAAGACACTCATTCGTTGTCAATCCAGCATTTTGCTCTTCCCCAGCAAATACCACGCAGCTGGCCATCACCATCGCACGCTGCAATTCGTCATCGCACTACCGCAGCCCTGTTGCCCGACCACAGAGGGGTAACAACTCGACGCTGACTCTGTTTGTTGCGGCCCACGGCTTACTCGGAGTCTTGGACCACACTGATTGAAGTGGGCATCTCCATTCCAGGCAACATCAGCTAGCTTCTCTTATCGGATCGGAACTGATCTGGTCTCGTCGCTCTCAGAATCTGGTCTCGTCGCTCTCAGATTCCCAACAAGACACACCTCGGCTGTTGCTTCGCTTCTGTCTCGATTGCGGCTTTCGGCATCGCAGTGCAACCAGCCCCCCCCCGCGCACCCACTGTCTACATAACCCTGCCTTCCCTGTCGCAATCGTAGTCACAGACAGTCCAGTTACATCCACAACCCCGAGACTCGCCCTTGCAGCCAGCCCTTGAACCCCTCCTCCCATTCAACCGCTGCGACTGACCGAGAGTCATTACTCATAAATCAAACCGACGTCCAGCATTCATCATTCCCTGCCAATCTTCTTCGACTTCCACCAACCCCTCACCACCGAACATGACAGCCGAATCTTCCCAACAACAGCACTTGGCCGACCCTCCCATCGACAGGATGGATCATGATCTTGACCAGGACGCCCAAGAGGCCACCACCTCGCTGCCAAACATCATACCGGATTCACAATTGTCGCCAGACACCTACCGATTTCCCTCAGAGCGACTGCTGCGGAGGCAAAGACACGAGGGCAAAACACCTCTGGTTTTGGTTGCTTGCGGCTCCTTCAGGTCCGTTGTTCCCCCTCTTCCGTCCTCACTGCCGGACGTGATGACGCAAAGCGAGCAACCTTACTGACAAATGCCGCCATCCCCACAGCCCCATAACCTATCTCCACTTGCGCATGTTCGAGATGGCCTCCGACTACGCTCGCTTCAATACCAAGTATGAAATAGTCGGTGGCTTCCTGTCCCCAGTCTCCGACGCCTACAAGAAGCCTGGCCTGGCTCCCGCCAAACACCGAATTCAAATGTGCTCCTACGCCGCAGAGAAGACCTCTGAGTGGCTGACCTGTGACCCATGGGAGGCCATCCAATCCAAGTACTTCCCCACCGCCCAGGTCCTCGACCACTTCGACCACGAGATCAACCAGGTCATTGGCGGCTGCGAGGATGTCCACGGTAACAAGCAGCCCGTACGCATCGCCCTGCTCGCCGGAGCGGACCTAATTCAGACCATGAGCACCCCTGGTGTCTGGTCTCCGGCAGATCTTGATCACATTCTGAGGAAATTCGGCGCCTTCATCATCGAGAGGACCGGCACCGACATCGACGAGGCTTTGGCCGGTCTGAAGGACTACCAGGACAACATTCATGTCATTCCTCAAGTGATCACTGTAAGTCTCCACCCACTGTCTATTTCTCAAGTAGCGTTACTGACGTGTTTGCTCCATAGAACGATGTTTCTAGCACAAAGGTTCGGCTCATGCGGAAGAGGGACCTGTCTCTCCGATATGTTGTGCCAGACTCGGTCATCGAGTACATAGACCACCATGGTCTCTACCGGGAGTAATTCCCGCGTAAAGAATCACGTGGAGTAATCCTCTCAAGTGATTTGTATGGATAGCACTTCGATCAGGAGCTTTGGAGCGTCGCAACGAACGGCACGAGCAAAGAAGATGTATGGGTGATTGACCCTACGCTTCAGTGCCAAGCACATATCGCAACATCGGTACCCTTCGGCTTTTCATGAACTGAACGGGCCGTCTGATACCGTGTACATTACCAACGGTCGGTAAATGCGGATTTGAACCCCCTGGCGTGAGCTGAGGTCTGTCTTCGCTCTTCCATGCGGGGACCATGAGCATCCAAGATGTCCGCAGTCGCGGATAAAGCCTTTGAGCACCGACGCTGTGCGTCAAAGAGCTAACTACGGGAGAGGTCTGGGAGGCAAAGCATTTGAAGAAAAGAAATTTCTGTTTTTCTGGATACCAATTCTGCGACTACCAACTGGGACGGCATTCTGCTTAGTTTTGCTTGGGGCTCAGCACCCCCGAGCCTATCCCTTACAAGAAGGTTGATGGGCTGTGGCGTTTGTGGAGGCTCATTTGAGTCGTCAAAGACAGCATGTCTTGGATCACTGGATCTGATCAAACGTTAATACAGTTTTGGCACTTCTGCCACATTGAGGACCTGACCGGTGACTGTCCATTCCCAGCCAAAAGTCTGGTGTTTATTCACTTCATTTGCTCCCCTGAAGTATGGTCCTACCACCTGAAAAAAAACATTGACTTGCCTTCGCAAACCACCACCCACCACCCCGGTTCACTGAATGAGGCGGTGTTATCAATGTGAGCCAGCAGCTCCCGGTCCTTCAAGCGCAGAAGTAATGATAACCCAAGCAGTCAGACTCGAGCGGAATGCCTCCGGCTTGGGCAAATTGAGTGAGTTGAGTTGGTCCGAGACACGGCACAGTCTGCCCCTGGGGGGCGCGTCAAGAGGCTTCGGAAAAGCAATCCCTTCATTCACCGTGAACATATACCCAAACTCCACGCCAACTGGCTAAATAAGTCAAATGAAGAAAATGCTCCATGTTCCCATCAATCAATCCAGGACTTTCACAGGCTAGCAAAATTGGGCTTTTCAGTCAAGATGCGACATTTGCCTCTTGACGCGGAGACGTATTCACCCTGGTTCAACATCTATACTGTGGGCCTAAGACTGGCAGCATCATGCGCCCAGGCGGGCTTTCTCGACTGGGCAAGCAATTTGGCCCAAATGAGGGACCTCAAAGCTCAAGAGCGACAAACAACCAAGCGACCGCCGCCGTCAGCACCACGACGGCCACCAGAATACGTGCGCAGGCTCTTCATCTGGGGTTTTATCAGCACCAACGTCGCAATCTCCATAGCATGGACCCACGCCGCGGACGAAGCCGCCGGCACCACCGGCTTGACGAGGATGAGCGCCGCCTTACTGCGCGCGCCGGGTGGCATGTTCTACATGGCCGACAACCTCACGCTCACGGCCGGCAGCTTGCGCGATGGCCGGTGGTGGACGCTGCTCATGAACGGCGTCAGCCACGCTGAGCCTGCGCACCTGATCGTCAACATGTGCGCGTTCTACACGTGGGCGTCCCGTTGCTTTGATCTCGGCATGGGCCCGGGTAGCGTCGCGGGTCTGATGCTGGGGTCGACGGTCTGTTGTAGTGTTGCGAGTCTTGCGAGCGTGCCGGCGTGGCCGCCGATCATGCACATGGGGGCTAGCGGTATTGTTTCTGGGCTCAGTGAGTCGTCTATTCTCTCATCGTTATGATTGTGTTCTCTCTCGTTGCGTGGCAACTGTGCTACGTGTGGTATACGATGAGTACGCCTTTCCATTGGCGGCCAGACTGGTTGACTCCAAGATCATGGCAGGTGTCGCGGCGGTTCTCCTGGAGCCCGTGATGCGCTTCCGGGTCCCAGGCGTTTGCGATGTTTATTGGCCCATCTTTACTACAGTATTGATGGGGTTCGCAGCCGATATCATCGGCGTACTGTCCCAGCGCCGAGCGCTGACCGCTCCCTCGATGACCCACTGGAGTTCTCGCAGTGCACCGAAGAATCTCGTTGGCTACGCAGGTCACCTCGGCGGCGCGGCCTTTGGAGTAGCATACTGGTATTTTTGGCTGAGGTCTCGCTTTGGCACGTGGTGATTCAAAAGGCTTGACATGGAAATGGGAACCTCTGTTTCGTACGATAATGAGTTTTGCCACATGAATTTTGCAAGGTTTGCATGACTACTATCAAGGACAAAGGAAATTTGTCTCCTGCTGGGGAGTAAAGGGTGGGAGGCACCGTCGCAAAGTGAACCTCCCTTCAATCACCACTCCCTTTCCTCGGATCTTCCAGCGCGTAACATCACCGAACCGAAGACACAGAAGATGACCCTGGCAAATTCACATCCCAGATGTGTCCTCGGCGAGGATCTCCAGGTCGACCCATCTATCTACCCCGTCTACCTCATATCAACACAAACCTCTGAGATAGAATTGACTTCTTACAGGCTGCCTCACAGTTGCCGCGCGTCCCCACCACATGACTTATCTAGTGATGATTCCAACGGCCGTGCTTCCAAACCTACTCTTTCTGGGCAAGAATTAGCACACGCTCCACTCCGACGTCTAATACGTTGGACTCACACAAAGAGGCGCCAAGGTCAACTTCACCACTCCCCGGATAGACGCCGAGGGGTGCCGGACGGGCGAGGCGAAGCTTTAGCGCTTTGGCTTGCCTTGGACGTGGTGGTGGCGGGGACGCGAGCTTTCCTCGGGCGGCGAGGGATGGGAGTATCGGTTGGACGGACAGTGGTGTTGGCCGGAGCGACAGCGGTGTCGGCCGGGGGGACAGCAGTGTTGGTGCTGGTGTTACCGCCGGCTGGAGAGGGGATCAATTTCTCCCTCAAGCGAAGGATGTTTTGAGAAGAGGACGTACCAGATGGGCCAGCGGTAGTAGGACCGGTAGGCGGGTCCGCAGGCAGAACAGGGGGAGCCGGGCGAGGAGGATCAGCAGGGCCGCCCTTCGCCGACCCCTTCCTGTCGGCTATCGAGGAGGCCGGCGCGAGCTCGTCTGAGCTGTCTTCGTCCGAGAAGTCCCCCCACATTACGCTCTTCTGCCGCGGGGCCCTCTTCTTCTGCGTGCTCCACGACGGCCGGTTTGCATCGCTGAATCTGTCTCCGCCGCCTCCGCCGCCTCCACCGCCACTTTTGCCGACGGCCTGATCCTTCTGAGTCTCTGGGGTCTTGTCCGTGCGAGGCTTCTTGATTGGAGTCTGGTCCTCCTTTGTTGTCTCGGCCGGCCTCTTCGGCGGGCTCTTGGGGGTCGGGGTGTACGGGGTGGCCTTTGCTTTCTTGCGCTCTCCCCGGGGAGTCGTGGCCGGGGTGGCTTCTACCTTCTTGGGGCCCTGGGGAGTCGTGGTTGTGCCCTTGTTGTCCAGGCCTTTCTTGTACGGGTTTTCCAGCAGGGGCCCATGGGCTTTTATGACCCCTATTGCTTGTTCCAGTGTGTACCCCTGACTGATCATATTATCTTTCCGATTTTCCTGCGTTACGAACTTCTCATAGTCCGCCCTCATTTGCTTCTCTTTCGCCAACGCCTCTGCTCTTTCCCGTTCCTGTTTTTGGGCTTTTTGTTCATCCGCTTTGTTCTTTGCTTCGTTCTGTTCTTGTTGTCGTTTCTGCTTCCTCTGCTCCTCCTGTACTGCCTTCTCATACACCGCCTTGGCTTCAGCTTGCGAACGTCGAGCCTCTTCTTTCTCTTTCGCCAACGCCTCTGCTCTTTCCCGTTCCTGTTGTTTTGCTATTTCGCGAGCCATTTGCAATACTTGCTCTCTCATGTCGTCAATATTCTTGGGAGTCTCTTGGTTCCTTCGCTGCTCTTCCGTGCGGTCTTTCGCGTCCTGTACTATTTTCTGTCCTTTTATAGATAGACGCTTTGCTTCTTCCTCTATTGATTGCCTCTTTTTGTCAGCCGCTTTGTTCTCTGCTGCCTTCTGTTCTTGTTGTCGTTTCTGCTTCCTCTGCTCCTCCTCCTGTGCTGCCTTCTCTCGTTGTTGTCGTTTCTGCTCACTTTCTGCTTTCGCTTCCTTCTGCTTCCTCTGTTCCTCCTGCTGCTTCTTCTGCCCCTCGCTTGGTTTTGGTGGCTGTGGCTTTTTTTGTACCCGAGGCTTCTGTATCTTGTCTTGGGTCCCCTGCCCTGGACCTTGTACTTTATCCTTCTGTTTCAGGGGGTAAGACTTGTCCATTCGTTCCTTTACGGCAGTCGCATTCAGCTGCTGGTCCCTGATCGCCTTGTCTGCTGCGTCCCGTTCGTCCTTTCTGCGCTGGGCAATCATTTGCTCGTCCTCCGGCGTCAGCTGCTGAGGATCTGGAGGCGGAGGGGCCGGAGGCTCCAGAGTTTGCTGCGCGAGACGGTTATGCGGAGTCACGGGCGGAGTTGCTAGATGAGTCGGTCCAGGCCCGGTACGGTTGGAATTAGAGGGGAACCACTGGCGTACGCGCCCCTCTACTTGGATCTGACGTGCCCTCAGGGCTGGAGCACTCGGGGCATCGTCATCGTCATCGTCGGAGGAGGCATCCGAGTCCGGCGGGTCCCTCGGAGGTGGCTGCCCCTGACCACCATCACGGCGGTTGAGATTCCGTGGGCGAAGCTGGCTTCGCGGCGGCGGCGGCCTAGCCACCCGGAACGAGCCGGTGCAGCCCCTGGCCTCCCCACCCTTGAGGTTCCTCTGGTACCGGATCTCCTTGGCAAAGTCGAGGTCGAGCCACTGCGCGGTCAGGGGGTCGAGGTCCTCCTCGTCGATGGCAGGTATGTCATTGAACTGGATGAACCGCGACAGGCGCATGCGCTTCTCGCGCCAGCGCCGGCCTTCGAGGTCCGGGACGTAGCCCATGGCGACGGCGTCCGCTGGATACTCGTCTGCGTCGTCCGGGTCCTGCCTGAGTGGGTTGTACGTTTTGCGGAGTCTCCTGTTGCGGGCTTCCTCGCGGCGCCGCCTCTCAGCTGCAGTTCCCCCGTCGTCGTCGTCGTCGTCGTCGTCAGCGTCTGGCTGCCCATTCTGCCCTTGGCCATTCTGCCCTGAATGACCAGGTTGTGCCACATGTGCGGGCTGACGTTGCTGGGTACCGGCCGGCGCTTGGGCGATGGTGCCCATGTGGCAGCCCTGAGCACGCTGCAGGGTCCTTACGGTGTTGGCATCCTGGTGTCTTCCAGCGAACACAGCTGTCACGTCCGGATTATTGTCAGCGACCACCTGCGCCTCGAGCGCAACAGGTGCTATCGCGCCTGGGATGTTCAAATTTTAGCTCGCGTACGTCTATGCGTCATCTTCTGAGAGCCCTCAAGTTTGACAATGATTCTATGAGGACTTGAATTCGGAGAAAGTTTTATCTTACAGCTATTGAATGGAATAGACGAAATACGGTACACGTCGCCATGGATGACCGCCCATTTGTTGTTGGGATGATTCTCGTTGTGTGTTGCGACCTGCTGGATTGTATATTGTGGTAGTGACATCGTGAATGACTGGCGTATCTACTCTGCTAATACTTCTACTGAAATGCCAGTCTGCCGTCAGACCTCGTCAAAAGCCTAATGGATGCTCGGAAGGTGATGTGGCAAAAGCCGTGGGATCCTAGGAAGCGCACACGGTTGACGCCAATTTGGCCACAATCAATGGTCATATGAAGGCCAAGGTCAGAAAACCTCGAAAGCTTTCGAAAGGAGAGAAGCCCCAAGTCTAAAAGCAATGCAGCATTATTCATTGTTGTGCCGTTTCTGGCTCCGCTTCGAATGCCCCATCTGTGCAGCCGTTTCCGGCCACCGAAGTTGGCAGCCCTCTTTGTTACGAATCCATAGGCATAAGCACCAAGAGGCATTCAGATCGGATCCAGAGAGCGTATGTATGCGTGCATCGAGTCATTACAGCGACTTGGTGTTTCCGCAATGCTCGCTCTGTCTTGTTGTTCCATTGTCGGCTGGAACTCGACTACCGGATTTAGCACAAGTGTCGCGGGAAAAGAGCGCCACATCTCCGCCTCCGGATCTATATGAGTGGAATGCCTCATTAAGATGGGAGCATATTTCTACTTTGCCTGAGCTCCTATTCCGAGACACATGCTGGCGGCAGGGGATATTTGCGCTGCAGCTACATGTTCTAACCCGCGAGGTTTTGCCTGCGGCACAATGTAACAGCACCTATTGGATTAATCGCTTAAGACAGCAGGCTAAGGGGCGGCTTTCAAGCGAAAATCAATGGAATGGTTCTCAGACTATCAAGCACCTAGGTATTATAAGAACACACGCGGTGATAGTGATAGACGGCACATAAATAATGCATGACCTCGTCAGACTGGGCTTTCTGATACATACCTGTCAATTTCCCCTTAAGTGTGACTTACTTGCGTGAACGAGGTATAAGTTTTGTTGGATTTAGCCTGCTGCCAACTTCGTGACCCTGAAAAAAGTAGTCGCAATTTCTTAGGAGCCCCCAGCTAAAACTACGCTGGTGCTTTATAGCGTCCAAACCTGAGCTCACGGGACTCGAGTCTGTCAACCACTTTAATGCTTAAAAATACCTAAAGTCTCCTGAGCCGGAAGGATTTTGAAACCCAGGAAAGGAAGGTGTTGGATGTCATGGTCTGGGAAGCCACACAACTCGCGTTTTAGAGCGGTACCCTCGTGACCAACTCCACTCAGACTTTCTTCTTCAAGGACATGACTTCCACGTACTAAATTCAACAGCAGGAATCTCAATCTAGCTAATTTTGTTTTCTACGTCTCGAAAAGCCGCTATAGTCCTTCTATAGCACTGACAATGTCCAAATCAAAGCTGAGCGCGGTAACAGCGATCAGGGCGAATCTGGATCAAAATGGTCTATAATGTGAAGAGATAGTCCCTCAATTTGTGTTCATATACAGGCACTATTTCAGATTCTGAATACTCATTATCAAACCACTCATTCACTGAGATATACAGTGCTATCGTTACATCTTTACCCGTTTTGCATCCTGCGGACAGGAAAATTTCGGGCTGCCAGGCTTGACCCGGTTTCTTCGTGCCGCTCAAATGTAACGCATGTCTCAAAACAAGGGCTTTCCATGTCAGGAAGTCTGTGTTTAAAATTTGACGTTCTATTCAGCGACTGAAGCGTCATATAGAGGCGAGTCTGTTCTTACGAAAGACCTCTTGCACGAATGCAAAAACGACTCGTGATCATTAAAAATACTTCAGCATCTTGATCAAAGCTCAACTTCCTTGGTAACAGTTATTGTTATCTCTTCACGTGTGACCATCCGAAGTATCTTAAGCGGATACGGAAGTCCCCAGAGCTTTGTAAATCTCTTCAACATAGGCTCGCACCGAAGTGTTTCCCGCGGTGCCCATCTCCATTTTGTTCATTGCATAGCCAATAGTCATACTACGATCCAGGTCATTGATGACCATAGAACCGCCCCATCCTCCCCAGAAGCAGATTCTGCCTTCGGGAATCCACGAGTCAATGATGGCATCCCCATTACCCCTGATACTCAGGCCAATCCCGAACCGGACGGGAACCCCTATGCACAGGTCCGTCCCGTACGACTGCTCCTTGAAGATCAGGTCGATTGTCTCTTTTGACAGCCATCTCTTGCTCTCGTCACCAATTGTGAGCGCATTCGACCAGATCCGAGCGAGGGCTTGCGAATTCGTGTGCCCATTTGCGGCACCAACCTCAGCTTTCCTCCACTGCGGAGTGTTTGCAAATGAGGGGTCTGCAAAGGGATACAGCATCTTGGCCATGTTGGAGTCTGGGTCGATATTGGACATCTCATTCATGGCGTACGCAGGCGGCGGGACCAGCTCCGCAATGCGAGGCCAATCCTTCTCGGCCGCGCCGATCTGAAAATCGGCGCCCAGCGGACCCGCAATCCGCTGCGAGACAAATTCCGTCAGGCTCAAGCCTGTCCTGCGGCGGACGATCTCGCCCAGCGGGAAGCCATAGGTCCAGCTGTGGTAGCCTGAAGCTGTACCGGGCTCCCAGTGGGGTGCCGATTTCTCGAGCCTCGAGGTGATCAACTCGACGTTGCATAGCTCATCTATCGTGGTGGGTTCCGGGATAAATGCGAGGCCCGAGGTATGAGAGAGCAGATGCCGGATTTCAATGTCCTGCTTCCCGTTTTGGGCAAACTCGGGCCAGTATTTCGAGACCTTGTCGTACGGTGACAGCTGGCCGTCGTTGATGAGGAGGAGCACGGCAAGTGCGGAGATGGTCTTGGTTGTCGAATAGACATTGACAATGGTGTCTTCGTTCCACGGGCGGGTGCCCTCACTGGTTGCAAACCCTCCCCATAAGTTGATCACGTCCTTGCCATCGATGTTCACGGTCAGAGACGCCCCTACTTCCTGCCCAGACTCGATGAATTGCTTAAACTTTGCATAAACGCCTTCGAATTGGGGGTCGTACGTGCCGTGTGTCTGTGCCATGTTGGTGGTTTTAGCTTATTTTAGGGATGCTTATGAATACGAGGGCTCCCCCGCAGAAGGACGGCCGAGATTTTAAATACTCGCCGACGGAGTGCTAAATTCGCCCGACCAACAATGCCACATCCACACGATCAAGATGACTCAGCATCGTGACCCCTGGGATGACCTCGTTGGGTTAACAAGCGGGGCTTCAGAACACATCGCAGACTCACTGGTCGATACGTGATTCACTCTGATTCATCCTGATCCGACCCTAGCGCTGTGCAAAGAGGGAGACTTGCTCGAAGCTTGTCTCACTTGAGCAGTGATGATCGACTAGCATAAATTATGGTTTTCGTAGTTCGGATGCTTAGCAGACGTCGAGGTAGCAAACTGTGAGGTCCCTGTACAGAAAGTCGCTAAATGCGTTTCAGCAAAAAATTGGACAAAGTTCTGGATAACCTAGTCTGCCCGCCGACGGATTGTTACAAAGGCAGGGATATCAGTACCGGGTTGCTTTCTTCCGACACACAATCATTTGCGGGGAGCAGCTCTCCCACGGTGAACTAGGCGCATGACTTCAATTCCGAGTCTTCAGCACCACATTGCCGTCTAATTGACCGGCTTCAGATGCCAATCGTCGACTGCTACCTAGGTATTGTTCATTTTTCGAATGTGTAGCATCAAGAGGCTGCCTCCTGCACCTCTAAAGGTACATGTGTTAGGGTTCGGCAGCATCGCTGGCGTTCACCATGTCCGAAATGACGAATCCTACAGTGAGATTCAGAGAAGACTCGCCCGAAGGTCATTGAGATTGATACGAGATCGCCCGGGTGACGCGTAACACTGTACAGTTTGGGCGGAGATATGGCGTAGCGGGATCTGAAGTGCTCTCTAGGTATTTACCATTGATATCTGTTGTGTCCGAACGGGTCAGGCTGCTGCTGAACGTGACACGGCGCTGGGAGGACTGACCTCGAACTGGGAGGGCTGACCTTGACCTTGGTTGCTATGCAGCTGGAGTACGACATGAAAATGAGGCGCAGAAGCTGTGCTGAGGGGGACCGGCTTGAAAGGTTGAAGCTAGCACATGGTTGTGCTGCTTTATGAGCTGTCTATAGAGCAAAGGTAGCGAGACACGGCGACTCTGTTCTGCATGTATCGTAAAAGTCTTGTGAGAGGTAGATACCCGGGTCGTGATGTCGCAAAGGTTGAGGGGAAAGAGGTCGGCGTTAGTTAGTACGAGACTGTGCGATGTGCTACGATCATCAGGCCATGACCTTGAACGCTACCCAGGTATGATGCAACTATTTAACCGCTGGAATATGAACACTGCATGCTCGACTCGAGTGTTACAGTGAGACTCGATAGATGAGAAGTGCTGTCGTTTTTGTGGTTTCGGCAAGAATGCAGGGCAAGCGAAGACTGGAGTTCTCGCCGAGAAAGTGACGGCCACAATTCGCATTGCCATGGAGGAAGGGACTGCCGACGGGCAGGGAAACAACCAGCAGCACGCTCCTAGGTCAACCAAGAACCACCATCTACCATCTCGACGTCCATCAGATCGTGCTGGTGGTGCTGTACCATTTGGGATAGTTGTGCCTGATACTCAAGTCTAGTCGAGCATGCCTGGCCTGAGAAACAAGCCAGAGCTATCAGATATGTTCTGAGTCTCGCATGCAGAAGCTTCTTCATGGTGTCGTCGTCCATATTGCTGTTCCCTGTCTTGTATTTCCGCCCGCCAGCATTTACTTGGCGTTTCTCGGGTGCACCTAGATCGTCGCTTGTTCGACAGCCACGAGACTGTTCAATGCGAGATGTGGCCCGCACCATGAGTGATAGAATGCATCACCAAGAGACCTGTGCCAACTTGAAGGGCCAGGCTTCGTTCATACATGACATCCCCACATACCCTTATACCCTTGGTCCCTCGGGTATGTCATCATTAAATGTTGTCAATTCCATAATGTGCAATCGAGAAAGCGGTCAGCGCCTCTACGATTTGGTATGGGTGGAAGAAATGCAGCAAGACAGCGCGCAAAAAAATCATTCCTTCGTTCCAACCTTCCAGAACACCCAAAAGCAAGGCTGATTGAGACTGAAGAATCGACGACTATGTAGATGGGTTTGACCACCCCGGCCTCAGACCCTTTTGTGAAATAACTCGGCTATGTCACCGTTGTTTCCGAGGCAAGCCAGCTCACCGAACGCTCGGGTGCCACCGCGGATGTTTCTTCTGTAATGTACACGGAAACTCGTGCCTCTTCCCTCTGTCAAACCGAAACCACACATGCGCACGGAGAAATCAGCATGTCAAACAATAAATGTGCATGCCTCTGCACCCATAGCTATCCCTTCCCGTCCGATCGTGGACGGCATAAGTAGACCATGATGGCTTGTCGACTATTGGGTCATGGACCCGATAGCAACTGGTGAGCCACCATCGCGGGAAATACGAATGTGGCGCTCGTAGAACCGAAGCATCTAGAGACCAGGGTCAGTTCCGCGAGTGCATCCCGAGTTTCGACCCGACCTGCTTCTGGACCTACCTTCTGCGGACACCTCCTGTAGACAACCTCCTTGGGGTGCTGCGTCTTCTTGCCGTTCTTCCAGGTGAGATAGACTATGAACGTGCCGTTCTCCTCGTCCTGGCACATGTCCACGGTGTCGACCTCCTCGTCCCAGCTGCCGCTCGGGGGCTTCCACTCGGCCGCCCTGGCGGTCGCGGGCGGGGTCGAGTCTGCCGGGTGGCCGTTCTTGCGGGAGCGCTTCTCGGCGGGCGTGGCCGAGTTGGACTGCCGACCGCGCTTCCTGCCCTTGAGCGCACTGCTGGTCTGCTCGAAGATCTTCTCCCGGCCGCCGATGCTCTTAAAATACTCCTGCAGGATTTCGGTGGCGTTCTCACTGGAGAGAAGGAGGGGAAAAGGTTAGCGGGGTTCTGAGCCGGGCTCAGTGGGTGTGTTACCTACGTGAGGTTGTCTTCCGTTTCCCAGGTCCGATCGGACTTTTTGTCCCAGCCTTCCCATTTTACCTCGAAACGAGGCTCACCCTGTACGGCACGTCAGTGGAAGAGCTCTCGTGGAAGAATCACCGGCAGGAAACCCACGTCGTCGGCAATGTAGTGAGAAAAGATCTTTTCGACCACGTACCTGCTCACTCGTCAGCGGCACGCGTCAATCGATCGTCCCAGGTTTGGAAGCGCTCACTCATCCTCGTCCATGTCTTCGTCATCCTCGTCTTCGTCCTCGTCCTCTTCAGCATCACCGTTTGTGACTTTCGCGTCGGCGACGTCATCGTCCTCCTCGACGTCCTCCTCCTTCTTCATCGGCTTGCGCCCGCGCCCCTTCTTCGGCAGGATGTCGCTCGTCACGGCATAGTCGCCGCTGTCGGAGTTTTCGTCGTCGGTGAGAGCTAAGGACGCACAGATGTTTAGCCATTGTGCACCTCGGAACGGCTGCCAATTGCACCCTTGTCGCGCAAGTGACGCGCTCCTGTCGGCGCGAGCTGATGGGGTAATCCGGTTGTGCTGCACTTACGCGGGGGCATGGTTGCAGCTTGGTCAGGGCGACGGGTGTTTGGGGAGGTAGGGAGAAGAAATCAGATTAAATTGGCCCTCGACCAAGGTCGGTGTGGTGTCGGCGAGTATTGCGACCAAAGATGCGGTGCGGGCTGAGGTCAAGCCGGGACGCGGAGCTTGGGCGTTAGAGCTGCGAAGCTGCCCGCCGACGCGCCAAGCTCACAGCACTGCGGGACGTATCCAGAGAGAGAGCTCCTGCTTGCTCTGATTAGCTAAGCATATTCCGTCCGATAAGATAAACCGGTAGTTGCAGGGACCCCGACAATATCGACGGCAGGACGCGTCCGTGAGCCCTCCTACTGATTCGGGTGGTTTGCTGGAACTATGGCGTTCGTAAATCGAACGGACGCATGCCAGCAAGTCTTGATTACCACTTCACACCACTCCTATGCTTTGACGCCTACGAGATGCCCCCCATCGTCGAGGGAACTTCAAGGGCGTCGTGAAGATGTTCCGCAGCTAGAATTACTGTCGCAGAAGTCCTACGTACCGGTCTATGCGCCCTAGTCCGTCTTGCCGGTCTGACCGTTGGATCAGCAGGTCCAGAGCATCTGGCTCGAGGACTCATAATGCGAAGCCTATCCACAACGTTCTAGGTTGCAAGCACGACCTCGCGTTAATCACCGTCCGGTCTCTTCGTTCGTCCCAACATCCGGAGCCGAAGGAGTGTGTGGAGCCCGGCGGGTTCATTCTAGAGCTGGGCAGAGGCTAGCACCAGACGAAGTGGGACGTGGGCATTCGGCAAAGCGACGGAGCTCGTCCTCGGCAGGTCGGACCCTTCGGCGCGGTGACGGGAGCCGCATGCCACCAAATATACACCCACCCACCATACCTCTCCTGTGAGCGAGATGGTGTTCTATCACATGCTAATGAAAGGCCACACAGCGCGGAACAGACCAAAAAGAAGCCGTAGACAATTTCCAATCTCGTTGCCTCACCGTTATACTTGCCCCGTGCTTTTCGAGGGATCCACCCACTGCAAATTAGCAGGTTTTCCGAGCCTGAGTCTCATTTAATGAATCTCCTCCCGGAAGCCTCTCTTGCTTGCTGGCTGGCTGAGAGTTGATCGCCTTCATCTTTCAAGTAGCCAAGTACCCAGGACCCTCTGGTAGACTGCAAGCCGGCCAGGGCTCCACGAGCAGCGGGGGTAGAATCTTTCGAAGATCGTCCCGAGGCGGACGGCCGACGCGATTGGGGCAATCGGCCGAAATTTGGATTGCTAGAGGGTACTTGTAGATATCACACATGTCATCGCTACCGCTGTTCGAGACAATAGCCAGTGTTGCGGCTTTCCACGGCTTTTTGTTCCAGGTCGAGCTAGAGCAACAACGAGAAGTACTAGTGACTAGATAGTCATGTCCCATTCTGGTGTGGCAGTTTAACTTTTCACAGCCACCTGGCCATCGTAAAGTTTCGAAGGACTGAGGGTGACATGTGAGCACGATGTGGTTTGTGGCATCACTTCCCGAGTCAGCAGTAGGTATTGTGCTCGACATGAGGTTAGGATCCGCGACCAGGCCCGGTGGTGCCCTGTTCCTCCCACCGTTCAGGAGAGGATGTGCAGCTGCAGTCCCCATCCACCAGGAATACACGGAGAGGAGTGCAGGTGACAGCTGTCAGTGAGTCCCGTATCGGGGCAGGGGTCCAGAAGGAATCCACCCTGGGCCGCATCTTTCAAGCTTACTTCGGATGTGTTCATCACGGGCGATCATTGGGGTCACCGTCCTGAGAGAGGCACTCTCTCGAAAGTGCTTGCTGTTCTAGATGCCAGTAAATGGGCTTCTTCGTTCAGTCGGGGATGATCTGCCAGTCGCCACGAGGCAGAATTGCTATTTTCAGCGATCTGAGTAGAACGTCATTTCTGGCTGAAATCTGCCCGGGACTCCATCTCTGAATCTAGCGTCACCGACCAAGGAGAGCTCTGGCAATGGCAGGATGGAACCGCCTGGTGTTCTTTACGTCGGAGTACCCAGCACGGTACCCGGCGATCGACATGAGGTTGGCCCTTGACAGTCATCGGAAGTACTGGATTCGGACCTGTTTGCTTCTCTGATCCCGGTCGGAGGCTTCCTCAGGCCTCTGTGCTCCATATCGCGACTTCCAAGGCATTCGGAGGCCAATCCAAGCAGGGGCTCCGGCAGGCAATGGCTTCAGCCATCGTATGCCTCACAGTAAATTTTTTCCCCCGGTTGTGGTGGATATGCGTGACAGGAAACAGTCCAGGACAGAAGGGCGGTTGAAGGGAAGCCAACTGGGCTTTGAGGTCGCCACATTGTGGGTTGCGGGAGGATCCGCTCGGTGTCCTGAGTCGCGAGCCGGAGACACATTCTAGCTGTTTTCTTCTTGGTCATTGTACATGCAGCGCAGGACATCTAATACGCGTCCAAGAGACTGTATCTTTGTCGATTGACTTCTGTGACCGCCGTCAGAATGCCATGATTCGAAACCCAAGCCCCAGGCTTGTTGACAGTCAAACGGCCACTGCGATATTTTGAGCACGCTGGTCTTCCGGGGGCCCTGCCCCCTTGCTTCCAGGCGGGACTGCGGAGTGCAGGGTACAGGACCAACGGGGTCTGTCGTGAACTGACCCGCCCGCCGTAAGCCAATTTGACCAGAACCAGGAAGATATGTAAGTTGAGGGTCTGTCGTTGGTTGGTTTGGCCAATGATAGAGTTCAGAAGGTGAGTGAATATTGTTTTCTGGATTCCGCGGGCTGCGACAACCTGCAGTCGAACCAAAGGCACGTGGGAGAAGACGGTGCAACTTGTACTGTACCTGGGAAGTCTGGCCGGGCACGTGCGTGGACACGATGTCTTGCGTACGTCCGTACATGGTAGACGCTCTCAAATGCTACCTGGTACATCGATACCGGAAGAGAAACATGAGCTGTCGACTGTTGATCCATCAAAGTGTCCATGTGAATGACTAGGAGCATCTTTGGTTAAGCCACGGATCATGCGATTTATCACATTGCCACTGGCGCGGCTCTCCCCAAAGCCAAGCGATAAAGTAGCGACGGAGCGAAGGCGAGCAAGACCATGCTGCAGAATTACTGTGCGCAGGTATTTCGCCTGGCCGGCTAATTTGGGTGTTGGCTTCGCGAGATGGGCAGCAATGCCCACTCTGTGCCCACGTCAGGCTGTTGTTGATGACTCCCTTGTGCACGGCACAGCATGGCATACCACGGCATGGGAAGGCACGAGCATGGGTTGGACTTCCAGACTGCTTCCAGGTGTTGAAGAAGTGTGCTGCCTTCCTTCTTCCAAGACCATTCATCCCTGCCCTTGTCGTGTGGGACTGCCCTGGACCCCTGCCTTGACCGTTGACTACCCCCACTTCCCTGGCGTTTCGAACCACTCGACGCTCAAAGCTTCCTTCCACCGGCAGGCGGCCCTAAAAGAACCACCCAGGTGCACCTGCAGTGCTCGACCTCGAGGTTTCCAATGCGGGTTGGCAAGAACGAATGTCCGTCCGTCCTCGACCGTCACCGTTACCGTCACGTCCGCATCATGACGGCTACAGGGACGGCCAGCCGTGTCCATGCTTCTGCTTCCTTCGCTGTGTTCTGTTCTCGAAAGGCAGACGTTGCCACCCGCCCAGGCCCCAATCTTGACCTCACGAGAATCTCTTATTCGGGTAGTTGTTCTAGATTTAATTAGGACGCTAATGATAATCAAACCAGGATGAGCTCTCACAATTTGCTGCTTCTTTTTTCGGCCGGCTCGTCGTCGGTCGGTCGGTCACAATGCCAATCATTGCATCTTCTCCCACCCCACAGCCAACCTCACCCATCGTTGAACTGAGCTGTTTGGCGCCGCATCACCACCCCGCCACAACGCACTGCGTGCTTGCATTAATCCACGCCCACCTCGAAAGAACCAAAGGTCTCTCATGTGCATACGCACTCAATTGGCAGCTCGTCATTCCCGTGTTGTGCTTATTTCCTCAACCATGTCCGCAAATTTAGAGACTCGGCCATTGGTCTCGCCCTGACGCTTCCACACATCCCTCTTCGCCTTCCCGTCATTCATGGAACATTTGGAAGCAGACCAGGCACCCACCCATTCTGTGCATACCATATCCACTCACCCTGTGCAGCCAACTACAGTCCTGTCCAGGACAGCACCGACTTGAGTGTGTCGTTGCTGCTGCTCTTCTCCACGTTCTGGCACGGACTGTCAATTGGGCTCCGCTCCGGCTCCACGGTCTTCCTCTCAAAGCTCATCGGGACTTGGCCCCCTGCCTGGTCCCCCAGCCCCAATGAAGAGTAGGGGTTCGGAGAAGCGAGACGAGCAGCATTTCCCAGGGTCGACGCCAATCGATATCGCCTCCCTCTCTGCCTTGGTCGCGGGGCTTTTATCAAGTCAGCAGCTATCCCGACCTGCATCTCTTGCCCGACTGCATCTCTAGACCATCACCTCGTCACCGACCGCAACAACCTCGTCCTGTGCCCCGGGACATCTCCTAGCTTGTATTGATATCGCCTTGGTTCTTTGCTCCAACTCCCTAGCGAAACTGGGTGTTGCCACTTTCCTTCTTACTCTGAATCGTCTGCTCATTGTTGGCTCTGTGCTCTTGGGCTGTGGTCTGACGACTCGTGAAACTCGCACCACACGGAACTCATTGCCTCCCAACGACCTGTCACATAGTCTCCTTTTCCTCGATCTTGCGGGCGGAAACCCACGGCCCACCGCTCTGAAGCACCAAATTCTCCGAGTCGGGCCAACCAGGGTTCTTTTCAGCAAGGATGGCCGAAGCGACCTTGAATGCCGAAACCACCACCAAGGCTCCCAAGGACAAGAACTGTCCTTACTGTGGCCAGGCATTCACTTCGTCCTCGCTTGGAAGACATCTTGATCTGTACATCAAGGAGAAGAACCCGAAGGCACCCGACGGCATCCACAACGTCGACGAGATCCGCAAGATCCGCGGCAGCATCACCCGACGACATCACAAGGGCAGCAGGAGAGCCAGCTCAGACCCCGCGGCCAGCCATGCCGGGTCCAGACGCAGTCCAGAGGCCTCTGATGCCGAGTCGGCCGCGGCAAAATCACCAGGTATGCCAACGGAGAAACAGTCCGCAGCGGACTTGACCAAGGGTTTAAGACCCTTTACTGCCACATGGGAGACAACCGGGGTTATTAACAACATCCCTGAAGCAGAGGGCGGAAGCGCGGACGCTGTCCGGAGGGCAAACACACAGAGGGCCCATAACAGACAGATGATGAAGTCGTCCTTCGAGGTCAAGCAAAAGGTTCAGGATGCTCTCGACCGGGCTAGAGCTGCTGAGTTGGCACTGCGGGAAATCCTCAGCTCGTGGAGGGCGGCAAAGTAGGCCCGACCAGAAATATTCGACGTCGTCACGTAGGTCTTTGTGCTGACTTGGACATCTAGGCAGCAGGTGAACGTGCACTCGATGCCGTTCGACTTCGATCCCCTCTCGCTAGACTTTCCTGCGCTATGTCTTCAATGTTTGGAACCACCGCCAACACTGTTCTCATCTACTCAACATCCCACTCCAACTTCGTGGTCCATCAATCCTCCTGGGGAGAAGCAGGATCAAGCACTGTTAGCCTACTTTCAAGAAGAGTTTCGAAAGTGGAAGATAACGTGCTCTTCTGCAACCACGGCAGTCATGGAAGAACTGACTTACCCCCCTTCACAAACAGCAACGTTCCAAGAGAACACCCGTGACTCGGTACATAAAGCAGAGAGAGCTGCCGACAGGCTCGAAAAGCAAGTAACAGAGCATCTAGCGTCGGCTTTCTCCGTATGGCAGCAGCTTCCTCCACAACGGCGGCAGGAGCTGTGGATATTGGAGTTGGCGCGAAGCGTGGGGAGGAAACAGAAGGAGGTGGACAAACTGAAGGAGACACAGCACTCGCTAGAACAAGAGAACACCAACCTCAAGTCGCAAATTGACCATCTAAACCGACTACAGCAACCGAGAGAGTTCAAAGTCGCCAATCCGATGACCTGGGGCATGAGTCAGAAGATGATACAGCTCGCGGCAGAAGCGGGCGTCAGTGGTCGCCGAGTTGTTGGGCTTAACATGGAGGATCGTCATTCAGACCTGAACACGGTGGTCTCTAGTGCCATCGACAGATGGAAGAATGTGATCGTATCTACAAGGGCAACAAGCGGCTTGGCCTCTCAGAGACCTCTCGACCCTTCGTCCGGATCTACACAAATACCTACCACCACAACGCAGCCTCCCACACCGACTGGCCAACAGGCACAATACTCGCCCAGCATCTCCAACTTTTCTCAACAACCGTTCCCACGTTATACATCACGAAGCTCTGTTGTTCCTACAATCATAGCCACTAGCGAGGCCAAGACATCAACAGCCGGGACGCCCTCCGAACAATCTGCCGACGACTCTGACCAAGACTCAGAGCCCGAGGCCGAGCCTGGGGAGGATGCTGACGCCGACGCCGACGCCGATGCCGAAGCTGACGTTGAGATGGAAGGTGGAGAAGGGGGATACCTATCAACGGCGCACACACCTGTTCCCCAAAACATTCCTCAGATGCCTCCAACCCCTATGCCTCAGACGCCGATGCCCCAGACGCCGATGCCCCAGACTCCGATGCCTCAAAGCCAAATCTCTCATGATCAACAAGCTTACGCCACCCAGCAGATGGCGGCAGAGGCCCGGCAGAACCCGTATCCGCAGAACCCAGCAGGTGGCAACTTCGGAGGACAAGCTGGAATATTGCCTAGCCAACAATTACAACTGGGCCAGCAGGCTTTCGGCCAGCAGTACCGGCCCAGCCAAGGTCACGGCGGGGGAATGAATATGACGTGGGACAATCAATGACGGCGCGACGACCAACCGGCGACTGACCCATTAGTAGTCGATTTACACAGACTCGGGATAGTCTCAGGTTGGCCAAAGCAAGCAGCCGAATGGTTTGCTGGATTCGCTGATCACGGGCTGCGAGTTGAGTCGTGACTTGTGCATTGATATAGTCTATATCAACACAAATCGCCTCGCACTCGGAGCGCCGCATTTGTATATATCACTGGACACTCTCGCTTCGGATCAAGCGTCTGCATTAGCACGCGCCGAAGATAGTTCCCTCCGCCCCCAGTATCACTTAGACACTTAGCTACCTACCAACGGGTATGGCCTTGATAGATCTAGGGGCCCAGAAGGAGCCACCACGCTGTGCAGTGCCCCAAGATACGTCAGACGCCTGTTCTGCTCATTTAGATGGAGCCTCGGTATGATGGCCTAACATTATAGTTGAAGAGATCTCGAGGTGCATAACCATTATAGAACCATAAATCTAATAATATTAATAGTAATACGCCTTAAATTCATATCCAGGCTCAGTTACACATCAACTACTTTGTGATGTCTGTTAGCAACGATATATCTGTGTACAGACCACCGCCAACCCGCTCCCAAGAGGTCGGGCCCGCAAATTTGGGGGGCCCGTCGGCGGCCCCGGCTTGCCCCCGTCTTTCCCACGGTGCTGGGTGGTTCTGCAGCTGCAATATGCCAGATCCCTGCTCATAAAGATTGAGCCCGAGGGGACTTGCACGACATCCTTGAACCGGGCCGACCGCCACCAACCCACCCCCTTCAAGTTCTCTTGCAGCTGAAACAGAGCCCAACGTTGAAGAACCTTGTTGCTGAGCGGAGCCGCGGCACCTCCCGCTCTCCTGTCTTTCCAGCCTCCGCCCGTCTTCGGTTCTGTTGCTCTTGAAGGCTTCAAGAATTCTGTACTTCCGCGTTACTTCTGCTAGGAAATGCAATTAATAGACCGGAAGTATGGAAATCCTCGAGAGAGCCCAGTGACTCTTTCCGTCGCCATATCGATATCCACCCGAAATGAACTTTATCACGTGGTCGATCGCGTGCAAGTAGCCCTTGCCCTCGTAGACAAAGGGGGAAGAGATATAACAAGCCCACGGCCGGAGGACACGGACCGGTCCGGACTGCGAGACTGGCCTGGGCCGACGGAGGTCCCCGGGCTCCGCCCGAAATTTCCTCCGACAGGACAGCCGGCTAATAATCAGCGGCCCCACCGGGTGCCGAGGATGGGAAGAAAATCTTATGGGACGTTTCAGGTGCCGCAAACACTTGCAGTTCATCCGATGTTTGTGATTTTATTTCTTCCCTCTCGAAAGGAGGACGGGACGGGGCGATTTCTGAACAAGACTTGGTCATTGGTAAAATTGTTTCACGGAGATCCCGATATCTCAGGACGTTCAGGGTTCCCACGCCCTTTGCCGGTCCGACGACCCAAGCCGATCCGTCGGTAGTTGCTGTGCTTGGTATGCAGTTCGGCCTCTGGGGACTGGGCAGTGCGCCGAGACTCGGATCCAGCACGTCATCGATTGTACTGCGGCATGGTCACGACTCTGGACAGTCTAGTAGGAAAAGGCCACCCGTAATTCTAACATTCGATTCTTACGTGAGCCCAGTTGGGGCATGGGCTTCATAAATATCCAAGATTTGATTGTGATCTCAGAAACGGAAATTTGGGGAGCGCCTTACCGAAGTTGCGCCTCATCTGATATCTAGCCCAGGAGAACATTGTTCGGTATTCAGAAACACGTGTAAGCGACACGATTCGTAACCTTGAGCACTGTCGATGCGCACTTAATGAGTTATAGAAAGCGCCCCCAGGAAGGATGTGCCAACTTATTACTCGCTACGCAAATCGGATGATCTTGGATCTGGTATGTGCCTGCTTTGCTAGGCTATTCAGCTCGGGCGCTCATTCTCTACTATTCAGGACTGTGTATACCCAGACATGTAAGTCCGCGGTGATGTGCTCAGCTCTGTTCGCGTCATATTTGAAAGAGTGTAATGTATTAAGGCTAGCTTACGTTTTACTGTCAGAAATAAATTGACTGTTACCTTCCGCGTCCTTGAATCTACCAGCGCGCCAGCAGCTGATGAAGAGGAAAAGGAGCCCAAACAGGGAAGATGTCGGAGGAGGAACACCAGGCGAGCCGTTGCGACTGCAATAAGAAGATATGCAGAAGAGGACTTTAAAAAGGAACGCGGAGATTCGCAACCCCAAAATCGGAGGGTGCAACCCCTAATATACACAAACAACATTTATCACCTAAATCTCCACCCCTTAGCTAGCCCTTTCTAAACTTAATTTAAACTCAATTATAAGACTTATTCAATTTCTTCCCAGGCTGGTAATTAAGTTAAGAAAGGGCCGGATGGGGCGAGGGCGGACGGTGCCGGTAAGCACTGCCGAGCACCACTTAAGGCTCAACCCGGTACTCTTTATATTCCTTAAATTAAGCGAGATGCTTTAAAGTATAGAGGTAAGTTTAAAAAGCTGTAATAAGGCTATATTTCGCCGTTTATATACTAGGTAGTATATTAGGGGTTGTACCCTCCGATTTTGGGGTTGCAAATCTCCGCGTTCTTGAAAAGATTGGAGGGAATAGTGTCAAGAAGGCGAGATGATCACTGCAGACATGATATCGTGTACGACGGAGATGGCGGATCCGGAGACTGGTGTTTTTTATGGGTGATTGGAAAGGACTCAAGTGTGTGGTCGGAAATGGTACGTAGGTATTTGGCTATAAACAGTTGCAGTGCCACTTATAAATGGCAAGCAGTCGACACGACTAGAATATTGCTCACAGTTGAGCTGCTGCTTGATGGTGAACTGGTCCTTGATCGTGGACTGCTGCTGCTGCTGCGACTGGTAGTAGTCAGAGCGCCAAAAAGAAAAAGGAGAAGAGAAGACGGGTATATAGGGGCATGAGTCTATATCATGGCCGGCAATGCACCAATGCACCTAGGCTACGCATGATGTGTGCTTATGGAAGTGAAGGCAATTTTCCGGGGCGAACAGTACTTTTCCACGGAACTAATTTCATGGTACTGAAATGTCAACTTGACAGTAGTGGCGGATGGCTTTGTCAGATGGAAACTATACGTGAAATCTGAGCTTTCTGCGCCATGGTTGACCATACGAGGTCACCAGGGTCTTAAGTCAGCTTCAATCCATTGCAATTCCCGTACTCATTGTTGTGAGCTTGTTCATGGGTCCCAGCTCATGCAGACCCGAACTCAGTGTGGAGGTGGACGGTCGACGAATTCTAGCTCGCCATCCCGCAATCTTAAAAGTTTAGCAAACGTAAGGCCAATAAGCTTCGAACGGCCTCGGGAAGCTGCCGTCATGTAACATACTTTTCTCCCAATATGCTAGTCAAGCTTTGTGGGAGAAGGTTCATCCTCTGACTCGGCATGGCAGATATTGGGCGGCTGTCTGCACATTATACTCATTGATCATCTAGCTCTACGCATGCATCTGCATCCGAACGCTTCAATACCCTTAATTTTGACTCATTAGTTCAGTGATCAGTCGTCTCCATGGTGTAGTACGTTCGACACCCTTGCAACTTGAACGCATGCACTGAAGAAGGCGATGCGCGAAAAGCTAGCTAAGGAGACAAATGAGATGAGCCTCAGCAAGCTAGTAAACGACAAAGTTCATTTCCCATTTGGACTCTTTTAATTTTCTATTAGCGTTGCAACAGTTGATGCTCCTGAAAAGTACTAAGACTTTCATGCCAATCACCTCTGATATCAGACGAGTATCTCAGCAAGCAGTACACGAATTCGGACGTTTTTTTGGTCCAAAAGCCCTTCGAGCAGTATGCCTCATATGCGATTGGCCTTGCCACCTAACTTGTGGTAAGCGTACCTAGGTAACGGCAGGTTCCAGCGGCCTTGAATCGTCACACATATGCCAACATATTTCGGCAATGATCAAAGTTTCAATACTGGGAACTGCAATAAGTCATGTCAAACATAGTTGCAGCTTTAGTAAGCCAGTTGAAGTGCCTGTGTTCAAGACGTCCTAGAGAATGGAGTCTTCCGAAGCTGATTCGCCATGATGCCAATGACTAGCCGGAACAGACATTGATTACATGGCTGTGGTCGGTTTTCAACAACAGGCCGTGCCGAAAGACGCCAAGTCTTTCGGCAATGTGCAGAGTAACAAATTGCAGCCTGTCATTTACTCCCTGCGCGTTCAAACGTTATCTCGATCGTGCTACCTTACTCTGACTAGTACATCTTAATCTTTTGCGTTCCCCTTGACTAATACCGCACTTGCAGCTGTGAACGCCTCGAACTTTGTCTAAGGAAAATACGCAGAGCGGTGAATATACTGAGAGAGAGTCACGGTCCACAGATGCAGCAATCATCCTCAGGATGTGTGAATATGCACATCAACAGAATATAAGAGGCCTCGCCAGTAGCTTCAATGCTGTCCCCGAATCTGCAACACAGTTCACTCTTCAAGACCGCCTCTCGCTCGGCTACATATCGACCCCTTTCGTTCCAGCTACCAGTAACGATGTCATCTCTCAAGCAAACCCTCGTCAAGACAAGCGGCCTCCTGGCTGCGCTCGCTGCGTCTGACAACTCCAACGTCAGCGTTGTGACGACGGACACGCTTGTCATCGGTGGAGGTGCTGGTGGGGCCCATGCGGCGGTTCGGCTGACGGACTGCGGCCAAGATGTGATTCTCGTTGAGAGACAGCCCATTCTTGTAGGTCCCAATTTTTTTTGGCAAAATGGGTCGTTCTTGATGTGCTGACATCGGGATTCAGGGCGGTGCTGTCGACAGTTTTACGGATCCCACTACGGGAAAGACGACCGACATTGGTGTTGGAGACTTCACAGATTATGGAAACGTCACGGGGTTCTTTGGTCGATTTAACATTCCTAGTAAGTGACTGTACCTGACGCCCTCTCTCTATTTGAGACATTTGTTTTAGGAGTTCTTGAAGTCAATCAAAGCTCAAGTTTGAAGTGATGCCCTATCTGCATGCTTCGGCGACTCCCTTGATGGATTTCGGTTATTCTGTAAAGCAGCGACATTATTTTCTGACAACCTTTAGTCACAACACCATCGGAGGCGTCCGCTTCAACTCCTCCACGGCGCGTCGACTTCAGCACTGGCCAAGTACTCACCAATTACTCTGCACCATCCACGGCCGATGTGCACGCTGCGCTTCAGCGGTATGCCACAGCTGCGGAACAGTACGAGGATATCTTAGTCCCAGGCTACTGGAACTTCCCCAATGCCAGTGACATCCCCGATGATTTGCTCATGAACTTCGGAGCATTTGTTGAGAAGTATAACATCTCCGCCGCTTTGCCCACCATTTTCATGATCGCCGGAGCGATGGGCCGCATCGTGGACAAGGAGACCTTGCCGGTCATGCGAGCCTTCCCGGCACAGACAGCACGAACAGTCTTGGGCACACAGAAATCATACGTGACTGTATCCGGGCGCAACCAGGACCTCTACGATGCAGTCGGTGAATTTCTAGGTGACAAGGTCTACTACAACACCCAGGCCATTAGCTCGGTGCGGTCTGACGCGGGGGTCGCTGTGACAGTCCAGGACGTGAACACTGGAGTGAAGACTATCATCCAAGCCAAGAATCTCGTCCTCGGAATCGCGCCTGACCCGTCCAAGTTTTCCATTTTCGACCTTGATGATCAGGAGCTCAGTGTCTTCAGCAAGGTCCAGTATACCCGCGAACATGTGTTTATCGCCTCCAGTCCATCGCTGGAGACCAACGCGACCTTGGCCAACCTCCCCATTTCGGCGGATGACGACAGCCAGACACACTACCCGGACTACAATTTCACAGGCACCATCTCCAGGCTGGCTCCGGGCTCTAGCCTCTTCCACACCTCCGTGGTCGGGGACAACTTGCTGGCTCCCGAGGACGCCAAGGCCAAGCTCAACAGCGACATCCAGACACTGATTGGGTCTCACATCTTGCCCGCCAGCAGCCAGGAGCAGCTCGACTTCAAGTTTGTCTCCGACCATGGCTTCATGCACGCACGTGTGACCGCGGATGAGTACAAGGCCGGGTGGATCCAGGATCTGCAGGCGCTGCAGGGCCGTCGCTCCACTTGGTATACTGGCTCTGCCTTCGCGGCGAACTGGCAGACTATTCTTTGGGAGTACAACGAGGTGCTGATCCCCAAGATTCTCGGTGCCTGATTCCCAATTTGGTTATAATATTTCACAAAGGAGGTGGGATTGCGGCTTGGAATGTGGTAATGTTGAATAATTCTGTGTCGAGATGGCTTGTTTTTATAATGGACTGTGAGTAGACTGGGCAACAATGTCCAATATAGTAGTAGTTACTACAATTATTTCAGAATCGGGCAGAAACAAATTGTAGGACTCGGTGACCAAGGACTCCAGAAACGAAGTAGTTGGTCATTAGGAGATATGGCCCTCTCGTGTAATATCAGGTCCGCAGCAAGTAGCAGCCAGTACCCGGATTTCGACAATCCACTTCTCCATTCTGCTTGAAGCATGTGTGTTCCAAAGCTGCGAACAACTTCCTGTCCGCCTCACCTTAAGCTCCCAAATCCGCGTCCGGAAGGAGGCCATCACGGATCTAGCAGTCCCCAAGTGTGGTAAGAGCTTGGGTCTTGGGTGCAGAGAGCTCTATTTCAGTTTTCGAACTCTTGTCACAGCAGTTAATTATTTCTTTTGATACATAACGCGTTCTTCCGCCAGACAGCTCTTTACATGCACGTACTTTCCTTCACGGCTCAGGTGTCTATAGGTCAGAGGAAGATCATCCTTTCATTGATATAGTACATTATTTACTTTCTCGACATGTCTTTTGGTTCTACGCCTGACTGAACCCCGGGCGGACATCCCTCCATCACCGATGCCACTATGAAGACGTTAGCTGGAGGTATGACGATGTGATGAGAGAACTTGACAATCCTACTTTTTAACTGCCGTACGCCGCGTGGTAGTCTCCTCCAACAACCTTCTGGTCGATTCGGCCCCGGAGTCGGTTGAGCACTCCCCTGCCCGCGGGAGGGAAGTTCTCCAGCTCCAGCAGCTCCTCCTCGCCCTGGTTAACCTCTCTCTTGAGGTCGCGGTGTTGACGCATGATCTCGTCAACGATCGCCTGCTGCGCATCGGCCGGCAGGGATGGCATGAGCTCGTGACGACTATCGTCGTCCTGGATGCTGCCGGATTCCACCAGCATGGCGACCATGATGCCGCGGAGGTTGCGGAAGGAGGGGCGGTCGTCGGTCTCGGCCCACCAGAACTTGAAGCTCTCTGGGCTTATCACCAGCCGGTCTGAGCCATCGGCTTCCTGCGCGACCTCGTCCATGATGGCGTTGGCGAGGGTGTTGCTCTGCATATAGTCTGCAAATAGCCAGAGCTCGGCAAAGGTATCGAAATCGTCGATTTCGTTGAGAGGGTCGACCTCGACGGTCAAGGGGTCCTCGGCGTATTCGAGGTACCGGACAAACATGTCCACATTGTGTGGCGTTGCATGGTCGCCCTCCTCCAGCTCAATGACACCGGTGGTTACATTGGCCCACGGGCCGCTCATGATTCGCTCAATGTAGAGCGAGTGGTTGATGGCTGTTTGCCTATCAATGATGAAGGCCTGGCCTCGGTCTTTGATTATAATCTTGACCTTGGAGGGATCTGGCACATCCTCCTGGCTGAATACAGTCAGTATGCATGCAATACATAGTCTAAAAGGCTACTCATGTCCCCAAGATATTGCTTACTCGTCGAGACGCGGGCGTTTCGCATCGGGTGCACCACTGTATCCTGTTAGCAGAGCCCGTGATGGAGTTATTCACGATAATATACATACTCGCTTCGCTCGTGCTCTTGGGGGGTAGACATATTGAATGGGTATTGGGTCGGTAATCTGTTGTCTGCTGACCAGGGGCGTGCAAAATTGAGGAAAGAAGAGACAGCAGCGACGCGTTGGTGGCTACTAGCACTTGGCTCACAGCAGAAAATCATGGCTACGTACCCCGCTGTGAATCGAGGAGCAGTCGGGTCATAGATGGCTCGGCAGGCATCGGAGTGACTGCTGGGACCTCAGCAAACGAGAGACATGGTAAACCTCTATCTACATAGTATTATCAACAAACACTTAGGATACCTGCTCATCAAGGGCTTGTACCTTGTCAGCCCCAATCCTCTGGCTTCTTTGGCACAGAATCAATACCAAAGGAATAGTCAAGAAATCCTCAAATATGCTAGAAGAAGTGCAGAGATCCGGGGCTCTGTTTGTAAATTGCGCTGTCCCACAGCAACGAAAACAACACCAAATGGCACTTTTTGTGTGCACTAGTACCAACTGACGCGCCGAGCGCTCCCAACTTTGCAAACCTTAATAGTAACTTGTACCTCCACACTCGTGATTTCTGTGCTTTCACGTGATTTTTGACAGGCAAACTAGTGCATTCGGCTGCGACACATGCCGGTCATTGTCAAAGCTTTGGCATCATTATTGTAAAGAAAACGCGTTCCACGGGATCAGGCTGCTGTGTGTCAGCTGGACAGTAACTGCCCCAAGCTTTGGTAGGACAACATCCCTGTCCTGACAACCCCCAATCCGATGAGGTGACAAGCGATGCTGGATTCGGACATGGTGTGACCACGTGGAGCCTAGGCGGGAGTCCAGTTGACAACCTCCAACAATATCGAGTGAGACACTAACGGTGTGACCCAGCAGGTCGGTTTGCTATCCTTTATACCGACCTGTCCCTTTCCCAGCTGCGTGAAATTGGGCGTCCACTTTCGTCATTCTGACACACATTTCTACTAGAGCTTCAGGAACATGAGCAATTTCACAAGCAACCCGATCATCAAGCGCGACGCGCCCGACGCCGTGGTCTACGACCTTTCCGAGCCGCACCAGGTCACCATCACCCTGCCCGCCAGCTCAACATGGAGCAGCGGCCTGCACTGGCACGAGCAGCACGTCGAATACCTGCGCGTCGTCAAAGGCAGCGTGCAAGTGACCTTGGACAGCCAAGTCCGCACGGTATCAGCAACAGACGCCGAGACAGAAGTGAGGGTCGACCGGGGCGTCTGGCACGAGTGGAGACGGGCTGAAATCGAGGGCGACGAGGATGTAGTGGTTGTGGAGAGGACGGACCCCGAGGACGGCGAGAAGGCGGTTTTCTTCTGGAACCTCAACGGGGTCATTCTCCGGGCGCAGGGCCTGGCGTGCCCGCCCTACATGCCGAAGCTGCTGCACGGCATCTTGCTGGAGGCTTGGGTCACGCTCAGCCTCTTTGCCATCTTCCACGGGCTTGACAACGTCCCTGTCTTTGTCAACGTCCTCCAAGCGTTTTCAAAAAGGGGTTTTGTTTTCGCGGACAAGACGCTGGGCTATAACGTGTTGCGTGGCGTGGACCTTATCATTTCTCGTATACTCCTACTTCTGGCTTCTAGCATCTCAGTGTTGTTTGGTATAAGAGCCGTGCGGAAGGAACTCACTCCGGACGATGTGCGACAGAAATGGGTGGCTTCCAAGGCAGAGCTGAAGAAGCCCAAGAAGGCCTGACTTTTGATTTCGCGCTCTGGTTCCCTACTACGTTGCCCCAAGCTCTCCGCCTAGCACGTTCTTATTGTCTATCAACTTTTAATACGCTAGAAAGCTTTGCGCGTGTCTTGTGCAGGTGTCATTACGAAGACATAGTGTCAACTGCTATAAATATCTCCGGGGATACCTATGTAGCGGATTCTAGATTGTCAAACATATTAGTTACCATGAAGCTGCGCATTGTTCTATGATATGAGAGTACGAGAGATTCGCCTTAGCAGCCGTTGTCGGCTTCCTGTAATTTCCAAGGTGATTTTCATATCAGGAGTTGCATGAGCCAACATGTAGTGTATCTTCATAGTTGACGTAACTGAAACGTGTACGGAGATTAATTTGCGGACAAGGTTGTTGTTCATTGCGGTGGCTAACGGATATGTGGCAGTAGACAGATGCGTCACAGGTTTTTACAAGTTGTTCTTCAACTCGTGGCAAGTTTTCCGATACGTTTCGCTTGGATATGTGCTTGCGGCTTCTTTGCTCACCCAAAATGTATATACATGAAGCAAATATGTGCAAGAAACTCATCCGTCAGACCTTCCTTTGGGCACTCTGGGAGACAGCTTCAGACGGGAGCGACTCTCTTTTCTGGATGGGACCCATCCCTCTTTCAGACGGCAGTGATTCCGTCTGAAAGAGGAGTCCTGTCCGCACCAGACGATAGCCATCCTCTCTTATTCGCCTACAAGCACTGCGAGTAGTAGGTGTTTTGCACCTGGCAAGTAGATCCACTAGCGCAGACCGTGCAACCAGTGAACCCAGTCCCACCACACTGCGCATATTTGGTCGCGGTACAAGTGGCAACGGGCGGGCTGGACGTCGTCGTGGAAGTGGTGGGAGGCTTAGTCGAACTGCTTGTTGTTTTAGCACTAGTGGAGCTTGCAGAAGAGGTAGTTGGCCTGACACTGGTGGTGAAGGAGCTCGTCGAGGACCTGGAAGTCGCCGTGCTGGTGCTGGTGCTGTCGGCTGTTGATGAGCTGGAGGAGCCGCCGCCGCCGCCGCCACTTACCGTCCCTGAGGCGTAGAAGACCCCGCGCCCGTTGGTGCCCACGTAGACCTGCCCGGCCTTGTTCGCGCTGCCTGCGAGCTTGCAGCTGCTGATTGCGCCGAAGCCCTGGGATCCTTGGATGTCTGTCCACGTCTTGCCGTCGTCCGCCGACGCGTAGAGCCTGTTTCCTGCTGGGCCGTTGCCGAAGGCGTAGAGGTTCCAGGTTGTCCCTGAGCCAAGCCCGAGGGAGATCTTCTGAGTTGTAGTGAGGGCGGTCGATATCTGGGTAAAGGCTGCGCCGTAGTTGGTGGACTTGAAGATTCCAATGTCGGTGGACACGTACACGGTTCCAGCAACGGTCGGGTGCGGCGCAATGTCGACCACTGAGGTTGCGCTGCCCAGGGCTCCAGCCTTGCTGAACGATGTGCCTGTGTTGGTAGATACATAAAAGGCACCTGAGGCACCTCCGTAGAATACAGTGTTGTTGCGCTTGTCGCTCGCAATGACTGCTCCTGACGCAAGGCCGGTCACGGCCGCGAAGGAGCCCTGGTTCTGAGAGCGGAGTACACCCGCAGTCGAGCTGGACCAGACGATAGTGTCGGCATCAGCGCTGTATGCTACAAGTCCACCGTAATCTGTCGTGCTGCTGCCATAGTTGATGTTCCAGCTTGCGCCGCCGTCGCTGCTGATGGCCACCTGCTGCGTGCCTGCTGCGTTTCCGATGCGCACAACATTGGCGGGCTTGTTACCGGCGTAGTCTAAAGTACGACATCAGTGAAGAATGACAAGACAACAGAGTGAGTACCGCTTACCAACGTCAGGCGAAGTCGACCAGAACGGGTTCTCCCATGCTGCCGCGGGACTAGTCTTCAGATCATTTGCGCTCTTGAAGGTATAGCCATTGTCGTCTCCCACAGCAACTAGAAGCTCACTGCCGCCTGGCGCAGAGACAACATTCTGCACGGAGAACTCTTCGATTCCGTCGGCTAGAGACTGAATACTGATGTTGTGTGTTGTGTCCCACTTTGTCAGATCGTGACCGCCATACACCGTGAGGCCAGTGCCATACAGCCAGTGGTTGCTGTCGAAGGGGTCGATCTCCAGCGACTCAATCATCCAGCCGAGCTGCTCCGCATCGGGCCTGGAGATGAAACTCTTGTAGATCCACGGAGCCAGAGGTGTGGAAATGCTGTAGTAGCGGTTCATGGCTGGGTAGTTTGTCCACTCCCATAGAACTGACCAAGTCGCGCCCGAGTCCGTGGAGCGGAAGATCTGGGCTTCAGGGTACCACGAGTTGAGTGCTGCCACAACCAGAGTCCCCGGCTTGAGCAAGTCAAGACCCAGGCCGCCGAAGCCGAAGTAAAGATTCGAGCCCGACACTGGTGTGATGTTGGCCCAGGTGTTGTTCGTCAAGCTGTAGCGGTACACACCGCCATTGGTTCCATCGTATGGTCCACTGCCGTCAGAGTAGGTGAGGTACAGCGCCTTCTCTGCCGGCTGTAGCTTGGCCTTGTGTGGGAAGAACGCTCCGGGCTGGCCCGCGACCGCACTCCATGTTGCGCCCGCATCAGTAGATTGCCAGACAGCCTGCTGAGTGCCGTTGCTTGCGGCGCCAACGAAGATTCTCGATGTTGCCCCGTTGGTAACCGCAGATGTAGAGTCGAAAGTGACAAAGGCAAGGCCCTGAATATCGCTGTTGTAACCGTTGGTGTCGCTGGGGTCGGCGATATAGGTGCCGGTGGCGGTGAAAGAGGAGACCTTGGTGAAAGTTGCGCCCCCATCCGTCGACTTCCAAAGGCCGTTACCGCTGCGAGCGCCGAAGTAGATGATCTTGGAGTTGGCTGGATCAACTGCTAGACGTTCCCCCATTCCTCTTCCCGGCATATTTCCTCCGACTTTGAAGGGCAGGTTTGTGATGCTCCATGTCGCACCTTTGTCCGAGCTGCGGGCGATGACGCCATTATTTGGGTCCCAGCTGGTTCAGGGTCAATCAGTATATCTTCTTTCTGGTAGTATGGCAGTACGAGACTGACCTGTTGGTGTACATGCCCAGTGCAACGTAGACTTTGGTGTCATCTTGAGGATCAAGGGCCAAGGCATCAACGCCCCATCGATTCCTGTGACGCGAGGATTAGTGGGATCTCTTACTTTCCACATGCGAGTACAGGTCTTACCAATTTGCATCCGTCGTTATGCTGTCTGTGACGGCTGTCCACGACTCATCAGCATTGAGCCTGTAAAGGCCACCGATGTCTGTCCTCGCGTATGCCAGGCCTTTCGTCTTGGGGTGGAAAGAGATTCCCGGTACGAAACCTCCTCCGCCTCCGATCTTAACAGTGCTCCAAGAGAAGGCTGCCTGAACAGGCGCCGCTACCACAGCGAGTAGCTGCAGGGCTCGAAGATACTTCATCTTCAAAGAAGTTGGCGCCACGTGGACACGCGTCAAGAGAACGAAAATGTTGCTTGCTGCGCGTCGTACGGAGCCTCTTCATTTGGAGCGGGAAGGATGGATATGTTTATAGGGCCAATATCAGTTCAATATCTGTCCACAAGCCAAGCTTTACGGAACCAAGGATCGAATAGTTCCCGACTTGCCGAAATGGCAGAGCCACAGCATCATGTTACTAGGTCCCGCCATCCCAAAGGAGGTTCGTGGTGGCATTGGCAGGGCAAAGACGAGCCGGGCACAGGCAACGAAACCTTGCTGGCTGACAACATGAGGATTTCCCACAAATGATCGTTGCCCTTTTTGCCCACTTTGGGACAATGTGCTCTTTGAAGAGGGTCGAGGATGTCTGTGGTTCCCGTCGACCCGCCATTTATGTGGAAGGTGTGCTTCCGTGAAGGGCTTTTAGGGAAAGTGGGGGGAAAATGTAGAGGGTGGCTCATTATTGGGGTTCAGGGATCTCCCGTGCATGACACCTCAACGTCAGATGATCGTCAGGTCCCTGGATCAGCTAAGTGGACAACGGCGCGACTCTCACTCCGACTGTGGGTTGGAACAGCCGATATAAGCCTAGACGTATGTATGAAAAGCCCTGGCCATGTGCAAGATACACAGTCAGTCGCGTTAAAAAGGACAAGGCTCGTGGGGCCCAGGCCCGGGCCGTACATGATCAGCCACTTCACCTGATTCGGGCAAAAGATGGTCATGGACTAGGTGCTATTGTGGTTCCAAGTGCTTGGGTGTGGATATTCGAGGCAGATTTCGCTCATGTCCCACACCCGATGTGAGGTTTATGCCGAATGCAGCCGACCTAACGGGACGAGGGCCGTCCCAAGGCCTCGCAGAGCATCACGAGATCTGAAATGGCGAGTGCACAGAACCGCATTGCCCCGTCACTCGAATGACGTGCTAGATTTTGCGAGGATTATTGAAATATAAGGACCAAATACGGTCTAGTATGCCACACCTCCTAAATCCCCGAATTCATTGTTCCCATCGGAAGCTCTGCCGAGAGTCCTCAAGAATCAACATCAATAACCCTGCCGTCCTCATCCAATCCCACCCTCACCTTCTTGGTGCTAGCCTTCCTCGGGTTGGGGGCTTCAAAGATCTCGGACATCTCCTCCAGGGTCTTTCCTGCGGTTTCGACGAAGAAAAAGTAGATGACAGTCATCTCGATCGCGATCCAGACACTTCAAATTTGTTAATCACCTACTATTGAGCCCAAAGTGCTGATGTATTTTGGAACAGTCCAAATCACGAAGGACGGGAACCGTAAAAAGGAGAAGACTTGTGCTTACCAGTAGATGATATAGAGCCTCCACGCTATGGCCTCGATTCCGACAGCTATTCCGTAAGTGTTGACAACCCTGTCGGTAATGCATGGTTAGCTCTCAGTGTACAGAGGGAAATGGGAACAAGAAAACAGATTCGAGTTGGACTCGATGCACCCATAAGCTGTCGCAAAAGCTGCAGCCTAGGAGATGCCTTTGGCGAGTGGTGACACAGTCCACAGATAAAACACATGTTCCTGAAAAGGCCAGGATGACGCTCGGGAGTTGCTTACATTGCCACGTTCAAGAACAAGAAGTTCAGACCAGAGCCCTTGGCCCTAGTCCGGTTCTCCAGACATTCCACGCTGTACAAGGTCTGGAGGGGAGTAAATCCCCAGGCGAAGAATATCCCAAAGCAGTCTGTTCGCACCAAAGTTAGTAAACCTTGAACATGGTCTTTCCGCGTATCTGTCCGTCCGCACGAATGTTCGCTTGGAAAGGTTGTACATACAAATAGACACGATAACCCCGTACCCGAGGTTCGCGTTGTCGTTGGCATGCGCGGCAAACGCAGTCAGAAGTATGTAGAAGAACAGACTGCCAGCGAGGCCCCAGAGCATCATCTTTCGCCGGCCGAGCTTGTCCAAGAGGCTCGCACCGTACACGGCCCCGAGCATGGAGAAGATAGGGTTGATGGCGTTGAGCAGCAGCTGGGTATTCGTATTGGTAATCCCCGCTGACTCGAACATCTCGGGCATGAAATAACTGACGACATTATTTCCAGACCCTAGGCGAAATTTGTGTCAGCATAAATGACTCAAATCGTATCTATCGCTCATTGGAATGGTTGTATGTGCTCGTCGTCTGAAGGAGACTTTTTGTACATCACCGCGAGACAGCATGGACGCCAAAAGAGGCAAGGTACCAAGATGATGGGAATTGCTTTAGACGGGATTACTCACACTGTCCGATGAAGGCCATACCGATGACCATAGCCAGCCGATATCTCGCAGCACGCGTGTGCACCAGCTCGCGGAAATCCCACCACGGGTTCTCATCGCGCGTGAGCTTATTTTCCTCGACAATTTCGTGGTATTGCAGCTGCGGGATGGCCGAGTTTGGGTCTCCGTCGCCGTGGTACTTGGCAAAGATGGCGAGCGCCTCCTCGGGTCGGTCGTGGGCAATGAGCCAGCGGGGGGATTCGGGGAAGAACATGATCAGGCACATGACAATCGCAGGCATGCCCGCCTGGACGATGGTCGGGATGCGCCACGCCCAGGATGATTTGAGATGGTAGTTCGTCCCGTAGGTCGTCCATCCGGCGAGGATGTTGCCGAGCCACCAGAAGTTGTTGTACATGCCGGCCATCACCCCACGGTACGCAGGGTGAGCAAGCTTGAAATCTCGTCAGCAAATGAAGTCTCTTGGAGGTGCTTTGAGCACGAAGATATCAAGGCCAATTCTCCAGGTCATTTCTTCAGACTTGTAGACCTTAGATAGGAACAATCACACGGGGAAGCAGTACCTCGACAGTGTAGGCTGGGCCAGCAGCTGACGCAATGCTCGCGCCGAAGCCAAGGACGAAGCGGCCGCCGATGAATTGCTGGAGGCCGTGTGCCGAGCCTTGAATGGCGGTGCCGACGAGAACGAGCAGGCAGCCCACGAATATGCAGATTCGTCGTCCATAGCCATCAGCTAGAAAGCCACAGAATGGGAAGGCGGCGATTTGCCCCAGGTTATAGACGATGAAGACGATTCCAGAACTGGACCCAGCACCACTGAGCCCCATGTCGTGTTGGTACGGGTCCATAGCGTTTATAGCACCCATGAGCGATGAATCTGTCGTGCTTGTCAGCGGCTGCTTCTTTGTCACGTTGGTGTCCCAGTCGTACCGAATCCGTTCATAGTCGATACGAGATAGCCAATTGACATAATCATGTACAGCTTGATCATGTTGGGGCTCAGCAAGTTGGGTTTCTGAGCTGCGATGGCAGCGGCGAGTGCGACTGATTGCGTGTTGACACTTTTGACATTCCCAGTTGGCTTTTCCCCATCGTAGCCCGTCGCCTCGTGGACCTCCTTCTCTCCATCGTGATACGTGGCCATGGTGTCGGTGGGCCTGTTCAAGTGTGCGACCCCTTTGTCTCTGACGGGTTGGAAAGGTCAACAGCAAAGGTCAGGTCGGCGCAACGAAGGAGCGCGCGCGCGACGGTTATAAGAGGCCCAGTTTACAGACTCCTTGTCACGTTGAAAAAGAAGCATGATCGGTCTCTTGTCGTCAGGTGCCTGTCCCCTTTTGGGAGAAACCTCCCACTTTCTGGCCGGGGTGACCGCAGCATGACTTGGCAAAGACGCGGGCAGACGCTTGGTCTCGCGGCTCTTTGCCCCCTTCCGGCTAACCAGGACCGTGTTCGATCGGAACCTCCCATCCCCAAGGTCTCGGCACCGGGGAATCGGCATTTTTTGTTAATTTGCAGACTATGTAGGCGGCGCCGATTGATCCGCAGTACGGTCAGATATTAACGACAGTCGGTAACAGAATGATTATGCTTATCCTGGCCGCCAGTCGCGAAAGAATTCGAAATAGAGTTGGAGACACGAGGAGAGAATCATGTAAGGGGCAGGGGTGTTGTAAGTGCCCCCTGGAGCCTCGGTCAAATATCCCTGACACCCAGGCGTCCGCAATTTCTCCATTTTTCTCCCATGGGGAAAAACTGGGACCAAGGTCTAGACATGAAAGTCAACAACACATTCAGGAGCTCGCCGCGGCCGGGCATCGCCAAGCAGATTTCCTCAAACTTGGATGAAGAATACTGTGATACGTCCTGGCAACAGCTGACACCCGCCCATGGAGACTTCTTGGATCTGCTCATTCTCTCACTATTCCAGATGTTTAGACCCAGGACGCGCTCAACTACGTTGGCCGCCAACAGGCGGGCCCCGGGTATCGGACTGCCAAAGTGTGGAGACGCGCCAACAGCCAACAGCCCACAGCCCACAGGACAGGGGTCTCCTGCTCTCGCAAATTCGCTGACTCTGGCTTCATTCGTCCCAGGCGGTCGCCACGCGAACAGAGTTCTCGGGTGCATAGGCTGCAACTCTTGGACGAACAAGCCGGACATGGAAGGGGGCAATCGCCGGAATAAGCCTTGACCTCGGCAGATCTACGGGTCCGTGTTCAGGCTGGAGCGTCGGAACCGCTACAGTAGGTCCAATAGCACGGTTTCCCAGCAAGGCGGCGGCAGGTTCTCGGCCTAAAAATTTACCGACGGCTCTTCGAGAACTAGGCGAATGCGGTCTATGGGGTTTTCCACCTCGCCTAGACCAATTCTGGATATAATCCGCATCTATCACAGTTAACCTCGACAAGGTTTAAGCCTCTGCACACAATATGTCTCAACATCTGAGAGCTAGGGGCCCGCCTGTATAGCTTATCCCACAGACGACAACTATATCCAATATTATAACTAGACGAGTCCGTGACAGGACACGATATCAACATTTGCAGAACTATCCACACATTTGTCAGACCTTCCGTTCACACAAGATCCCCAAGCTGCAGCTGAGTTTCAGGATTAACTTCGGCTTAGAAATTATACAGGGTTTGAGAAGGACATAGGGCGCGCGGGAAAGGTAAAGCAGAAAAGCACGGGTATCAGCCAGGTACAAAGCCAGCGAGCCACCCTTCCTTTCCTAAGTAGAACACACAGGCAAGGCGCACCTGGAACGGAGCTATGGAGCCTCAGCGATTAAAAATACATCCCACCGCGTGTATCTGATTAAGTGATGAGATCAAAAGCAAAAGCCGAGGTCTAACGCGCAATGTCATTCTGAGTGCGCATGAAATCCATAAGACTCTATATCCAGATTCCATCCGATCCAGCTAGGCCCCCGGGTAGTCAAAAGTGTTATATCGTATGGCATCATAATCCTTCTCCCCAGGCACCTTGCGTTCCCACGGGTCGCGGTAGATGTGTTTGACAGCCATGGCATCCCATTCGTCCACCCGCAGCTTGCTTGTCCGCTCACAGGACAAAGGTAAGGGACAAGACACCTCTGCACTACTGCTGCTGATATTTTCAGCTTTCAGAAAGCCTAGAAGGGCCTCCATCTGGTGGTCAACTAGCTTCCAGACCCGCACTGTCTCTTCTCTCCCGCCTGAGTGAAGGTAAACGGCCCTGCATTCCGTGTCGGACTCTCCACGGTCAAAAAGGACAACGCCACCAAATATCCGATCCTGACAGGTTGGATGTTAGTAACTTCGTTTGTATCGGAAGAGCGTTGGAACTATGGCATTGGGAGCAAAGCCCTCTCGAACGATGCTATGCTAAGGAATGGAAGTCAGATGTGGATGCCTACCTCAGCCCAGTAGGCAGCCACGTCAGCGAGTCCCGCTGGATAGCTTTCATGATCCAGATACTGATAATGATAGAATAGAGTTGGCTCTGGAGGCGGATGTGGCAGGCTTTCAAGGTCTTCGTGTCCATTGATGATAATGGGTGGGGTCTGCCACAGTGTCACGCGGCGTATCTCAGCCTCATCGTGGGACTTGGTTTTGTCCCCGAACAGTGAGACAGCAATTTCGTGGATGGCTACTACCGTAGTTTCAACGAGACGTAGGTTGAAATGATGACTTCTGGGGTCAGTTGCCTGGAACTGCTCGAGCACCTGAGCACTGGTTAGCGCGGCGGCTGCCAACTGGATTAGAGCAACGGGCGCGGATGGACCCTGACATAAGAGCATCCAGGGCAGCGGATGACGCTTTGGGAATGCGAGGGACGCTCTTGCCGGTGCTATAAAGTTTGACATACTGTTTTCTCGATTTTCAGCTTAGACACCTCGAAAGCCCCTAACCAAGCCCTTGTCTTATCAAGTGTCCCCTCACACAGCTCCAGATGTTCGCGGAGGGGATGATTTATATGGATGGGGCCCCAGCCCTCTAGGGCGATGCCACAAAGCGGGAGTCCATCAATGAGCTGCGCCATGATAAGCTCAGCTCGGGACGTAGATAGGACATTAGCAATGGCGAGGACGGCGGCGCTGCGGTGCTGGGCATCGAGAACGTCCTCGATTGAGGCTTTGGGGCCCTGCTCGCGAGGTTTAGGAAATGAAGTCATCGTCAATATTGACCATGGAGTTGAACAAGGGATTATTAATCGAAGACAGTTGTTGAAATATTCGTCGAGAGGGGATAAGGCAGATTAAGAAACAGGCAGAGTTGGTAGGTAGCCGGAGGTTGTCGTGCAACTACCAGCACCTGGCAGAAAATAGAACCAACAGTCGATGTTGGCTTCTGGAGTGGGGGTGGCCCGTGCACTGGCTGCCTCTCCAACTAGGCCCCAACATCGATCGGCCTGCAACAGAATATGTACGTTGGTCAATTTTCTCGCTGCGCCTCAGTCTAATTTTGTCACACATGCTGTAGCTGGAAACGAAGCTATCAGTCAATTGATTTCATTGCACACATTGGCAATTCCCGTAACTTCATGGCCACTGGCGTGCAATCTGTCAGAACCGTGTGGACTTGCTCCAGCTTGGTTGTATTTTCAAAGCTGATTCTCCCTGAACATTGGCATAGAGAGGTAGGATCGAAAGTTCTTACCACTCATTACACCTTAGGCCAAGTGAATCCATCATGAGTCTGCGGTCGCCATCTATAGACCACCTCCCCGACCCGTGCCGCCCCCTCTCAAGGCCAGTTCGAATTTGACCAAGCTAGGTCTTGGCCCAACCTGGCCGTTCCCAGACTTGTTGGCTTCTCGATCATGGTGGTCCGGCCTGTGGTCATTTAAAATTAGCATAGTTAAGCATCAATTTTAAGTTTGCTTTGGCCGGCAATCGCCAACTGCTTTTAAGTCATTGGTACCATCGATGACAGACTCGCCATGACCTGATCGAATGCATTGAGCAACTGAGCTGGTCTTTCAGCGGCCTTGTTGTTTCAGATTTCACAGACCTAGATGGCCTGACCACCCGACTACACGGTCGACGAAATGGCGGTTTTATATCACCAACATCTCCGAGAGCATGGCTGCTGAGCGTGGCCTCAAAGACTCTCTCTCATAGTCAGAGAAGCAGTCGGAGTGTAAAGATGGACATAAATACGGCTACCGTTAGATCAAAGTCTGATTTCAATTATGAATTTGCATGACAATATTGCTCTGCTGGACCTCACTACTCCTACTCACTCATCGTTTAAAGAACTGCAATTCATTCTGAGCCCCTTCTTCTTTGATGAAGACTTGGTCTCCTAAACCTGCCAAAGGACATGCCTGAATACAATAAAGGTCGCCAAGATGGGACGAATAGAGGCGCATCACATGGGAAAAAATCACACAGCCGGACTGATACGGAAGCTCTCGAGGCCAAATTGAAGAGGGTAACCTTGGGCGACAGACACAAACCATCCAAACCCGGCGGCCGAGCCGTACCTCAATCACAAGTCCATAAGGCCGCTCCCAAAAGGTAAGTCATACAACCCATAAGTTCGGCATCTTATAATTCTCCTCTGGGTCGACCGTAACAGGTTGTAGCTGTTAACACATACTATCTATACAGGGTGTCGGCCAAACAGAAAATCCAGGCCTACCTACACGAGCAGCGTATGTCTGGATTTTCCAAAACCCCGTTACCACAGTTTCTCTATACTCTCGCTGCGGAGCAGCGGTCCCGTGGTTCAGGTGCACCCGGTTCAAGTTCTGCGAACTTCCCTCAATTTGGGCTTGGTGGCTCCTTTCCCGCTGGTCCGGGGCCAGGTGCCCCGGGCCCCGGCCGCAATAATCGAACAAACATGACGATACCGATGCCCACAGATGCGGAAGCATTCAGAATGACCTCTTACGAGGAAAACTACATCGATGGACTCCAAATCTGGCGAATCAAGTCTGACGGGCAGCCCGAGTGCCTCAGGCCGGGTCAGCCACGGTTTGATATCATGGCTGCTGCCATCATGCTAGGCTTCGATATTATGGAGAGCCAGCCTTGGCGCAGGAGAATGAGGGCACACGCTCACTCAATGTTCGGCCACATTCAGCAGGTTAACGGTCTCCCTTTGCCGCCGGGGAGGATTTGGTCCGATGAAGCGATCCGCAATTACTCCGAGGACTTCATACGACGTTGTCGCCAGAACAGTCCCATCGCCATTTTGAATAATTTAGGAAATAGTTATTGGGCACGCACTCTCAAGGCTGACTGGTCCGGCCGCGGCTATTTCAACCCTCAATTAGCTGCCACCGTGGAATACAATATCCAGGTAAAGTGTTCCATCCCAAATTTCTTCACGAAATTACGAATTAGGAAATAAACTAAGCACCGCTTTCCTCGTGTCAGATTATTGATAGAATCGACGATGCTGCAGTGGAGTTCACGAACGCGAAGCGTCGTGCAAAGCGATATGCAGACCAACACAAGGGCCGAGTTGACCAACAAGCGATAGAAGAAGCTAAGTTCCATCTGCACAGATATCATAGTATGATTGTGCGAGTAGGAATTACAGTGGCACACGAAATGGAGCACGTCTTTACTGGATACTTGCTCAGAGACCCCAGAGCCCATACACCGCCGAATGTAACCTACGGGGGGTATGGTACCCGTATATTGGGCGAATCCGGCCGCTTCCTGGAGGGCGATGTGTTTGGTGGCTTCTTGGATATGAAACTTGAGGTGGCTAGCAACATGGAAAAAATCGCCGTCAGGACCTACGCTCAGACATTCGTTTTGAGTTATGACCAGGTGAAAGCTATCATAAGGAGACGTAAGTCAAGATTGCGTTCGAAGTGTCTCCACATTCTCACGGATCCTCGGGCTGGATCGTCTTTTTGCAGATTATATAACTGACAGTGTGATAGAGTGGAATATCTTACCAACGTATGATCCCGAGGGGGACAGCTACGAAGGACCACCATCGGTCACTCCACCGAAAAAGGTCGATTTAGAAAATTGGAGAGACACGCTTCGGTATCTAAACGTTCTTTCCGGCAGGGCTTTGGAACCGGAACTGAGTAATGCTCTGCTTGAGAACCTCCGTCGTGGTCTGTATGGTGGGCGACTCTATCGGCTGAAGTGCAAAAGTCTGCGCGAGTACTCTGAGGATCCCAGAACCAAAATTGATGTACTGGGAACTTCTCAGGTCATAGTTGCCTGAGCAATGGAGGTCATCGAAACAGCTACTTCGTCAAGTATTGTCAGAGTCAATGTCTCGTGTGGAGAATACGAATACAGGCGGGCTGTCTGTCAGGGACCACAACACCACAGCGCTACCTGCCCATTATTATGACCTCAATTGCCACCCGATTGCGGAGGACGCTGCTTAAGCGCTGCGAGAAAGCTACGAAGGCGCTGGGAAGTCGTCTATAAGAATGGGAAGGCCTTCTAGTAGAATAGAATGAGGAAGGAGGCCAAGTTCAGCTGCACCCTTAGTCTTGAATATACTGCTCCCACGCTACGAATACGCTGATTGGCCGCTGCGTAACCTTATTCACTCTGCTTGTATTCTGAACCGTTACACTGTCTAACACATAATCTATTGGTAAATCACTATGTCAGTGCCGTCTATATGACCATGAAAACACTCGTACGTGACACACCGATCTAGAAGTGGCGGATCAAACGTAATCTACTAATGGATATGTGCCTAGTCTCAAAACGTGAGCCTGACACTGTTAAGTTTTCACTTATATGCTGGCTAATGACTCCATGAAAATGAATTAGGACTACTGAAATCTTGCTTTAAATCGTGACTGAGGAGATCCCTTTTTCCAAGACAAAATACTGTTAATTTCTGCATCAAGAAGCACTATTGTGCTGTCTGAAAATGCTGTCCTGAATGCGGACATTGTCAAACGGCAGTGTGCAGGAGGGGAAGGGACGGATCATGGAGGGGCTGGTCGTTCACTTGGCGAAGTGATCAATGTATAAAAACGTGGCCGAGTGGCCTCCAATTTTCATCCTTATTGAAGCCTTGGCAGCATGCGATATCAACTGATTGGACGCCACGTCTGTACTTATTGGCCGCTCTCGATGACTGCAAATAGATGATGTCATCCGTCAGCTCGCGTCAGATAATAGTAGCATCCAACTGTGAAGCAAAATATTGCGGCTCTGCTGCGACCCCGCAGGTTTCTCTATATAAAATACCAGACGCCATGGAAGTAAGGAAGTGCTTGTTGGCTTTACCAAATTCTTGACACAACTTCATCTAAGTCGAAGTACAGGATAGCAGGGGTGAAGTTATAAAGGTTCCAGAATTTCTCACCTCATCATAACAAGACTTTATCGATAAGTAGGCTGACCTATACGGAACCTGAAACCTCGGAGTTGACGAGTATCCAGACGAGAAGTTGGCCTCCCACAAGCGATAATTTTCCAATCAGCCGCTATGCCATCCTTGAGCAATATCAACAAGAGGGACGAAACCGCCTCGAAACCAGACACGGGTAAATATGGCTTGGAGCCTTTTATGGGAGCCAGCGGCTATGCAATGGTAGTCTGTTGCCCCATCTACACCGTCATCGGCATTGTGGGAAGTATCGTGCATAAAGTCAAGAAAAGAAGGCTCAAGAAAGCTCAGGAGCGGGACCCGTGGGAAAGACCGCCTAGTACGGATAACGACCGTTCTGGGGAAAACGAAAAACGCGGAGGAGAGAAGACTGAGAACTCAACGTCACCGGGAATCAAGAGGGTCACGAGTCCACCCAAAGTCACTCACGGATTCAAGGGTGACCCGGAAAATCCTCGTATATGTCACCCAGAATGTCCTGGCTACCTGAAGGACCACTGCGCCGCTCACGACAAATCTGATCCGGACCGACCTACAAGTCCCGGAATGCTTGCGGTATGAGTGCGTGTTCAAAAGCATTGAGCTCATACAGAGATCCGTGCTCAAAGGGTTTTTGGTTTTGGATTGGCTTGGATGATCAATGCTTAGCTGGGTTCTGTGGTCTGGAGCTGCTGGTTTCTGTTGTCATCGACGTCAAAAGCCAACACTAGATGAGATTGCATGAGTAGTGGGCGTTCCATCTACGGAAATTGGCCAGTATGACCCTCTTGGACGCTCTCGTCTAACACAGATAGTGAGGTGATCTGATTCATGTCTTTATAATCCGCTGTGTACTCAGATGTAATGGACACTCGAGAACACTTGCTCACAGCGCTCTGCTTGTCTGGCCGAAAGCACCCGGCGAAGTGCAACAATGATGCTTCAGTCGAATATTTGATGTGCACACTGTACAGCTGACAAATTGTGAGACCCTCTCCGGTCGGGAATCCTTACTTATGTAGTCAAGGATGGAGAACACTGAATGCGGCACTCTCCAGCCCAATCCTTCCACAATAGCACACCATCAATACCTTGGCGATGATACTAACGCCTCTTGCTCATTGAAGGAACATGACATCAAAGGAGTACCCAGCTAGTCCTAGGATAACACCTAGATTCTTAAGTTATGTCAACGGCTATTCGCGTTACTCAACTCTTTACGCGATTCAACCGTTTCTTGATTCGATGTGTGGCCTGAGAGTGCATTTAGCATGGAGCCTGTGCTCTGGACTAAGAAACTGTTCTTTAAGTGCTACCAAGCAAGTGAAGCCGCTATGTCATGAGGGTCAAGCTGGAAGATTTCCGGCTCTGGGGCATTGGAGCTGCGCGAGTTGCGGCGCCCGAGTCGGCAACTGTCCCAGATGCTTGCGTACCACATGATTCAGTGGTCGAGGGAGAAACGGGGCGTCTTGCGGCTTGGCTGTTGAGGGTGACGACCTTAACACTTCGATTTGAACGAGGTGTTGGCCGATATGGCTTCTATTGACACTGCACCAATCACAAATCTGATGCAATTTCATTCCGTCGGTGGTCACCTCTCCGCGCTCTCTGAGAATTGGATCATAGTAGATGAGCCCGATAAACGACAACAAATAAACAGGGTCGGGCCGACTTGTGTCTTTTCTCCACGTTCCGCATTGGCGGGGCGCGGGGTAGAGGACTGATTGAGAAGGCATACCCGGTTATACCGTTGCAATGATCGACAATTATGTCACAGCCGTAGAACTACTCTTGACCGCTTTCAATGTTACCGAAATCTAGGTCGCAAAAGAAGAATGAGCACACGATCCACTTTGTCGTGCCGGTGGAGTGGAGTAGCATTTTCCCGTACGTTACAGTACACACTTCAATGTTGGGTAAATACCAGAACAATGCCCGCCTTTTACCCACATGAGGTTGCAACATGTCTTCTCGTACAAGTCTAGGTTCGTCTGCCACTTGAGTTGTTGTCGACAGATCGGCAACGGAAAACATGAAAACCAACCTGCTTGTTTTGTTGGCAACCTTTGCCCTGCACGTAATCGCAACCACCCGGCCAAATATCATCCTGCTGCTGTCTGATGACCAGGACAGACGCCTCGGTTCTACAGAATTCCAGAGCGTATTGCAGCGAGAGTTGATTGATAAAGGCAGTGAATTCATCAACCATCATGTCACCGTTGCCCAATGTTGTCCTAGTCGAACCTCGCTCTTCCGAGGTCAGGCTGCTCACAACACAAACGTCACGCACGTCCAAGCGCCTGGGTAGGTCAACACTCCAAAGGGCTTTTGGGCTGAAGGCTAACGAGTAGCGACAACAGGGGGAACTACGACAAGTTTGTCTTGTCGGGCGAGGATAATGACTATCTACCCTTCTGGCTCAAGTCGGCCGGATACCGTGTCGAATGTGAGTCTAGAGTCTGAAGCCCATCAAGTACACACCCAAATACATAATACACGTGTCGATGGCTTAACATGCGACTGACTTGATGCCTTTCAATTTCTTCTCAAGACATTGGAAAGTTCCTCAATGGATATACTGTCCTGAACTACAACACAACCCCAAAGGGATGGGACCATGTCGACTGCCTGGTCGACCCATACACATACGCCTATAACACCGTGGTCATGTCACAGAATGGTGAGCGACCGGTCCTATACTCTGGCTATCATCAGTCAGACGTCATCCGAGCAAAGACGCTCGCACGCCTCGACTACCTCACCTCCAACTCCACATCCAACGAACACCAGCCCTTCTTCCTCGAAATCGCACCTACAGCACCGCACGTGGCCCAACAAGGCGATGCTGCCATCACTAACCCAGTTCCACTCTCTCGGCATCTCAGCGATTTTCCCAACGCCACGGCGCCCAGAGCCCCTAATTTCAACCCACCGGATGCCATCCAGGCGCTTCGGAGCAACTGGGTCGGGGGCTTGCCCTCCATGAACGACACCCAGATCGCCTACGCTGACGAACTGTTCCGAGCACGCATCCGGTCACTTCAGGGCCTAGACGAGATTCTGGAAGATGTGATCGCGCTGCTCGACGCCCGCGGCCAACTCCAGAACACCTACTTCATCTTCACTTCTGACAACGGCTACCACATCGGCACGCACCGCGCCCTAGCCGGAAAGGCCCTACCCTATGCCGAGGACACCAACGTGCCCTTCGTCGTGCGTGGGCCTGGAGTTCCCGCTAATGTCAAGTCGCGGGTCCCGGGGGCACATCTAGATCTCGCCCCTACGTTTCTGGACATCGCTGGGGTGAGCCAGGCCGAATGGCCGCGCTTTCTCGACGGCCGGAGCTTGTTGGAACAGTGGAAGGGGCAGCCGGAGCAAGACAGTGTCGGCAAAGAACTGCTAAACGTCGAGTTCTGGGGCGGGTGCCACTTCGAGGCGCCGCCCTTCACCACGTACCCGGAAAACAGCTACAAGACGCTGCGTATCATCGACGAGGCCGACCAGAGCTGGCTATACGCCAAGTGGTGCAGCGGTGACGAGGAGCTGTACGACACGTCCAGCGATCCCTACGAGCTGGAGAACCTGGCCGTGACTCGGGCCAACGACACGGAGACGGGGCGGCTTATCAATCGCTTGAACGCGCTGCTCATGGTGACCAAGTCTTGCTCCGAGGAGACGTGCCGGAACCCCTGGTCCATCTTGCAGCCTCCCTCGGCATCAAACACCACCGCAGTAATTGTCAACCTCCGCGACGCCATGGATCCCACCCACGACGCCTTCTTCGCCGAGTTCCCCCGGGTAGCCTTCGCAGAGTGCATGGCGTACCAGTACGTCCCAAACGAGGAGCCCTTCTATCCCCCCTCGTCTGCGGCACTGCAGGAGGAGTACCGCCTGCTCACGGACAATTATGTCAGTGTGACGCCTAAGAGCTTCCTGGCGCCTACAAACGAGAAGCTCGAGGGTGGCTGGGACCAGAGGCATGTCACGCTCGACACGATTGTGTTGTCGGCGCGCGAACTGACGGACGACGAGCTGGTGCCATAATCGAGAAGTGGGATACGCGGTTTGGGGAGTCAAACTATGGTCCAAAAGGCTTGGCGTCCAAATTCAGGCCGCTTCTTATAATTGCAAATACTGAAAACATATAATAGTATTAAATAGGGTTATCATGCTAATAATATGATGATGATGTTGGCAAAGGTTGGAGCAGGAGCCGACTGGGCAGATGCTTTGGTGATTGGTGAACCAGGCTTGTGTGTGTGTAACTGACTGATTGATAGGGCTGACGTATGCTAAATGCTCGCCTAGCTATTGCGTCCTCCTTTTAGTCTGCCTGTCACCGAATTTTGATGTGCAGGCTCGTTGTTCTGGTACTTCTATCAGTCTCGCTCCGCAAGTGTAAGGCGACTCAGTAATGGGCCGGGAGTCTAAAGGGAAGGTCGCTGCGGAGGGAGCCAACATGCAGAGCTAAGCCGGATGGACACACCAACTCCATCGCGGCGAGCACGTTGTGTCCGTAAAGCGGTTTGCGAGTGGTAGTCATCCTTCTTTAATTTGCACACATCCTTTAGGGGCCCATCTAGCTTTATTCAGGGAATAATATCTAGCAAGCTTCAAACCCTTCATTAGTAAGTATTCATATTTGATGGAGCTTCAGGCGCAAAACTAAGTCAGCTATACTGGGAGAATCGGGCCCATAAGCTATTGCATATTGTTGCATATAGTCTAGATGTCCAGGCAGTAGTCAGCCTGTGGGTCCAGAGGCCTCAATTGAGGATCAAGGCCGAAATTCCACACCGTGCCAGGAGCGCATTGGTTTTGCACCAGTTGACCTGTGAAGGATCAGCGGCAGGCCACCACCTTAAGCTGACCGGGTGACTCACCTATACCAACCCCAGCCTATCAATCCATTGGCCGACACAGTCACAAGTTCGCCAGCATATTTGAAAACAGCAGAGGATATAGAGATACGTTATGATCCGAAATGGCTCATCGCCGCTATGACGCTGCGAAGCGTCACAGGCAGCAGCAGCATCCTGGCACCTTCCTTTCCCATGCACTACTTACAGGCATATAAGACCAGGCGCGTAAGATTACAATGACACACTACGATACATTACATATCGTTAACCAGGTCTACATAGCTCTCCTTCGTTGGCCTAGCCTTGTCCATGCTCAAAACTATCTAAACCAGCCAAACTGAGCGCACCATGTCGTCCACCACCATCAACCCCGAGACAGCAGTCTCCTACGCAGCCCTGATTCTCGCGGACGAAGGGTTGGAAGTCACACCGGATAAACTCCAGACACTCCTCAAGGCCGCTGGCGTCGAAATCGAGCCAATTTGGACCACCATCTTCGCCAAGACCCTTGAGGGCAAGGACGTGAAGAAGCTACTCACTTCTGTGCAGGTCTCCGGGCCAGTTATTGCTGGGCAGGTCGACCAGGGCGAGAAGGTTCAGCGGGGCCTGGACGATGGGGCGGGTAGTGAGGTGGCCTGTGACGGGGGCAGTGATAGTGGGTCGGAAATTGGGCTGAGCTTGTTTGATTGAGCACAGCAGAGACTACGATTGGTGGTTTGATGTGCCCGTAGTCGATGACTGTCCATTTGCGGTTGATTCTTTTCGTGCTTGAATGGGATCTGGCAATTTACATGTGGCCGTACTGTTTGTCGAGTCTAGGAGCTGTGCTAGCCGGTTCCACAGAAAGGATTCAATCAAGACACTTGGTGCAGAACTGTCGTTCTTCAATTACCCCTTCCCAATGCCTCGGCCTCTCTTGATTCTTTTGAAACGTCACATACAATGCTACTTACATATCTCGCTCCAGATCTGTGCCCTGGAGGTGATGATATGTTGGCAGGTAAGGTCGAGACCAAGCAAGGCTTCGCCTTTCCATTTGAGAAAAGGCTTACACCCACAAGCTCCCCAACTCTCGCGGTGAAAAATGCTAGATTCTGTGCTTTTTAGCGATGTAGCTGACTCATAGCTCCTAAACCCCCTGGACTGGCTAATCAATTTGATTTACAAAGTACCTCTTGACGTGCAGTGTAGTGGCCAGCAGATGTGTGGTAGGTCAAGTCTGCGTCGGTACCCCGACCTTGACTGACGCGCTGCAGAGTGCCAAAATCGCTGCACGCGTCCACTGACTAAGCTAAACCATGCCTGTCCCATGCTGTTTCTGGCAATTTGCCCAGAACACTATCACCTCATCCAAAAAACCACGATCAACAGTGAGTTTACCGGGCCTAGAGCATTTATTTCGGGGACCCTTCCCGAAGGTCTACGGAAATGCTAATACTTTGGGTACAGTGGTTTTAGTGTCACAAAGAAGCCTGAGCTTTGAAGGCCCCTCCACGGATTATGAGGCTAAAAGTCTTCGTGGCGAGCCCGAGCAGGGCACCGCAAGACATCTACCAGGATGTCGCGACACGGCATTGGACTGGACGGACTGCAAGCTCAGTGTGGCTGACGACTCAGACCATCTAACGATCCAATTTGAGCTGGCCGCCACGAGATGGACCAAGCAGCTGGCCAAGATGGACGGCAAGCTATGGTGCAACCTGCAAGAGATCCAAGTCCTGAGGTGGATTGCCGAGGATGGCAACAGTCCGGAAGCGGCTGCTCTTGTCAACAGCCTCTCGGTTAAGCACTTGCCGCGAAGCCGATACCCATGCATCTTCCCCCACCAGGCTGCTGACGCCCACCAAGTACTGGAGATGGTGCCAAATATGAAAGGTGACGCCATTCGGCGGCTTGGAAACGAGGCGATCAGGAATCGCAGCGTGCTGTTGTGTCCAGCAAGAGCATCAACTTGCGGTGGCAGCCATCAGGTGCGCAACCAGGTTCTCAGGCTGGCGGCTGCTTGGCCTGTGAGACAGACTCTTTCCTACAGTCCTGTAGAAGGTATGATTGATATCACGCCGGTAGCTGTCTGTCGAGATAGTCTCGGCACTGGTCGCTGCGTATTCTCCTGGCCACGCGGCGCGAGCTCTACTCGTGAACAGCAAAAGAGTATTAGAACACACAAGACACTCGGCGATCTTGTTCGGGTCCTAGACCAAGTCCATCATCGACCTCGAGAGCTGGCTTTGCACGAGTCCTGGCGCAAAGATATAAAGAACATGGTTCAACCCGCGGTGTTGGCGTGCAGAAATCGGAAATCGATAGTTAATCCCACGAGACTATATGATACGAAGTCAAAGGCTGTGGTCAACGGATTGGGCATCAGCCATTACCTCGCTCTATCATACTGCTGGGGTGAATGGGACAACGAGATGTCACTCCGCGAAACCATGTCTACCCTGTCTCAACGAGTGGAAATCAGATATTTCTGGGTGGATAGGTGGTGCATCGACCAAACTAGCGAAGACGATAAGGCGCGCGAAATCCCCCGGATGCGGGACTACTACAGCGGCGCCAGTGCCTGCATAGTGTTGGTAGGGCCTCAAGCTAAGACATTTCGTTGTGTACCGCAGCAGGCCGGGGTCATTCTGTCTGCATCACAACAGCTGCGACTGAACAAGGATGGTCTCCGGTCGGTCTTTTCGTCCAGGTGGTCATCCAGAGTGTGGACAATGCAAGAAGCGTTGATGTCCCGGCAGACAATCTTCGCGGTGCAAGGACAACTCATTGACGGTGACTATACCTCGGAGTTGTTGGCCTACGCTGAGTGGGCTCATAACGGGACAACAAGAATGTGCGGGTGCTACAGGTGGGATCCAATATTGCCGGTAGTCGTTGAGCCGCTGCATAACAGAATGGAGAAAGGCAAACTTGTCATCATCAGGTCGATATTTGGTGGCGAACATCAGCACGCAGAGTTGTCCTCCAGCAACGGTATGGTTTTGATGTCGTTCGAAGAGGCCCTAGCCATGTCGACTGGGAGATCCGCCACCATTGCAGAAGACTACATATACGGCGTCCTAGGAATATCAGTGGGAGGCGAGAGAGTCACTGTTGAGTATGGAAAGGGACAGCCGCTCGACTGGCGCAAAATGCTCAGCAAGCTGACAGATGCCGGCATGATCACGGACAGACAACTCGCGGCGTCCAGTGTCAATGAACATCCTGGGATGTCTTGGCTCCCAGACATCCGGAACTCTCCATACGGGCCATTCCTAGCAGGAGAGAGGATAGCGGCTCAGATACCGAGGTCTCCGCTGTCATGGAACGACAAGGGGGCGACTGTGGTGGCTGCCGAGTTTGAATGGGTTGATGTGATCAAGTCCGACGACGACGGCGGGATCAATAGCTATATGGAAAACGTTAACAACATGCCTTGCCACCGCGTTCTTGGTTCGATCAGGGTCGACGAGATGCTATTGGACGTGGCTGGCACAAGCTCCGGAGCCGAGTTTACCATGCAGAGGCTGGAGGGTACACATATGATGTTATGTGGTATTGCCGGCAACCAGGCCATCGCCATGAGAGTTTCAGGTGACATTTATAGCGGGGGAGTTCAGAGGGAGGATGGGTATGTGTTAGAGCTGTTTTCCCCCAGTGATCGACTTCGGTCTATCAGGGGGAAGGAGACGTGCGTTGGGAGTGTGGAGAGATTTGAATAAAGTGAGAAGGTGCAAAAGTCATCGAAGTTTGTCCTATGACAAGGTCTCATAGACCTGTGAATCCTCTCTAATAGTCTTGAGTCCACATCTCAAGAAAGTACCCTTGCATGATCGCAGTCGTGCTATAGGGAAGAAATCAGGCTTTGGGGAAAAGCATATATTGCTTTGGCATAGTCTCAACGGTTTACAACATCCCGTTTTGGGCTATCTCCTAGCCATGCTCCAAAAGCTTCCGCATCTTTGACAGTAACCCTTCCCAAACCCACCCTCTAGTACTCATCCACATATCGCGTTTTGGGGGAGGGCAACGTCACACCTGATCTGGTATGCTTGATAGAGCGATTGGAACGAGAAGTTACAGTAGTGGAAGCAGCGGGCGGAGTCCATCGAGTAAATCTGTGGTGCCATGAATAACCTCGCCATCCGGTTCGACGTCAATAAGACCACCTTTGTTTAGTGCATCATTTGCCTTGGTCAATAGCTCAACAAGGCTCGCGCTCATACCACGCTCCAATCCCTCCTTCCATTCCCCCTGAGGCGCTACCTCCACTTCGATCTTCCGTCCCAACAACTGGCTCAATGCTGCTGCCACATCATCGACGCTACAGCGCCGAGGCCCTTCAGCGTGCATGACCTCCAGTTCTCCGTCTTTGATATCTCGCAGTAATATGCCGGCTGCAATTTTGCCGACATCGGACGCGGACACGATAGGAAGCAGCTTGGAGGTCGAGATCGGGAAACTCGTAAGGGTACCAGATGCGATAGCCGCTGGAACAGCGCGGTTCCAATTCTGCATATGTTCTGCAGAGCGCAGGATCACTTTATGGCCCTTGAGGTGGCCTATGCGTGTCTCAAGAGTGCCGCACATCGTTGGCATTCCAATATCAAAGCCGACGTGCGCACCATAGTCAGAGATCGCCAGCACTCGATTCGGTCGGGCCTTCTCAAGCGCGGACACGATGCTCTCTATAGCATTGCGCATTTCCTGTGCTCCGTCTTCTGCCTGTGGTGATGGTGGAACGACGACTTGGACGGTTTCTGCGCCCGCTATTGCTTTGGCAAGAGCCTCGGCATCATAGAGGTCGGCTATTGCGACGCCGCACCCAATGCCACTCAGACGAGCTGCCTTCGAACCATCACGAAGGATGGCTCTGACTGGCACATTTGCTTCTCGCAAAGCTAAGCAAGTGGCATAGCCAACTTTTCCAGCTGCTCCGACGATGGCGAACATGATGTCTTTGTTGTTCTGAGGAAAGGACTCGGTGCCGAGTGATTTGAACATATATTAAAGGTTTCAAGGTCGAAATGCATTGGTTCTGATGCCAATGTTGGGAGCTGCAGACTAATATACCGGTGATTTGGGAATGCTTCACAAACCTCGTCGCCGGATGAGTCACTAGTAGACAAAGGCATCCGGATGTCCCGTTCCAATGAAGCTCGAGCTGGGGATAATTCACACTTAAAACCTGACTGTCGATCATCAGCGATCATCGTATTCAGAGAGCACACACATTTAGGGGTCTTCTGCTAACTTTATTATACCTAGTATCGGAGATCTGATTAATGATTGGCGATGGACCCCTGATTTTGAAGTCGTGATGCTGCCGAGAGCCTATCCATGAGAAGGAGTTGCGGGGTCCAGCTGCGTAGCATCACATCACAGTGTCCGTAACCCCAGTGTCCCATAATGGGACTGCACGTAAGCAGCCTCACTGGTAAGGCCTCTTCAGTGACGAAATATCAGGATCTAGCTTAGTAGTAGACTAGACCTTGCTCAAAGGGCCCGTGGTTTAGGAAGCAAGTCTCAGTTAGCGGTTCAGAAGGCTTGATGCGAAGACTTCCAGGTGCCCTCTCGAAAATGCCGAAGCAAGTTCGCTGACCAAAAAAGGTGCAGGCTCAGTACCATGAAAAAAGGTCTCCATATCTTCGTGATTATGACTTTTCTTCTCCAGTCTGTACGGTCCGAGGGAAACGATGTGGAGGGTGTCCAGGTGCATGTGGCGGGCCTCCTCATAGAGGGCCTCTGGATGGACCAATCAAGACGAGGTCTCATATGCTGATAGAATGTGACCTTGAAATTACTCACACTTGGTACCTCCAGCCTGGCTCGCTATCAAATGGATGTTTGTATACCGCAGGTTGTCAGTTAGCAGTCAAACTTGGACCATGATGTTTATAAAAAGGAGCTCTCAAGCCGCCGCATTTCTTTCCCTTTCGTCTCATTTCATCTCTGCATTCTCACCACGATACTTTCATTAACATGTCATTCTTTTTTTATTCTCTGCGTCTTGCTTAATCTCTCACCAGAGAAGGGTCGATCGTTTCCTTTCCCATCCCCTGTCGACCTGGAACGTGTCCAGGTCGACAGGGGATGGTCCAGGCCAGAATGAACTGACCTTCTTGGGCGAGATGCCTCGACACCAGCCTGGTCTCTGTGTGAGGCAAAACCTGTGCGTTTCAGGACTCAGGCTCACAGTGTTTCTATGCTGGTTGGAAGCATTTCGCTTCAAAGGCCGGGGTGCTCAAACCCTGAACTCCTTAGATAGAAACCTCTCTCAGCATCGTGGGTCCCTTTGCGGCTTGTGCTTGTCAAACGCACAGGATATAAGTCGGGAGGGACACATGATGCTGGATGAGCATTCTACCTAGGGTTTTTGAAGACCAAGGCTAAATGGTGTTTTCAAGAAAACACCATTTAGCCCTGGTTTCTCATCTTCAGAGTTAAGAGTACTAAGAGCAAGCACCTTGAGGTCTGCTCGAACAGAAAGACCGACATGAACATACTTGACCCCATGTACAACCAAATGGAGCCACTCAACGACATATTAACGTTTGCAGAGCTGTTCGGATCCTGCGATGACGACCTGGTATTCGATGATCCGCTGCGCCTCGGGGCATATGATGTGCAAACTTTCGAATCGCTTCTCGACATGCCCGGGGAGCAAGGCAGCTCACATCAACCCATCGAAATGTTCCATGATCATCTGGAAATCGACCCTCCTGAACCACAGATCAGTCCCTTCTCCAAGCAGACGGCAGCAGTCACGTCTCCTGACCCCATCCTACACTGGACACACTCGAGCCAAAGTGCTGCTCAAGAAAGCTCATCCACGGACATCGCTGATGTCCCACTACTTTCCATCCCTCCTGATATTCTCCTCGATACGTATGCGTACGAGAAGAATAAATTCAAGCCTATTGCGCCTGCGCCCTTTGCCCCCGGACATTCTCCTGGGTCAATTCCTCTACGAGGATCCCATAACCCAGTGTCGAGCCATGCGATGCCATCACTGAACAATTATGCGGAATTTCCTTCACCAAGCACGAGCTCGAATTCAACATCAGCCAAGGCTTGCCCAACATGTGGGAAAAGTTTCAGTAGGCAAAGTGACCTTAGGTGAGCCATTTCCAAACACGGAAACCCCATATGGAGACTACAACACCTACCTCAAGAGCTATGTATCGGGATATGGGGTTCTATTGGGCTAACCAAGTCACAGAAAACACCAGAAATACCACAATCGACCTACCAAATGTGCCCATTGTGGCTACGCAGCAGGTTACCCCCGCGACCTGCAACGACATATGGAGGTATGGCACACCGAGACTGTTTCCAAGTGCCGTACAACTTGCCCAGTGGAATCGTGCCGGAAAGAATTCACCCGGCCGGACAACATGAGGAGGCATCTGAAAAACAAGCACGCTGTCGGTCTATCTGAGTAGCTCTGATTGCAAAGTAAAAACTTGTTGTGGTTCTTGGGACGAGTTGCAATCAGTGTCATAATTTGCGGAACGATCTTTGATTGATTATCCTGTTGTGGTTTCATCAGTCGCTATTGATAACATCTAGCCAGCAAGGGAAATTCCCTTGAGAACATATGTCATATCTGAATGGCGTTTCCCCAAATAAAATCTGTTCTCTTGTCGCATAAGTCTTGGCAGGCGCGTATGCACCCAGCAAGATTCAGCAGTAACATCTGAGGTAGCTGTCAACACGGAAGCAAGTATGAGCTTCTGTGGGCGAGACCCAATATTCCAACTTTGAGACACAGGAGTCTGTAGGGGGTCCTCTCGAAATTTGCAACGAAGCTCTATTGGCTCTGAATTGAGACCTCTGCCTCGGGGGACACCCAGCACCTATGTGTAGAATCGATAGGTTAACAGTAGTTCTAATGATGCGGTGACCCAGATACGCAATGGTTGATTTAACTCAGCCGTACCGAAGTTCTGCTCAGTCAGAATTGACGGGCCTAAATGTTTTCCTGACGAGTCGGCCTCCAAGTTGTCCAAGAGTCTCCGGTCAACCTCTGGCCGCGGAGAATTCGAACACCCAAGCGAAAGTGCCGCGGAGAATTCATTTTTCCAACGAAGGGGTGTCATCCAGTCGACTACCCCGATGAATCTGTGTGACGCGGTCGTCCGTGAGTATGTCGTCATTTTCGCTCAAATTCGGAGGTGGAAGCATCGTTGGGGTCGACAAAAGCGGTGGGAGCGACGTGACATCGCCGAGCATGCGCCTTCTATGCATACTGGGATCGAAGAAGTCAACAGACAAGTCTTACTTAAAAAATTGAGTTGTATACGCAGAGCCCATACTCACCTCATAGTGTTGAAGGCGCCCCAGGCAGCGTGGATCATCGAACTCTTCCTGTCCGCCTCGAGGAAGGCCATGTCGAAATCCGAAATCCTCTCCTCGACTCCGAATAGTTTCATCCTGACTGCCATGTCAAAGACCTGTCGTAGGCACTCGTCGGCATTGCCGGACTCCCAGCGGGCGGCGAAACAAAGATAGAGTAGAATCAAGCCAGTCAGGGCGGTCTCCGAGTCCAGGCGGGTGGCCTCTAAACCCCACAGAATCCCAGCCGCCCCCTCGAACTCGAGACCCTTGCTGGTAGCGCTTGGACAATCAGTCGCGGTCGCATATGTTTGCTGGAGACATGGTGAGACACGACTCCTCGAGAGGCTGGGAGGGCGGAAGGACAGACATACTGAAGCAAATGCCAAGAGGCAGTTGACGAGGAAAGCAGAGCAAAAGTCGGATTTCTGAGAGACGAGATCGGAGAGAAAGGAATCAGCATTGAACAGTTCCCAGATCCGGTGGTCGCTTTTCAAGTATGATGAGATAGCATCCTTAGCGAAGACATCGGTGACAGGAACCGCCGTCCAGAATGCTCTTTCCAGCAATATGAGTTAGCGAACAAAGCACCAAGGAAGAAATATCATTCGAAATAGGGCAGGACCAGGGCAAAGCGTGCCCAAAGCCCGTTTCACAATCTGCAGCCTGAGAGGCCTTTTGAGTCACAGGCTACAGATAGTGGATGTTTGTTCTCGAAGGGGTTAAGATTGTATCCTGAAGCTGCTTACATATCGAGACCCTTGAGACGGGGGTCAGGAGCTTTCTTGGTGGGACTAAGACTTGAGCCAGGAGGCGAGGCTGGACCAGGGTCCGGAGTGCGAAGAGGCTGATCACAACAGCATCCTGTATCTGTCTCCGCCAGTGCTACGTGGTACTGCTCTGCCGGGGAGGAACCGGGATCCTGGGCTGGATCACAGGCGTCTAGAGGCGGTATACATGCGGCACTGTCAGGCTCAGACAGAGGCGATTTCAACCCTTTAGCTGTGCTCGCCGGTGATGATGCCTTTGGTTGCGGGGCTTGCGCGTCCAGGTCGTCCGCAGGCCATTTCGAGGGCGACGACCTCAGTTCACGGAGAGCATCTTGGGCACATGCGTGCGGGGCTACCCTAAGCTTGGTGACGAGCGACTCGAGGACTTGGTAGCGGCCACGGAGGGTCTCAAGCTCGACCGTCAGGGCTTCACTGGACGTGGTCGACGAGTGTTTCCGGTAGGTGCATTGCTGACCGTTGCGCTCGCAAGCAGTGCAAGTGGGTTCCTGTCCATCGCACTGTGCAGACGGTGAAGAAAAAGCATTAGATTGCGACCAAGCGCGTGATGAGAGACTCTCTCACTTTTCTCTTCTTCTCACGGCACTCCTTGCATGCAATTCTGGTGGTGGGCTTCCGCTTTGACAGCGAGTCGGACACGGCGGGGGACGTCTGGCCGGCCTTGTTGGGTGCGGTCGGGCGCAGAAGCCGGTACCCCGGTGGGTTACGGCCCATGCCGATGACGACAGAGAGGCCGCAGGTCTTCCTAGGCTCCGCAGAACCGGCGGCGAGGTTGGGAGCGTGTCGCGTGGATGCCACTAGGCGCGTTTCGGGTGGGCAGGCGCGGCATCGGTGGGCCTGCGCATGCCGCTGCTGGTGGCGGATCCGCCTGTAAGGGCAGTCCTGGACAGGTCGGGGCGGTGGATCGACGCGTGTGGTGTAGCCAGGCAAATGCGGGTGACTTAGTCGCCGAAAGTTCGGGTCGGTCGGGGCCCTGGATGGGGGTATCTTTTCGATGTCAGTAGTCGGAATTGTCAGATGGACTGGTTGATTGATCGATGGGTGACTGGTTGACTTGTCGGGCTGCGAGCACAATGACGAAGGTCCAAGGTTGAGACGGGATGCGGGAGGGAGGGGGTTGCATCGCTTTCCCTGTCAAAACATGGACCCTGAGATGCGGCACTTGCATTAGGATCCTTGGTTTAGTAAGCACAGGAAGCTCCTTGCCCACCTTCAACCCCAAACGTCGGGTCTCCAACATCGTCCAGCTATTTACCGTATCACGCCTTTCCGCACTTTAAGGGTACATTTGAATGACAAATCATGACGGGATGCCTCCAAAACTTGTGCACCGTGCACAAGTTTTTTCACGCGACGCTCTGCCGAGGAGAACAACCTTCCATGCTATATGCGCCTAGCAGGAGTGATCATGGTGATCCCTCCAAAATGGATCCGAGGGCCTTGGTCCGAAAAACACGAGTTACTATTACGAGCAGAAGACTTCAATTGACCCGAGCAGGCTCTTGCATAGCTCACAATCTAGTCCGATGGTGCACCTATATTGCAGCATTGCAGTGGACCTGCATGCCTGGGTCGCTGCGTGCCTGCAGATTTCCCGCCCGACAGGCTCATCACCGCAAGCTTAACGGGGTCTTGGAGACGGTCTGTGTGAGGCTTTCTCACGGTGAGTGTCTGGTTCTGTACAATCCCCTTGCCGAGGCTGTTGAAAGGGGATTGTCGAGGAACAATGTTGACCAAGGAACAATGGGACAATCTCGCATACCACTTTCTCCAGAAAGAGACCTTTGTGTGGTGAGCCGTATCTCCTGTTGTACCTACTTAAGTACATAGGTAGAGAGACAAAATCCTCGAAGCATATAATGAGGCGTTTAGATGGCCAGGAAAAGGACCGTCTCGCTACATTCACCAAGACAAACTCTACTATCCCACATTTCGGCGTCAAATTTCCCACATCAGACATGAACACAGCTCGGGCAGGTAGAGTCGGAGTCAACAGGATCCAGCTTCTTTCGCTGGCCGGCTCACTCGACGCCGTAGTAGCCGTTGTGGGGAAATATCCTGAGACAAACACAGGCGAAAGGCACTACGATCAGTTCATCGCTCACCTAGTCGCTGATCCCGGTGCGGAGCGTGGCCAGCTGGTCGCCGACGAATACCAGTTCCCGATCGAGGAGCCTAGTGAGAAGTCATACGCCATCGTGGACCGTGTGGAGACCGAGCACGGGAAGCGCACAAAGTACTTGGATTGCAGTTTCGCATGTAACCACGCCCCCTTGCCCTCGCTGTTCCCAAACCTGAACTGGACGTTCGACAAGGGGCACTCAAGCTACGACCAGCGCAGGGCAGAATTCGGACGCACGTCGTCGGACTTTGACACTCCCGCCCCCGACGACGTCACCCGCAGGCCGGGATACGAGAGCGCCTTGGAGCGGTTCAGAGTAATGGTGAGGGAGGCCATGTCGCTCGGGCTTCATGCTCTCCAGATCGTCATTTCGGCCACCAACCCGCTCACGCTGCCGCCCCACAGGTTCTCAGACCAGCGTGTGAGCGAGCAGCAGGCGCTCATCAACCGCTGCACCGAGGTCTGTCATGACATCGGCGGCCAGGTCGACCTGGAGCTGCGGAATGTCGACTCGCTGCGCAAGTTTGTAGGTCCGACGACTGCCACGCGGCCTTATGATAGCATCCAGGACCATTCTATTCCCAAGTGGTAAGTAATATGGGTCCGAGCTGAACGGTAAGTGAAGCATTTGAGCTGAGTGGCATCACACTCTCGTTTACTGCTCACATTCTCTCATGTAAGCTGTGCTTGCTGGTCGGGAAGGAGGTGAATTTAGCTCGCTTCGCCTCGTAAAAGTAGATCTTGTAGATGTACAGACTGCCTGATCGTTACCATTCATCAATCTAATAATAGACTATGTTCTCGCTATTTTTTGAAACTTTTTACCGTGATCTTGGAGTCACCCATTTACCTAGGTACCTCTCCAACAGAAATGAAATATCGGCCACTACTGTGTCCTAGACCAGTTTTGATGTCACGTGAAGCTGCTAATTGGGCGCTGTTATGCTAATATCTCGACCGTACACAAGTCATGTAGATCACTGTTTTGTGGTCCGGAGCTCAAGGTAAAGCAATCTGATCTATTTGATTAAAATTCTACCATTCGAAAATTGTGAGGAGGAATACAAGAATGTCTGTTGTGAGGACCAAGGAGATAATCCTCCAGTCTTCAGTTCTCATTGCCATGGTCGTCGACCTCCTCCGCGTCATTCTTCTTGGGCTCATCGTACCCAGTCTCCTTGGCTTTCATCCCCTCGAGATTCTGATCAGCTTCTTTCTTCTGCACCTCTGTGTCATTGGCCAGCCCTCGCGTCTCTTGATCTTTCTCGCTGTGGCCTTTGCTGTTGCCGCCGCCCTGCTGGTTCTGTTTGTTCTCGGCCACCGTCTCTTCCCATGCCTCGCCGTGGTATCCGGCTTTTCGGGTGTTCTTAAGCATGTGATTTGACTCGCTTCCCGTATTTTTATTCGGTTCATTGCCGTCTGCTTTCTCGTTTTGGTCAGGTTTTCCCGAGTCGTTGTCTTGAACACCGGAGCTTGATGACTTGCGCCCTTCTTTGTCGGCGAAAGAAGTGGACGTCGGGACTTTTTGGCCTTGTTTCGCACCCAGGCTTTCCTCATCTGACTGATGTCTTCGGGGCCCTCTGCCGAGCCTGACGAGCACGTTACCCCACACCCGCGTGGCCCATTTACGGACTTTGATCAAGCTCCAGGAACCATTATTGAGGGGGCTATCTCCTGTGTATATGAAGATGTCGTAGGCCAGAGCTCCGAAGAAGCATGCAAAGAACGGGACCAAGAATGGGATCTGTAATTATCTCCATTTAGTGTCTGCAAGAGGATGGGTCATCAGTTCGTTAGTGACGCCCAGACTTACCCAGAAGTAGTAGTTGTACGCTGACCAGGCGTTCTTGTAACCAAGTATGGACAGCCACGTTCGCCCCATGAGATCGCGAGCTGGATTAATTGGGGATCTGGTCGACGTCAGTCCTTGCATACTGAGCGTGGATCCGGGTATCGGCATATGCTTACCCTGTTTCCCATCCAAAGGCAGCCATGACAATGAAGTTTAGCCAGAAGAAGGCGAAGACGAAGAATCCACCGCCTTTCTACATGCATTGTTAGCTCTGAATCACACAACTAAGGTCATAACATCAATGCTGAGGAGCAAACCTAAGGCGGGGGACTAACCAAGTCGGCGCCATTCTCATCGCGTACTGCGAGAATCAGGAATACAGTGAAAAAGTTGGCGATGAACTCCGAAAAGATCTGACTGCCTATCGGCACGAATGGTTGAGGAAACTGGCAAAAGATCTTTGCGCTTGTTGTTGGGCTTGGGGGAATGGTTCGTATAGCGTGCCCTTCGTATTGGTCTATGGCCGAGATATCTGTATAGCCGTCGTGCTGATGTCAGTCACCGAAGATTAAGTCGAAAATTAAGGCAAGGAAAGGAGTCTGGAGGGAGGACTTGATACGTACAGTTGGCATACACAAGACCATGTCCACAGAAAGCGCCAAGGAACTGAGCGCAAGCATAGACTGGCCAGCGGCGCAGGGGCAAACCCCGGAAGAGACAATTAGTCAAGGTGATTGCCGGGTTGAGATAGGCTCCCGAGTCTCCAGCAACATAGATTCCGAAGATCATGGCTGCCGACCATCTGCATCAAACACTCAAGTCAGCGACGTGGTACAAAAACGGGTAGAGCGCAAAGCGCTGGACGAGATGCAACCTACCCAAAACAAATGGTGAGCCAGTTTCCGTACTGGTATTCGCTGAGGTACTGTGAAGAATCAATTACCTCCTGTCATCTGCGAAAGGGTGGAGACAGAAAGCGACGAGAAGGCATGGGAGAGTGCTGTGTGCCCGGACATTGTTTGATGTGTTAGCTGCTCACTGTGACTGCCGTGACGGATCCTCCAAGCAGCATCATTACGAGCACGCCCCAGAACTCCAGAAGCGGCTCGCGGAAGATGAGGCGCATGCGAGGCCACCATGAAAGCTCTGGGTCACAGTGGGTGCCTGGTCTTGTTTCGATCACAGGCCTGAGGCCCATGCGGTTGCGTGTGTACTCGAGAGCATCATACGTCTTCCGCTTGTGTCCGCTTGTTGTGGATGATACTTTTGCCAGGCTTGAAGAGTTGGCCTTCTTGGCCAGGCGGTTCTTGAGGCGTTGTCTCATGGTTTGGGGTTGGATTGCAAGATGTTGCACCGATTGTCATCGCAAGAGAGGAAGGTGTAATGACAAGTTTTCGATTTTTCCTTCGTGGCTGGTTGTTTGCCAGCCCAGGTGGACTAGCATAGATTACCAGCGCTATCAAACTGTGAATGAAGCCAGCGCATTACTGGTACTGAAGCCGTTCATTCAACAAGGTGCCTGCGGAGAAAAGCTTCCGCATGCCCCTGCCCAAATTCACAGGAGTTCCAGAAAGTACTGCGGCTTTCGAGGCGGCTGCAGGTGAAATATGGAGAAAAGGAATGGTGATTGGGTAGATCCTACGTTGTGTTGTCGTCATTCCTCCATCGGCCCCACAGTAATGTGGCTTCCAAGTTGTGCCTGGCGGTAGTAACATGGGAAGTGTCCAGGTACGACCTCGGGACACGTTGGACAAGTTCTAGCCCATTGCTGTACGCGTCGCGTTGCGTTTGGCAGGCTGCCCAGATCAACAAGATCATCAACGATGCCCAAAATTAACCTCCTGTTTGTTTGCACATCACCGCCTTCTCGGTAATGCTCCCATGTCATCTACCGCCTCTACAGTAAGTCCATTTCTAGCATCACGTTTGGTCATCACCGGTCGACATCTCACATCGATGTGCAGAGGCCCTACCCAGGTAATCAAGATTTCCGCTTTTGCTCGCAGTCTCCTGCAGCAAATCTGCACATGCATTCATGACGATTCCTTTGGCGCCATCTCATAGTGCCGTGATATACACTCGAAGCCGGCAGCCTCTGGAGAAATCGACGCCATGGCAACGGCCCACTTGAGACACATACCCGAAGATGCCATGATCCTTCGATCCTAACGTGCCTAACGCAGAGCATCATCAGCCTCAAGGAACATGCATACACTCATATGGAGAAGGGATCATTTCTTGATAATAGAAAGCCTTCGCTGTGGGAGACGGTTGGAAAACATACCTCTCGATGATGTGGGAGTGACGAGGCTTTGGGGACGTCGTCAGGTAGATTGATAAGGGGCTTAGATGTCCGATAACGCACTCGAGGTATTGTAACCTACCTGGAAACTCCCAAATGATTTATCGAGGCAGATGATCGCCTTCATTGCGTGCAACTCAGAAACGGAAATACAATTGGTGTCTCTGAGGGTTTGCAACGAGCTCTGGTCTCAACAAGCTTGACTTGATCTTGCACTTCGACTCTTTCCCAGCCCACATGGCCACACCTCAAGAGATGTCTAATTTCCTCTGGAACACCCGTTTCGAATTTCGAGGGCTGAGAGAAGGTGGAAGCCGCCTCCCCGATTCATCGAGCACACGGCCAATCCCGAATGATGCTGGTCGGCGAGCTCGTCCAATCCCCCCAGAAGTCCGATGTACACCACTCTCGACTTCACCAACAGCACTTGAGCCATGAGTGCCCAATACCCACCCCATGCACGCCTTACTGGGCTGAGATCTTCATCATTCCTGTATATCTAAAACTTACCTCACAAAGCGCCAAGCAAAGTGTCACAGTCAAGGGCCACAGCATCACAAAGCATGTAGATCACAAGCTCTTTCATCCAAGGGAGACTAGGGAAGTTGACTCAGTGACTACCGATCGCGGTAAGTCTACCAGCCTCCCGTGACCTCACCAGATACTGCAGACTGCAACTGGATGTGTGGATCATGTCTGCGATCTGATCACCCTCGATTCAGCGTCAGATCCCCCAGGCTCTTGCGCACGCCCGCGCGCCTACTGAAAATAGGCGCATATCAGTCAGAGGGTGTGATACTTTGGCAGACGTCAATTCCTGCAAGATACACCTTTGATCTGCGCCTAAAGGGTCCTGGAATCAAGTTTTCTCCGCCTGGGCTGCGCTCGCACCGCCTTGCTTACACGACCTTTCCTGGCTGCCGACCCTCGGGGATTGATTGGGGAAGTCGAGAGAATATCGCTGCAGCAGAGTCGCGGCACAGTTTTTGGCTCGGATCCGCCGGCTCAGACACTTACATGCATCCATGGGCGCATTCTGCACCCGCTGAAACGCACCTGGGCAGCTACGATACCGAAGAAGCACTTTCTGCAGCTGTTTCAGCAGTTCGAAGCTGGTTGCAACGACGCAACCGCTTGATGCAGAGTTGACGGGCAGGGGGAGTCGGGGCCGGTACCCTTGGTGCATAAGTCGTTCGGCCGGGCTGGTACCGTAGCAATCACTTCTGGATTCGAACTAGTCGCTGCTTCAAAAAGGTCCGAGCCGGTGGTTCTTGTCGTCGCCCGTTGGTTATCGACAAAGCAGGGCTCTGTTTTTGATACCTGCGCTTCATCGCCAAGCATGATGGGGTGAAAATAATTGTGTTCAACCCTGGTCGCCGAAGCATCTGCAGTCTAATGAGTCAAGTGGAATAGTATTTTTGGCTTGGGGCTGGCGGCGCCATAGCCGCTCCCGACCAACGCCACCTCCGTGATGGTGGGATGAGCCTATTGAGCCCTTCCACCAGATCAGCTGGCGGGACATTCAGCCGGGTATGTCATCCCTTTGTCTGCCCGCAAATCACCAAGCCACTGCCGGGTGTTCCGGCGCTGCCCAATTGACCCGGGCGGACATGTTGTAGAGTCATTGGCAATGTCGTCACGATCCTGGGCGCCGGAGTCTAAAAGAGTGCTGACTAGTCCAATCTCAGCGACTTGAGACCTCACCAGCTCCGTCCCAAGCCTCAGAAGCTGTCGCGCACGGTTCGCGCCCACACCCACACCTCAGCCCTCCTTCAGCGCGCGCCATGACCAGTGTCGAGCCAGCGAGCCAGGATGTTTTCGGATATTCGCTGCGAGAGTTAAGGCTGAGGGCCAGGCCCCCGGCCTGCGCAAGTAGGAAGCAACGGGTAGGTAGTCTTGTCGTCGCACACAAGGTTGTCTCAAACGGCTCGATGCGACGTCGATTCCGGGGGTGCTCGCCGATCTGCCTGGACATGCCTGCCTCTGCCATGCGTCATCCCCGGCCAGTAGGCGGTTCATGCCGCGTTATTAGTCTGTAAGGCATAATGCGGTCGGTCGACGAGGGAGAGCGCTGCTTGAGGGCCAGAAGGCGTTCGGAACATCTTGAGGTCAGACGATTTCCTCTTCGCATTATCAGGGCTGCTAAGCATTCTTCTCTACTTTGCTTTCTTGCACCGTCACACAGTGAGGCTAGGCCTTCTTATCCTTCGTCATATTATTATCTTTTTCAAGCTATAGTCGATTGCGACATTCTCCGTCTCTTCTTTTCTTTGTTTCCGAAGTTGTTATAACCCCCTTCCCTATTCTCCGTCTCTTATACGATCCTCCCTCCTCGTATGCTCCTCACACCTCGACGATGTACAGCTGGATGCCGGCCGCTGAACAAGGCCGTTACCGAGGAAATATGTCTAACAAGATGGCGATCCCCATTGCATACCAACCGACTCGCTACACAGGAGATTTGGACGATGCGCCCTTGATCATCCGAGAACAGGCAGGCCTGGAGCCTTACGACCTGGAACCTAATGGACCGACTGTCCACTTCTTCGCCAGGATGAAAGACACCGTGAGAGGTCACATGGTAGCCATGATATCCGAGTTTTTAGGGACATTCATGTTCCTATTCTTCTCATATGCGGCTGCTCAGATAGGCAACGAGAAGGAGGACTCTCTGCCATTATTCAATGCGCCAAAAGGTCTCAGCCTTCTACAGATATCATACATCGCTTCGGTCTTCGGCCTCAGCCTTGGAGTCAACGTGTGGATCTTCTACAGAGTCAGCGGTGGAATGTTTAACCCAGCGGTTAGTCTCTTATCTCATGTCTAGTCCCCATCGTACATAGAGCATCTTGACTGACGGATATCCAGGTTGCCATCGGACTTTGGATCGCTGGAGCCTTTGATTGGGTTCGCCTTTTATGCGTCATCCCCGTTCAGTTTCTGGGAGCGATTACAGCAGCCGGGGTGGTTTCCGCATTGCTGCCTGGGAAACTCCAAGCAGAGAACTCCCTCTCATCGGGTACAGAGCCTGTTCAAGGCTTGTTCCTTGAGGTCATTCTCACTGCGGAGCTCGTCATCACTATCATCATGCTCGCTGTTGAAAAGAGTCGCACCTCATTCATCGCACCTTTGGCCATTGGCTTTGCGTTGTTTGTGGCACATCTTATTGGTAAGTCACGCATTCTACTTGGTCTGTCAAGGAAGCATCGGGATCTAACATGCACAAAGGCATCAATTACACCGGAACCTCCGTAAACCCAGCTCGAACTTTGGGTCCAGCTGTTGTCAACAATAACTACGTCTCCGAAATTTGGATTTTCTTCGTCGGGCCTATTCTGGGGGCGGTGATCGCGGCCGCCGTTTATCACCTATTCAAAGCGATGGGATATGAGACTGCCAATCCTGGGCAGGACGACGACGGCCTTGGCTTTTATCGAATCGTCCATCACCCGACACGACCACAGCGACCAAGGCGGGAGAGTTCGGGGGATAATCTGTACAACACGTATCTGCAGGATATGACGTCGCCGAGGACCAGGATGAAGTTTTGAGGTGTTGAGCACATTGAGGAAGACAAAAATCACCAAAATCTGTGGGGCTCGCGACGGGCGCGGTTATTTGGTCTAGTGCATGGGTATGCATGATGTATTTATCTAGTACGTCTTCGACTTTTTGGGGAGCACGTGTTTCAATGTTTATATTAAGAAGATTAAGAAGACCCACTTTGATGATCTAGTGTAATTCAGGGGAAATAGCCTGCCAGGAACTCTAGTTCATTTTTGCACATGGTGAAACAACCCCGAGCTCCCGTATCAGCCAGAACTCCTGGCTTGAGTGGCAACTATCTGAAGCAGCGCGTCACTAGAGCCTCAGAATACCATGACATCAAGGTAATCTCTCACATCACCGCCAAGGCCATCCAGATCTCGAAGGAACGTGATGCGCATATGAATTGACTAGATCTAGACCTAGGTACGTATTGTGCTCCAAAGCGACGAGTCTCTACTTCACACAACTCATCGTTTCGGTAAACTTACGTTTGGAAGCGGAGACGACTTCTTCGCCTCAAACAGATATATTGTTGCCAATATTGCAATCCTCTGAATCGTCTTGTTTCTTATCGATCACAGCATGACTGTGAATGTTGCGATGCTTATGACGATGATTACGGGCCAGGAACAGGTATCCGGGATCCTAGGTGCCCTGTAAGCATGAATATTCCGACTGGACCGAAGTCGTATTCGGCAAGGTTCTTCGCATCGGTAGATTCGATTATGATGGCGATCTTGAACTCAAATAAGGAAGAGTAGACGCCCCAGGCAGACAAGGAGAATACACTTGTAGAATTCTCATTCGGATAAGATTGGACCAGCCGCTCTACCACTGATACTTTCTTGCGGGGTGTGTTGTCGTGGTGGTGTCTTGAGAACAGTCTTTCCTTGAAGGCTTCTGTATTTTCCCTTGGTCCGCTTCTTACGCCAGGGAAGGAATGATGTTTCCTGAAACGTCGGAAAGGACGATAGACTCTCCTGAAGCCTTAGTTGCTCATGAAGTCGCTCACTGCAATCCGATCTGTTTGACGACTTGGAGCTATTGCGTTGGAGCTGGTGTGAGGGGCGAAGGTTCCGGACCAGCCGGTCTAGTGAGCGGGTTCTGACATCAGCAGCACTCACCGTCTTATTGCTCTCCTGTTCTGTTTCAGCACTTGCAGGCAAATCACTGGCAATAAATTCTGCCTCCACCAAAAAGATCCATTCTCTCTCCGTGAATTCGATGGCACGTGCGTAGGCCAGATCCAAGTACACGATTGCCTCTGTGACAAAAGAGGTCAGAGTTTCAAGACACATTTTTGCGAGAGTTCAGGATGATTTGCTTTGACAGTTGTGGTCAGAAAGTCGAGACAGAAGATTTTTGTGACGGTACAGCTCTTATATACTGCTTGGAATAACCAATGTCGATTGGTTATTATGGTCTTTTGGCCGGCACACGTAGGGTTGATTTGCTTCTAGTAGTATTCGAGCCATGTGTCAATCCTCAACGAGGAGAGGCTTTTGAGATCAAATGTCGAAGAGGCCACAAAGACTTTAGTGTGGTATTGTTCTGGTAGAAACAAAGACCTACTCGTCAGAGTTTATGTGTACTCGGGCCGGCGATTCAGACTGGGACACAACGTCTAAATGCTTTCTCAAAGAGCCAGGTGGGATTTTCTCCGGACAAAGTCCCGCCTTGAGTGCGCCCCCTTTGTTAAAGGCAATAACATTGTGCGCTTTCCAGAGCATCTTGCGAAAACTCTGTACGTGTGGCTTAGTAAATTGACGTTGTCATGTTGTGACATCATCAACCTGCATCACCCTGGCCTCACACACAAAGACTGAACATGACGAGTGGACAAAGTTTTCAGGAGGCTCTGCGAAATCTTTTGAGTAGAAAGTCGTTTACTGCCCTTTCGAATATGTTACTATGCTGTTATATCAAAATTCGCCAGGAATGTATGGCTATCTAACATTGTACCAATACCTTCTATGCTGTTGAATTTGTGAGGTGCTAGGCTACGAACAAACATAGAGTTGGAAATAATGGCCAGTGAACAATCTGGAGCCCTGGGAAAATAGCGACTCATCCAGCATGTGTTGTTATTTCACCGTTGACAAGCATCTGAAAACAGGGCATTGCTTTGATACCTATGAGTACAGACTAGACATTATTTGCAGTGACCGAGTCCCCGCCTGGCCTGTGGTAGATCAAGACTGGAAGCGTCACACTGTGTCTAGCTTGCAAGTGGCTTGAGAATATGCACGGTTGAGAATATTTGGATGATGGCGAATCTCACATCGCTCCCCACCTGACTAGCACACTAAGCTGCTGCTGGGGACTTAGAAAGGGGACCTAATCGTCACCAAGAGAGGATGATACCCCGCTGACATAACTCGACAAAGGGAGCCGACACCTTGGGGAAAGGATGGTCTACCGGCTCGAATATATCAAGCTACGAGATAAGAGACACACACGACTGCCGAGGCGACATAGTAGGGCTCTACGACCCAACTTCAATCAAGGCAATTTCTTGGGTGAGCATCATTCAAATATAATTGAAGTTTAGTACACGAGACTCTTGAGAATTCTTCTCAAAGGGACGTGGGGTGGGTTGTTCCAAGCAGAATTTGGCTATTGGTCATATATCATGAAACTGCTGCACTCGGAGTGACTCGCGCGGCCAGGCTAAGTACCTAAGTACCTTAAGTGGATTCGTTCTTAATCCGTATACATGCTCTTTTGAAACCGTAGGCAGTAAGTACTTAAGCAGGTACTTGAAAGTGAAAACGAGAGGTAGGCTTCTTGAGCATGTTCAATGAACTCACCCCTCAGAGCCCACACCTTGAAATTTCTTTTACAGGATCAAAACTTTCTCCATCACTCAATTACTATGACCAATTCGGCGGCAAAAGTCACAGTCACTGCAACCCATGTGGTGCAGAGCCAACACCAAATTTCACTGCAAGATCCATTTGTCCTAGGACCCTTTGATCAACTTGCCCATTTCGCGACGCCTGTCGCCGCGGCGTGGGTCTATGAATCTTCATCTAACAGTTTGATACCGTAGAAAAGATTGCACAAAGCCATCAGTCGTCTTCTAGACTATTATCCTCACTTGACGGGCCGATTACATATCGATCCCAGTACCGATGTCCGTTCCCTGGACAGACTGGGTACTGGTATAGATCTGGTAGAAGCCCGCTGTGACGCCGCATTTCGATCTTTCGCAAATGTATCGTCAACACCGCGTCCAGAATTCAATATATTCGATTTCCCGGGTTATGGCGATGCACTGCCCGCGCCCTGCGACCTCACGCTTGAAGGGGCGCAGCGAGAGCCAGTTTTTACCATCCAACAAACAGAGTTCGCTTGCTCTTCCGTGACCATTGGGGTGAGGCTCTCACACGTTGTCAGTGAAGCCCGCGGCTTCCTCGGCTTGTATCAGGATTTGGCAGAAAATCTATCGAGCGATCGACGATCAAGCTGCCGATGGAGGTCCGGTTGAGTTGACAACGCCACCACATCTACATCCATTTATGGTCGACCAGATGCTGCACATGGACGCGGACGAAAAGATGAAGGCATTGAATGAACGCTCAGCGAGATACTCGCTGCGTGGTTGCCAATCGCTTGCTCAAAACTCTGCCGAACGCAAAGACAAATCGCAGCCGGAGCTGAACAAAGATCCATTCGTAGGACGCGGCCTACAGTTCTCATCCTCGGCAATCGCCACTCTAAAGAAGCAAGCGGTTGATCCAGATGATAGCAGCTCCCGGGTATCAACCTTCACTGCACTGACAGCACACCTGTGGCAACGCATACATCGCGCTCGTCTCGCACACGCCAAGACTCTCACAGACAATCAGACATCATCAGCGTGGTACTCAAAATCTCTTTACGGCACCAGCGTGGACTTCACGCCCCATTTCGGCTTGTCCAAGCGATTATTTGGTAACACCGTCGTCACACCAGTTGTGGAGCTAGAATCCACGAGACTGGAGCAGGCGAAGCTCCGGGAGATCTCAAAGATCATCAATGGTCTGGTCCGTCACGTCTCCCTGGAGGAGACACGAGCACTTGGAAGATGGATCGCGGCTCAGCCCAAGAAGTCGGACATCCAACTCGATTGTAACTTCAACACGCCAAGCTTACTAAACACGACAGGGTGGCATCACTTTCCCCTCTACGCAGGCGCTGAACTTGATGTTTCCCCTACCTTTGCCACTCCCATTTTCATGGAATCCTTGTCTGCCTGTGTGGTGTTTTTCGTGGAGCCTAAGTATAAGTGTGGCGGGATCGAAGCCATCGCGTCCATGACAGCTTCGACCTGGGAGTTGCTCGATGCAGACGAAGACTTTATTGCTATATGGGACAGGGCCGGATGATACGTCTAACTTGTATCGCTGGAAGTCTATGGCATGATGATAATTACTTATGTCGCGAAGTGTGCCTTTATACTCCGTGCCGGACCCAATGGGAAGTAGTAGCTGGAGGCGCCATCGTTGACGCAACTGACCTTTGTTCAATGCGCTGCTGAAGTACCTGGTTGGGAGTCCCATGATGCGGTCCCAGTAAGAGATCATATTCTACCTCCTAGCATGCAACATTACGTTACACACTTTTACTACTCAGCTATTTTACATTTCCGTAGTCACCGTGCACAAGGCCCCTCAAGTTTGACATGTAGTACATAGGTAGTTGGATCACGACAACATTCAACCTCGTGGGCCTCGCTCGGCCTGGAACATTCACAGCTCTAGCGATGCATCAGCTCTTTACTACCAGCTGAGGATATCGCCGGGTAGTTCGGGACATTTGTATTCCACCCTCTTGGCCCGGGAGAACAAAGAGATGGCTTTTCCTGATTGAGACAATCCTTCGAGCAGTATGTCCAGTAATATCGCTGTGCCCAGAACGTCGCATGACTAATTCTCCCTAGCACAAAGAGCCCCCCATCCCATCGTCAGCCGCAACCCTGTTTTCCAACTACTAAACTACATCGCGTTCGGCCGAAAGCATATGAGCTCGGCCATTGACACTCACAATCGCTTACGTGGAATTTAGCAATTGCAGCGTATCACCACGGTACCAAGCCACCCGAAGTTATCAGACTTTGTTTATCTACGCCATGGCTTCGACGGTCGCAACGGTTATCGAGGCGGCACCCACAGCGAGCGTCCTCAACACGCCTCAACAAAGCCAGACGGACCGCACCACCCACAGCATCAGTAGCAGCAGCCAAGGTCGACGCGATGGCGCCGACAGCAGACCTGTCGCGGGGACAGAGACGCAGCAGGAATCGCCAGCTGCCAAGTCGTCCGGGATGGCGATTGCGCTGATCATGGCGCCCCTCTGCCTGTCGGTATTACTCTCGTCCCTAGACCTGACGATGGTCACACCGGCGATACCATCCATCGCCGCCGAGTTCCATTCCTCGTCGGGCTACACCTGGGTCGGCGGCGCCTTCATCCTGGGCAGCACGGCCGTGACCCCAGTGTGGGGATCCGTAGCTGACATCTGGGGACGGAAGCCCATCATGCTCATCGCGCAGGCCTTCTTCTTCGCCGGGAGCCTGCTGTGTGCGCTCGCGCCGAGCATGGACGCCTTCATCGCGGGCCGCGCTGTCCAGGGGATCGGCGCGAGCGGGATGGGGATACTGGTCAACGTGATAATCTGCGATACCTTCTCGATGCGGGACCGCGGTCTGTATCTTGCTGTCACATCCGTCATGTGGGCAGTTGGGACAGCGGTGGGGCCGGTACTTGGTGGTGTGTTCACCACTAGGGCTCACTGGAGGTGGTCTTTCTGGATGAACTGTGAGTCCCATAGTGCACGTATTGTCTAGTACCTAGGTCCACTTTGCTGATGCTCCCCAAATCAACAGTACCAATCGGCGCTGTCGTCTTTGTTGTCCAGCTTCTCTTCCTCAAGATACCTGTGCCTGACACTCCTGTACTGGCCGGCCTGAAAGCAGTCGACTGGACGGGCAGCTTGCTCATCGTCGGGTCCGCTCTGATGGTCCTACTTGGTGTGGAATTCGGAGGCATCACCTTTCCATGGTCATCAGCAGCTGTCATCTGTCTCATCACCTTCGGCACTGTCGTGTTGGGCATATTCTTCCTGAATGAGTGTCAGTACAAGTCTGTTCCTACTACTCTTCGCCGATCTTTGTATTACTTTAGGACCCGTATCAGGTTATTAACACATAGCAGGGAAGCTCGCAGCAAATCCTGTAGTCCCGCTACGCTTGTTCTCAAATGTCTCCACAGTGGCAGCTTACCTTGTCTACGTTTGCAATTTCTCCGTCTTGATCGGTCTCTCTTACTACCTTCCCCTTTATTCGCAGTCAGTGCTAGGGGCTAATGCCTTAGTATCTGGGCTTCATCTGCTTCCCCTTATTGTATCCAGCTCCCTGGCCGCCGCCTGTACTGGGATATTCATCCAAAAGACCGGCATTTACCTTCCAATCATGTACGGAGCCCAAGTACTGCTAACGCTTGGTTCTGGACTATTCATCAACCTCGCATTCGAGAAGAGCATCACCAAGCTTGTGGTCTATCAGATCATCACTGGCGTTGGCGTCGGATTCAACATGGAGCCGCCACTCCTTGTAGCGCAAGCGACGGCAACCGCACTGGACACGGCTGCTGTTATCTCGACCATGAGCTTTTTGCGATCAATTTGCACGGCCATTATAGTCGTCGTTGGTGGTGTCATATTTCAAGGCCAGATGGTGGCAAAGAACAGCGGGCTAACTGCCCAGATCGGCCAGGATCTCGCAGCTCATTTCAACGGGGAACACGCTACTGCAAGCGTGGAGTTGATTGCTACCTTGCCGGTGGATGTGCAGGATATTATAAGACAGGTATATTTCCAAAGCTTGCGCGCAGTATGGATCATGGTAAGTGCTCCTCGAATCTCAATGTGCCCGGCCAGGCCGGTGGATCCAGTCTCAGTATCTCTTGTATTAACTGGGTGCTCTTACAGTGTGTTGTTGTTGCTGGCATTTCGCTCATCTCCAACGTTTTTGTTCGTGCTCACCATTTGAGTTCAGAAACAAAAGGAGCTGTTCTTGGACTGGAAAGGATCCGGCAAGACGCTACGCAGCAGCCCGATCCTCCCTCTCAAAGTCGTTCTATAGAGCTCTCTCAGATTCGAGAAGAGGGTCTCCGGCCGCGTTCATAAGGCTCACCCGGTCCGACGGTCCTTAGATACAATGTGCCAAGTGTATCGTCACGGTTTCCATACCCTGCAATCCAACTGCTGTCACGCTGACACAACATCGATGAACCCAGACTTGAGCTCATTCCCTGTTTTCAATTGGGGTTATGGAGGAGCTGATGAGGGAGTGATGGTCCTGAATGTATCAATATGGCGAAACTCGGAACTACGCAGCCGTGCCTTCCATCAATCAATTCATGCGACTGATTAAGCACTCAGTGTCCGGTATATTGTAGCATAGCCAAGCATTGGCATGTTGTGATCCTGTATGGAACTAGTGTGATTATGGCCGGGCGTTAGCCTCGGGGTTACGTTACGTGGTGCTGATCTCGTGAAGAGCTTGCGTCCTGAACATCATGACGAACAACAAAGGGGCTGCCACATCTTATGCAGTGCAGACATGTAGCTCCCTGACCACTGTGACATGTGCGTGCAACGCAGGTTGGAAAGTGTTCAAAATTTGCATCCCGTTATATTCTGTAAAGACGGTGAAATGTGCTTGTTCCGGGGTCCATGGGCCCTCTGGCAGCATTGCTGGTGATCCTGTCTCGCCTACAAACGTGGGATCTTAGGTGAACCAACGCATGAAAACTTTGTCCCAAGTACGAAGAAGCACACCACATCTACTCTGGCTAATTTCAAGACTCAGGCTGGGAGAGTGAGCTAGGTTTTGTTCACAGTAAAGCATAGCCCAAATCAGCGCTTGAATTAGTGCAGCAACAGTAGATATCTACCCTCCAGGCTGTCACTGCATCATCTGCCTCTATGGACAGCCAGCGGCCTGCGCAGACAAATTCAGGCCATATTTTGATGGAGCTCGTCATATTTCACCATGAAATTGGCTTCTTTCGCTCTCTGGCCCGGAAACCGACCTCGCGCAACTCGTATTCTTCTTCCGGTTCTTCCCACAAATACTTTGCCTTGACCTTGTTTTCATGTCTGAATGCAGATGCACTGATGTCAGGTTGAGATACTGGCCGTGGCTCATCATCATCACCACAGTTTACTAAAATGGGAACGTTGCACAGTGTCAGCAGCAGTGGCTCTGGCCTTCCTACCGTCAAATCCCATTGGTGTCAAAGAAAGACCGGCAAGAAATCGGCACGCGCAAGAGACATTAAAATAGGCTACCTAGGTACTGATTGGAACTCTTCGAATAATGTCCACTGGGACCAGGTTCAAATTCAGGGGATTGCTGTCATGCCACCTCGCTGAGGGAGCACTTGAGATACGTCGGCGTGGTCAGGATGATGCTCACCAAGCTGATATCCACCAGGGAAGCGCCTGAGATCGCGGTGAGTGAGCGCATCCTGGTCGGTATCGTTATCCTCGGCCGCAGCAGGGTCGTTGCGATGGACAAAGACGTAAACGAAGTTCCTGATGCTCTTGAAGGACTCGTTGTTGGACTTTGCAGCCGGACCCGCCTTCGTTTCATGGGCCGGGGAAGCATCTCGGCGGACCAGGGTGTGGATAGCATGTTTCAATCCCATCTTTGCAAGGATAGGCAGGGCAGGTTCCGATAGTGACTGACAGTGTTCCGGCGCCCGAGGAAAGGTGGGAGAAGCGACCTGAGAAACTCGATCGCGGCCGGCGGTTCCCGATAAACAATGGACTGGTAGAGGGGACTTGAGGGTGTAGTGCCTTCAGCCTTTCGAGCCTGTTGGATCAAGTTATGGACAGCAAGCGTGGAATTAAATATTGTTGCTATCATGTCTATCGCCTCCTCATATCTCGATCGGAAAATGTATTGATTCTCTATTCATTATCGTGGTCAGGAACAGTAATGATCTCTCGAGTGCTTCGTGTTGAACATCCGGCCGTGATAGAACGGCCTTTAACGGTTGCGCGCCGGCGGCGGGCGGCCCATCGGCGAGCAGATCATCAATGCTGAGGATTTGACGTGAAGCATGAAGCTGGCCACCTTACCGCAGGCGAGCCAAGAAGTGCGCACTCGGCCGAGAACTTCATGCGTGCTCTCGGCGTAGGATGAGAACAACCGGAAAGACATGTGAGCACCGACCGGTCAGGCTCTGGGCAACAACAAGACAGGAAAGAAGGCGGCTCGAGTTTACTTCTAAGATCGTACCCTGACTCAGTCAAATCAGCCTGTTCCGGGAGAGGATGGGCACGGGCACGGTAGGGATGCGCCCGTAGGGCTTGGAAACGACGACATAGTGTGGCCTCGGAGACTTGACCACGAGCAGTAACCTGTTGTCTCCGGTCAACCGGTAGCAATTCACGTCTCGCGGATGCAAGGGGAATGAAGCCGCTTTGCCGCACGCGCGACTATCTTGCTGTGGACAAACTGTCTGGTTGCTTGGGAGTGTTTCACAACAGGGCCAGGCGGGTTGCAACGACAAGGGTCACGGGCGTTGCGGGCGTGGGCAAGGTTTGGCGATATTAAATGTGCGGCGACGCTCAGGGAACGTATGTCGTACATGACGATGATACATTGTTCGTCATCACTGGAACGCTTCTCGGAGTCCTGTGGGCAGGAGCCGGCGACCGTACGAAGAGTTGGACAGTGATGACTCCTCAGCGTGATGCTGTGTTTAAAGTGTTATGTGGTAACGTAGCACGCAGCCCTGGTTATACCTAGCGGATGCTTTGCCCTAGAATCTCGCCTCGCGAAACCCCCGGGAGATCGTCTGAGATTGTCAACCTTACTGTAGTATACTGGTCGCGGTGTCTTTATTTTTAGTCTTAAGGTTTGAACTTTGCTCTGATTCGCGACCACCTCACACTAACAGGGATACGGACTGCCCAAAGCTGTGTCAACACGTTGCCAGGTTCTCTGCAAGATCTGACAGCTTCAGTGGGAATTCATGTAGGCTTGCAAGAAAACGAGTCAGTTGGATCCATGACAGCTTCGGATCAAAGTCCGCAATGATGCAAGGAGACCCTCAAGGAAATCTTTCAGGCGGCACCTTTGTTCAGTATTCGACTGGAACTGTGCATCGGATGAATCCAATACATCCGCCCCACCCCCAGAGCAGTGGAGATCCTCGATTCGAAATCCGTGTCCGCCAAGTCGATATTTGAAATCAACCTAAATGTCTGGGGGCAGCCAAATAGGCACCATTGTCTGTCAATAGCCACCAGTACTGACCAGTATTCCGACCTATTCTATGAGACCAAATTGCCAAGACTTTCCACAGCAGACCACCGTCTTATAAGAAATCCGTCACATATCATGTCGAGGCGCTTGGTCCAAGCCAGGGTTGGCCGTTGACTGCAAAACAAATCATATTACGCCCGCCGGGCGTAGTTGCCGGCTACGAGACCAGCTTTATTCGTTGCTGCGCCCGGGTGCCTCCAAAAATATAGACATGGCCACCGGTTTCTATCATCCCATCTCAGTCTCAAACACGTCCTCCGATCTCTTGAGTGACGGAAAGTGCGGCCCGGAAGCAGGTAAACATGAGTTGGCAGACTATCAAGAGATCCGGGCGGCTCGGACTTTTCATCAGACTTCGATGTGACATGCCCAAGCATTTCATTTTGCCCCCACGACGACTTGAGGCCCTAGGTCGTTAATGTCAACTTTAAGTGATCATCACGCAGGATCATCACTTTCCCAAGCTGTACCCGGCCAATTCGTCTCCGGCCGCGGCGTGGGCGTTGGGAATGCCATCGGGAGCTTCATCGTTACAACCATCATCTACACAAAGCCGGCTGGAAGTTGAGCCGGCCAGATGTTCTTCCAGAGTCCCAATCACGCTCGCACGACATGCCTTTGAAATTCGGGATGTAGATCAGCGCGGTATGCTCGATACAAGACACCCAAAGACCAATTGCAGACGGTAGCAGGGTTACCTAGGCAAAAAGCGGCCGCATTGCGGAGATTTCGCATTATGTGGCTGCTTAGTTGTTTACTTACTAGTTTGAAGATGTTACCATTCGGAAACTTCAACTGAACCTCGAAGCGCTAGAGCAAGGTCGTGAAGACTTGGTTCGCATGGACTTATCCGAGACATCGAGTACACATGGTGATAATCAATGTTGACTCGTATACACGAGCATCCCTGGCTTCACTACACCAGACTAACAAGTCGATTATCACAACTCCAACTAGCTTCGACACTTTGGTCAGGTATCTAGACTCGGCAATGAAGCCAACAAGCACGTGATACCGACACCAAGTATGTCTTCCACTTTCTCTAGTCAAAGGTCATCTCTGCCGGGAAATTTGCTGCTGTTCGATTCTGGAGGATGCACTTTGCCACAGCCCGCAATAAGGACAGCGACATCCGACCTGTTGTGTCGCGAGGCCGAATTTGTTGAGGAAGGCATGCGTCTTTTTGTAGAAGTCAGTGGAGCAAACCGCTAGAAACTGCCCTTTCCCGCTCAAGATCATGACAGCATCTGAAATCCCAAGTGGCGGATGTATACGTCCCGCGGCATTATCACACGCAACACATTTCGAGTCTTGGTATCTGAGAGGCGAGGCTGCCAAGTGCTTTGGGCTCGGTCACATAGTCTTGCCACGCCGCCGGCAGCTCCCAATAGTATTAGAAGGATCGAGATGAACTCTACTGAGCCAGCTTGTCAATATAAACCCCTGCCAAGACCCGTGAGACTTACCATCTCTCTACATCTGGGCCTTGGCTCCAACATTGCAATTACCCGTCGACCTCCGTCTGCTCTACTTTGGGAACTGAGGATAGCACTCTACTAGTTTCAGGAAAACTTGTCGCCCCCCAGACTCCGTGCTCAAGCCCATAACAGATGCCCAAGACCTCAACCAGCCTGCCTTCTCAATTTTATCACATACCTTGACGGTACATTCTCATATGCCCTCCGCAGCCAGCAGACTCAAGGCCTTTGTGCACAGAGTACGAGAATTCCTTGTCAAAGACATGACGAGAGACGGAGACAAGAGAGCTGGAATGGTAGTCGACCCCGAGGCTGAGCTGGCCCATCTGCCTCCAGCGGTCACCAGGGCCTCGTTCAACGACAGCCCGACCATCCGAGGAGCACCGCCGATGGAAAGCGGCTGGTATGAGAGCCCACGTAATTCGGTATTTGGCGACGACCACTACGACCGCCGCGGCGCCAGTGGCAGGACAAATTACCCAACATATCGCTTCTCCACACACTCAGCAGACGCTCATCCCATGCCGCCGACAAGGAGTCCTCCACCACTGGCTGGGGTTGGAGCAAAGGACGAGGTCTACATCACCATGTCCGAGGAGCAATGTGACACACCAACCAGACGCCGCTACCTCACCAAGCTGTGCAAGGCTACACTGGTCTACGGCTCGCCAACGCACAGGATCGTCCCATACATCCAGATGGCAGCCCGCGCCCTGGACACGGAGATATACATGCTCTACGTCCCAGACAACATCATCCTCGCCTTCGACGGCCCAGATGACCCGGAGGGCAAGGGGGTCTACCAGCCCACGGAGGTGAAGCTGATCCAGGGCGCGGGCACCAACGTCGGCAAGATGCTGGACGCGCACGAGGTGTACAAGCACGTGCTGCACGGGCGCGTCTCGGTCACCGAGGGGATCCACCGGCTGGACGACATCGCGCGGCGCGACGACAGCCACAACGTGTGGTTCATGTTCATGATCTTCGGCTTCGCGGCCGTGGGGATCGCGCCCTTTGCCTACCGCGCCCGCTTCATCGACCTGCCGGTAGCCTTCATCACGGGCAGCCTGCTGGGCGTCATGCAGCTCAAGTTCGCGCCCTCGCACCCGCTCTACGCGCTCATCTTCGAGGTCACGGCAGCGATCCTCATGTCCTTCCTGGGCCGCATGCTGGGCTCGATCCGCGGCGCCGACGGGGACCGCATCTTCTGCTACTCGGCGCTGACGCAGTGCTCCATCAACCTGCTCATGCCGGGTTACTGGATGACCAACGCCGCGCTGGAGATCATGACCAAGAATATCGTCACTGGTGGCTCGAGGATGATGTATGCCCTGATATACTCACTCCTCCTCGCCTACGGAATCGCCATCGGCTCGACGCTGTACGGGTACATGGACTATGATGCAGTCAGCAACCCCCGCTGCGAGAACCTGATCGACCGTCGGTGGAATCTGTTCTTTGTGCCTTTCTTCTCGGTCCAAGTCGCCATTATCAGCGGAGCCAAGTGGCGGCAAATCCCAGCGTGAGACATCCCCAATGACCTCCACCAACTCTTGTGGCCCAATTGCTGACCCACAAGGATATAGTATGGTTTTCATCTCATTCATGGGCTACCTAGTCAACTTCCTATCAGTCGACCTCTTTCACGGTTCCTTCACCATAGCCCACACCCTGGGCGGCTTCATGATCGGGCTCCTGGGGAACCTGTACTCCAAGTTCGGGTGGCAGATGGAGCACCTCATCTACGACCGGGGGCTCGGCACGTCGGGCAGCGGCCGGCGCAGGAGCCGCCTCGGGCTGGGCGCGTCCCAGGGGTTCGCCCTCGCGGCGGCGGCCATGGTCCCGGCCATGATCGTGCAGGTCCCCTCGGGGCTGGCCAACACGGGCATCGTGGCGGCGGGCCTGCAGACGGCCGACGCCATCGTGCGCAACACCACGGCCAACAACCAGGCCTTCCCCCTGGGCGAGCTCCAGCTCGACGCCATGCCCATCCTGCTGCAGGTCATCCAGATCGGCATCAGCATCGCCATGGGCCTGTCGCTCGCCGCGTTGTTGCTGTACCCCCTGAGCGGGAAGAAGAGGAGCGGTGTAATGGCATGGTGAGGTGTTGGGCGTTTAGGAGGCAAACTTGCGTGGGAGAACATTGGCATTCAGCATAGCCACTGAGCGCTGCAGGGGTCATTGTTTCCTTCCTAGGTTTTTGGATAAGACAGACGCCGCGTCTGAGGCGGCTTATAATCTTCAACAGGGCAGGCCGAGTGGCCACGCATGGACAGCGTACATTGGCATTTTTTTTTTCAGACATTAGAAGGAGGGGCTCCTTTCCTTGTCGGTCTTGAGATTCACCCGCGCAGGTCGAGCGGCGTTTTAGCTCCCCGTCCAGTGGTGAGCTGTTGAAAAGCGGCCAGGTCGCAAAATGTTCATATATGGGTGGCTTTTCTTGTATGCTTAACATAACAAGGAGTCTTTGTCTCTGAGGACAAACTCTACTCGTCGGGCAGGTCCCAATAGTCTAATAGACAGCATTCCTGGGGCAGGCCACATCACCACTCGTATCTGAGATTTCTGGCCGATGTTCGCAGTGCTGGTATCCACGAGACTATCCAGCAGAAACATCTCAGAATGATGGGCAGCCTGACGTTCTCGGGATTATCTGCAGGAAGGATTTCACCCGTCAAACGTAGCCCGTGATGCCACCTTTCTAGCTCCTTCGGGTCGTTGATGGGCCAGGACAGTGTCGACCCTGTGCTGGCGACGATGGGTTCGAACCTCTGGGCGAAAAGTGGGAACCAGTTGAAGCAGTCAAATACCATTTGGTTCCCCGCCTTGACGAAATAGCCCGTCAGATGCTCGATGAGCATACGGCCCTGAGCTGGCTGCAGATACATGGTGAGGCCCTCGAACACCACCAGCGTCTTGCGGTCGCGCGGGAGGCCGAGCTTCGCTAGCCAGAGCTTGTCTGTTACATCGGTGCCGACTATTTCGTAGTGCATACGCCCGCTATCCGGTTCCGGTAGGTGAAGTCTGCGTCTCACATCGATCACATCCGGCAGGTCGACATCAATCCAACGTACATTCGCTCCATCCTTGTTATCCTTGTTGCAGTGTTCCTGGAGTCTCAACGCGCGAGTGTCCAGTCCCGCGGCAAGGTGCAGGATCGTGACCGGTTCGCCGTCATTCTGCGCTTGTTGGAGGAACTCGACAGTCCATTGGTCCAAGAACCTCGCGCGTAGAGCAATCACCGCTGCCTTGAGCCCAATCACGCGCAGTTTTCTGAAGTCGTAGTCGAGCTGGTCGACGATTTGCACGGCGTACTGGTCGCCCAGGATCGGGGTGGTGGTCTTAGCATCCAGTGCACGCGCGTGCAGGATGGCCAGGAGCGTTTCCTGTGCGCCAGTAAGGTTGGGCTTGAATCTGCACGCTGGAGTTTGCGAGTAAGAGTCCATGGTCTGCTACTGGCCCGACCGGTGATTGAGTGTGAGAATCGTGCATCAGGTCGGTGGCAAATGGGGCCGAGATCGGCAAAGAGGACGAGTTCGAGACGAGCACGCGAGCGCTAGAGCCCACATGCAAGTTTTCCCAAACCCCAGAGTCCCGGGCGCTGATCCTGGGAGCTTGTTGGGTGCCCTGGTGCCCACGCGATCCCGACTCCCGAACGCTCAGTGCGCCGTGGGTCCGTCGCAGGGTAGCGCATCCAAGACTGCTGACGCGCCAAGATACCCATCGCATGCGGCTCTCGAAGCCAAGGCGATGGATCCTCTTGGTTTCGGTGCGGTCCGAAAGTGTGGCTGTCTAGATGTGCTACCATCGATCGGGGTAAAGACGGTCGACTACACGCACATGGCTATGTACTACACACCAATAGAGGTAGGTCACGGTCCTCAGCTTCAACGGCTGTAGTGTACATTTGACATTGTGGAGAAGAGGCAAGATAGAGGCAAGATAAACTTGGCGAGAGCGCTCAAGATCCGATCTTCTCAATGGCTCGCATACCATCAAGCTTCGGGCAACACCGCCTGGCCCCACAAAGTCGCCACGAACCCTTCAGCCGGTAATAGAATACGCATGAATTGGAAGATGGGCAGCTATAGTAGCAGTACTAACCCACCCTATACGAGCGGGTAAACTACGCAACGTTGTATAGCACACGGCGATAAATTTTAGTCTTCCTTGACTCCTACTCGGCAAGGTTCCGGCCTTGGACTGACTCTCCACTACCTCGGCCCATTTCTCGTCGCTAGGAATTCCGCGCTCGATAGGGGCGCGGAGAATTACGACCGGCGCCGGCTGTCGTCGAGGAGCGAGTAATCTGGCAGTCTGGTCAATCGAGAGGCGATCATCCCCAACCTTGGAAGCTCGTTTTACACCTGCCGAATTGGTAATTGCTGAGCTGTGGGCGTGTCTCGCTGTGTTGCAGTCGGGGCCGGATTTCCTGCATCTCATGACCGTCCTGCTACGTGGGTCCCAGGGACTCGCCCTGTTCGCCTCAACCACCCAGCGTCCCCGAGCCGTGCGTGACACTAATGGCATGACCATCGGGTGCCCTTGACGAGAAATCCCCGCGGTACGGCCGTGTGAGGTAAATTTTATGCGCGAGTATTACATCGACGCCGATAAAAGGGGCCCACCTTATTTTGTTTCGTACGTGGTGCCTCGACATCTAACGGCCCTTTGATTAAATATACAACCGACTTCTGAGTCACTGCCATTTGGGTATTTAGGTCTCTGGCTGTCACCGGGAACGCGCATCCCGTCCAGGCGTTGAAGTTCTCCCCGCAGCTTTACGCCACGTCGAGTCTCCCCGGGACTACTGTCAATCTGGTCAATCTGGGTTCCCACGCATAGTCGTGTGCAGATCTCCCAACATGGACCACGAATCGAGTGCAGCGGAGTACGTAGCCAGCATTTGAAGGTCGATAACGAAGCGGCGGCTAATGCAGATAATGCAGGTTTCATGCGACCGCAGTTGAGCCTCGCGTCCATGACAAAAAGGACCACAAGGACATGGCCGGTGGCATCGAGCCAGTCGGCCAGCAGGGTGTCTCCAACATGGACGCTGCAAGCCTGGGCGTTGTGACACCGGATGGAGACGAGCCCACCGAGGAGGAGAAGCAGAACCTGCGCAAGGTGGCCGACAAGCTGCCGTGGGCCGCCTTCCTCGTCTGCATTATCGAGCTCTGCGAACGGTTTACGTATTACGGTCTCTCCGGCCCCTTCCAGAATTACATCGAGAGGAGCCGCGACGACGCCCTTCCCGGTGCCATCGGCTTGGGTCAAAGCGGAGCTACAGGTGAGCAGTCCATATAACACCCAGACCCACGTTTCCGCCGTTATAATTCGCTAACAAGGCCACACAAGGTTTGACGAATTTCTTCCAATTCTGGTGCTACGTAACTCCAGTGCTTGGCGCCGTTATCAGTGACCAGTACCTTGGAAAGTACTGGACCATCTTCTACGCAGCCATCGTCTACATCGTCGGAAACCTCATCCTCTTCTTGACCTCGCTGCCAGTTGCTATCGAGAATGGCGCTGCCCTGGGAGGTCTCATCGCCGCGATGATCGTCATTGGTCTCGGCACCGGAGGTATCAAGTCCAACGTTTCGCCGTTGATCGCGGAGCAGTACGACAACACGGTCCCGTTCGTGAAGACGCTCAAGTCCGGGGAGAGGGTCATCGTGGATCCTGCAACTACCATCAAGAGAATCTACATGATTTTCTACATGATGATCAACATCGGCAGTCTCTCCAGCATCGCCACCACTGAGCTCGAGGCCAACGTTGATTTCTGGGCTGCGTATCTCCTTCCATTCCTGATGTTCCTCATCGGAATGGCGGTCCTCGTTGCCGGAAAGTCCAAGTACAAGCTGCGCCCTCCCCAGGGCAGTATCATCCCCAAGGCATTCAAGATCATGTGGATCGCCATCACGCACAAGGGCAACTACGACGCCGCCAAGCCCGAATTCCACGAGGAGATGTGCACCGGCCGCAAGTACCAGATCACATGGGATAGCATCTTTGTCGAGGAAGTCAAGAGAGCCCTTGTTGCCTGCAAGGTCTTCATTTTCTACCCCATCTACTGGGTTGTCTACAGCCAGATGCTCAACAACTTCATCTCGCAAGCCGGCCAGATGAGCCTCCACGGAATCCCGAACGATCTGATGCAAAACTGGGACCCGATCACGATCATCATCTTCATCCCAATCTGCGACTACTTCCTCTACCCGGGGCTGAACAAGCTGGGCTTCAAGATGCTGCCGATCACGCGCATCTTCTGGGGCTTCATGCTCGCCAGCGGCGCCATGGCATACGCGGCCGGCGTCCAGAAGATGATCTACAACTCCGGGCCCTGCTACGAACAGGTCGCCGCCTGCCCTGCCGCCCTGCAAGAGGACGGCACCTACGCGCCCAACGACATCCACGTCGCCATCCAGGCCCCTGCCTACCTGCTCATCGGCCTCTCCGAAATCTTCGCCAGTATCACTGGTCTGGAATATGCCTTCACCAAGGCCCCTGCGAGCATGAAGTCGTTCATCATGTCGCTGTTCCTGCTGACGAACGCGTTCGGCTCGGCCCTCTCGATCGCCCTCTCGCCCACGGCCGTCGACCCCAAGCTGCTCTGGATGTACACTGGCCTGTGTGTCTCGTGCTTCTGTGCTGGTATCATCTTCTGGCTGCTGTACAGCAGGTATAACGACACGGAGCAATCGATGAACGATCTCGAGAAGTTCACCGAGAAGCCCAAGGCGGTGGGCGAGGATTCAACAGACCGAGATCTTGAGAAGGTCGCGACAACATCTACCACAGCCAGAGCAGGAGGCGGATAAATGGCTGGGCGTATGTTTTGTAAATAAGCAGGCACATATATTGAGCCAGGGAGAGATGACTATGTATGATAGCCTCATTCGTGTTATAAATGGGGAGGCGATAATGTTTTACTCGTTCAAACTGCAACATGACCCGATACTTCCACGTATTCAACTCGGCAACATTCCACCCCCTCACTTTCTCTTGTCCAGATCCTTCGCAACGTCAACATATGAGCCTCTCAGAATATCTTCCACAATGCCCGGCTCTGTCGGTTGCCAGCCTAATTCTGACACAGCCTTCTTGTTTGAGCCCCTGTTCTCAGTAACCAAGAAGTTAACAAGGAAAGGCGGCATCTTAGCCGTTGCGTCTTCCTTGGAGAGGTTCAAAGCAGGCACGCCCAAGGTCTGCCCAATAGCTTCCTGAAGCTCCTTCATAGTAACATTCGTCTCGCCAGAGGCATTATACGCCTCGCCAGCCCTGCCCTTCTGGGCAACTAACAGATACAGCCTCGCAGCGTCGTCAACGTGTACCGTCGTCGTGCGCGTGGACCCGCCGTCGACATATGTCGCGGCCCCGGACGCCGCGGCGCCTTCCATAAACATCTTGACACCACTGCCGCCCCGCCCGTACACGAAGGGCGCGAGGCGCACGCACAGCGCCCTCACACCCGCCTTGTCCGCCACGTCCTTCGCGTGGTCCCACGCCTTGTACCGCGTGATGGGGGACTCGAGCATGACCGGCGCGTCCTCGTCCGTCTCGCCACCGTCCGGGTCCGGCCGCGCCATCATGGTTCCTGATGTCGTGACAAGGGTCTTGCTACTATCTGAGCCCGAAGACTCGAGGCCCGCGACCATGGCGTCCACGGCCGCGGCGTCGATGGCCAAGACCTTGTCGTAGGGCGTGTCGAAGCCCAGGCTGAGGAGGGCGTCGGCGAGGTGCATCACTATGTCGGCGCGGGCGGACTCGGACCTGAGGACATCGAGGGCCTCGAGGTCGCCGCGCACGGGGGTCGCGCCGAGCCTGGTGAGCTTCGCGTCGTTGGCTTCGGCGCGCGACAGCCCGCGGACGGTGTAGCCCTGGGCGATGGCGAACTCGGTTAGGACCTGGCCAAGGTATCCGGTGGCCCCGGTCATGAAAATACGCTTTTGCGACATGATTTTTAAGATTGGAGTTTTTTGCTTCGAGGTTGACAAAAGCTTTGGCTTTTAGCTGTGAGATTGGAGATAGAGTGCTATACTTTGCTAGAGAGACGTCATCTGATGCTGAGCGGAGGATTTCTTCGAGTTGGATGGCGGCCTGCACTTTGAAGCATATTTATAGTCCTTCTTCTTGAACCAATAATCCGAATTGGTGATGCAGTCCTCTGCGTATTGTCCTACGTCCGTGTGTAAGCCCGTTATATTACCACATCCGGCTACTGCTTACCTCCGTTGCCGTGCTAAACCCCGTCAAGGCTAACATCTGATTAGCAAGCCGCTTGGAAGACGTGGAGTAAGCGGGGATAAGAGACTCGCTTGTATCAGCTAAATCCACGTTCCGTACCCGTATCTGTTGAATTACACATGTCATCCTATAAGTGAAGATGATGGCAGAGGAGAAAGTGACATAAATGTGAATTGACCTGACTGCGCTTGCAAGGCTACTTCTAGACACATAGGCACTTAGTGAGCACTGTAATATTCGTTCTGCTCTCAACGGAGATACTTTTCTCTTTCTCTCTCCCCCCTCGCCCTTCGAATCTCTCTGGAGGGGGCGAGGGCGGATAGTGCTGGTAGGCACTGCTGAGCACCACTTAAGGCCTAACCCGGTACTCTTTGTATTCCTTAAAGTAAGTGAGATGCTTTAAAAGGCATAGAGGTGACTTTGAAAAATAGGGGTTGCTCTGATAGGGCTATATTTTGCTGTTTGTTATTGAGGGCATGTTACGTGATTATGTAGTATGGATGTACCATCCTTTTATGTGGATGTGATTATCCTTTTTCCACTTGCAGAACAAATCCTGGGAGCGCTGCAGCCAAGACAGTGGTTTGGCGCACGGCAATCCCACCAGGCAGCCGTGGTGGTACAAACAGCTCAACCCCTCCTTGGACATGCGACCGCCTGGTTGACTTGCTGGTTAAATGAGTCAAAATGAACTTCATTAATTCCATTTGATTCTCCCTTGAGTACTTTTATTCACAGATTTCTCGCTTAGTTCTACTGAGTTGACAAAATTACAGCTTGCCTCGGCCAAGCACCACCAATTGCTATCTTGAGACAGGCAGGCGCCTCTGACTGACTTAGGCGCGCGAACAAGCAATGTCTTCCCACAGCAATGACGAGGCTGTCATTATTGACCGCGACGATGTTAGCAACTACAATCCCGAACAGATCTTGCCCGAGTCACCCGAGGTCATTCAAAAGCTCAGAGCCTGGCTGAAGCCCACTTCGTACGACCTTGAAAGCAGCGAGTACCGCAAACACCTTGGTTCGCACGCCCCAGGCACCGGCGACTGGCTGACGACCAGTCATTCCTACAAGGATTGGCTGCAGAGCGAAGACACCGGACTGCTCTGGATCAAGGGGATTCCAGGATCCGGCAAATCGGTGTTGGCGTCAAGCATCATCAAGGAGATCTCAGCCAACCATCAAGGAAGCCCGGTACTGTACTTCTTCTTCCGACAAATTATCGACGCAAATCATGAACCCGTGGCACTTCTCAGAGATTGGCTGGATCAAGTCTTGGTGTACAGCCCGCCTCTCCAAATGAAGTTGAAAGGCTACGCCGTAAAAGAGGGATTTGGCGACAAAACTCGAGCACTTGCCACCATGTCGATGCAAGACTTGTGGGACGATCTTCGACTCGCGTTTTCTGGACTCCCCGGTCGGGTTTATTGTGTCGCCGACGCTCTCGATGAAATGGACCGTGGCAATGATGCCTTCCTGCAAGCTTTAGCTGAGCTTGGGAGCTGGAATCCTTCAAAAGTCAAAGTACTGATCACGAGCCGCCCAGTCCCTGCTGTCGAAGGTCCTTTGCGACACGCAAAGTGTACCCAGATTCGTCTCCAAGAGAACATGGTTGATGCCGACATTTCGACCTTTGTACGACAGGGATTGGAGAACACGAATATCTGCCATGATGATCAACAGCTGATCCAAGAGGCCATCCCTGGCCGGGCGAATGGTCTCTTCTTATATGCTAAGCTGGCCATGGACGCTTTCCTAGAGCCGGGGGCCAATATCAAGGAAGTTCTCGACTCTTTGCCAGCCGACATGAATCAGATGTACACCGACTTGCTTCATGAGCACTCCCGCAGGTCTGGAGTCCCTGACGCTATCCAACGTCTGATTCTGCAGTGGGTAACCCATGCGACACGCCCGCTCAGACTCCTCGAGATAGCTGAGATGATAAATGTTACATACAACAACGACACCGATCGAGACTTGAGGTCAACCAAGGACCTTGTCAGGGCTGCATGCGGCCCCCTCTTGGAGATCCTGCCCGACGAGACCATCTGTGTCATTCACCACTCCTTCACAGAGTACCTCAAGGGCACGACCAGATCGCCTGACGATGATGGCTACCTGGTGCTTCTTTCTGGGGAGACACACGCTAGTCTAGGCTCTGCATGCCTGGCTTACTTGCTGTCCGGTGTCTTTGACGAAGTTGAAGAAGCAAAAGATACAAAAGACATCAAACTGAAGCTCAAGTATCCTTTCTTGGCTTACGCAGTGAACAACTGGCATGTCCATGTGGCTAGATCGACAGCCGCAGGGCACGATCAGACCGACGTCAACCTGACGCTGGAAAAGCTGATGCGAAATCCAGACTCCATCGAGACCTGGACCAAACTTCAGTGGTTCACCGCAGGCAATTCCGACTCTGGGATAACACCGCTGCACGTCGCAGCGATGCATGGGCTCACTGCGTACGCAAGACACCTGCTCTTGTCACCCGTGGTCAACGTAGATGCAGTGGATGTTGACGGCAAGACCCCCTTGTGGTGGGCTGCCTCAAGCGGGATGGCCGACGTGGTTCAGGTCTTGATAGATGCTGGTGCGAACCCCGACCAGGAAGAGGCTAACGGCGGTGGCAAGCCTTTACATGAGGCCGCCTCGAAGAACCATCCTGAGGTTATCAAAGCCCTTTTGGGCGCCGGAGTGGACCCATTGACGAAGAAGACTAAGGAGCATCCAGGAAGATGGTGCGGAAACGCACCGCGTTCGATTGGACATACGCCATTGATGGTAAGTAACGTTACCGTTGCAGCCTGCGTAAATGCATCAACTCTGTTGGTTTTGCTGACTCTGTATGTAGTATGCTTGTCAGAACGGGCATCTTGAAGCCCTGGAGGCATTTCTGCCTTTCCTCAAGGATGAAGAATCTGTTCATCAAGCCCTTGCCTGGTCTGCTGGAGCGGGCCGACACGATCTAGTCCAACGGATGCTCCAGCACCCCGGGGTCGACATCAACCGCAAGGTCCGTGGCGGGACGCCTCTGTTCATGGCAAGCCGGGGGTCACACATGAAGACCATGAGGCTGCTGCTGAATGAGGGGGCCGACCCTACGATACGGTGCGAGTTTTATGACGAATTTGATGGGATGGGCCCCATGAGGCCATTCCTTTTCAATGACAACGACGACGACGGCCAATCCAGGGTTGTTGGTCTTACAGCATTATATTCCGCACTCGAGGGTTCCCACGGAGGAAGGGCCCCGAAAGGCAAGCCAGAAGAGCTAAAGAGCCTGCTAGAGTTGTTCGTCGACAAAGGGGCCGATATCCATGACCGGTCACCTTCCGGCGATTCTCTTCTGCACATAACGACTAATAACCCCGTTTGGCTCAGGATTCTGCTCGACGCAGGTGTTGATGCCAATGTCGCCAATAGCGATGGCTGCACTGCTCTTCATGAGAAGTTGATGTCAGTTGAATGCTTGTCTCTACTGGTGGAAATTGGCAAGGCGGACATTAACAAAAGGGCAACTTCCAATGGAAAAACGCCACTCCTTCTCTCGCTTGATGGCTATCAAGATTACTATCAAGAGGCAACGACCCTCAAGCTCATCGAATACGGCGCTGACTGCACCATTGTCGACAAGGACGGCAATGGGCCCCTGCACATGTCGTTGCAATCCTACAGCTCAAAGCCGAAAGTCATTGAAGCGCTCCTTAGCGCTGGTGCAGGCCTGAATGTGAGGAACAAATCCGGACAAACGCCCCTTGACGTCATGTTCTCGCGAGATTCAGCAGTATTTGATTCTATGAACGTCATGATCCAAGCAGGCGCCGATATAAACACAAAGGACAGCAAGAGTGGCGCGACACTCCTCTTCCGCACGATCTCCGGGCGTGACTTCAGACCAGAAAAAGACTGCCGAGATGCTATCACGAGTCTCTTGGAACGCGGCGCTCTGTTGGAATCTCGAGATTATGAGGGAAGAACCTTGCTTCACGAGGTCATCAAGTCACAGAAAGGGCCACAGGCCTCTTTCGGTCAATCAGAGCCTGGTCCTTCGCGCTTCGATTTCCTTGTGAGTCTAGGCCTAGATATTCATGATATAGATTACCAGGGCAACACTTTGCTGCACGAGTTATGCTGGCGGATCAATACCGACTCCCATACCAAAGACACTCTCGCCATGTTGGAGATGCTCCTCAGCTTGGGCATTGATGTCAATCGACCCAACAACCGTGGTCGAGTACCGCTTCATCGGCTTTGCATTAAGGCTGAGAGTAGCCACGGCTACAAGTCCAATGAGTCTCATCTTGACCTGGTTATTTCCTGTACGAAAGATATCAATGTTCGCGATAAGGACGGGATTGCCCCGTTGCATCTAGCTGTCACTGTGTCGGAGTATCTCACCAAAAAGCTGCTCGACGCTGGTGCCGACCCTACAATTGAGACTTTCGAAGGGTTGACACCGCTTCACCTCGCCGCTAGATCTCGGAAAGGCAATATCGTTGGCATGCTTCTCGACGCTCTTCATAGACTAGACTCAGATCAGCCACCTAGCAGCCTGATGACCCAGGGAGCCTGGCTCAAAAGAACGAGCAACAGCGCAACTACCGGAGTCAACGCTGAAGCCAACGGAACCACACCACTCTACTATGCTTGTCTCTCAGGACGACCAGAGATAGTCTCCATGCTCTTCGACGCTGGAGCAGACGTCAAGGGGAGAAGCCTACGATCCGCAATCACTGCATTCGAGGGTGAACTCGAACTCTGGCGCAGGAAGAACCCTCATGATGCGGAGAATGGAGCTTGTGGCGGTCTTACAAAGGGAGACCTCACACGCCCGCATGTGGGGGGCGAAAGCAACGTCAGGTACCATGCCGATCCCCTCGACGACACTACAAGGCTCGAGGAAATAATTGAAATGGTCTTGGACCATGGCGGCGATCTGACCGAGGGAATTTGGTCAATAACCGACACAACATCCGACTGTCGGGACTATGCGCTGAAGTGCCTGTCAGATGCAAGCAAGAAGCGACCATTGAAAAGTTCGAAAGCTTCGTCACGATTTGGGCCGAGACCGCCGACTTTCGACGAGAAGCTGATCCTTCACCGACGTGAAGCCATGTGGAAGGCACTCAGTGAGCCTGGAGTCATTGAGCCAGGGGGAGCAAATGAAAACTTGTTCATCACGCGACTTAAATGTCGCGAGTACGATGTGGTGGAAGATTTAGCCAAGTTGGGCGTTGACTTCCTAGCCCCTCACAGGCACCATGGGCTTACCAACTTGGGAACCCTTGTGAAAGGAGGTTTTACTTCTCTGGTCAAGCGGATTGGTTTGCTCGTGGCTCAGGAACAAGTCGACAAGGGCATTTGGCCTGCTACAGATGATGGAACCCAGCCTGTCTTCGGCCACAATAGGACATGGACCCATGACGTATCTGAATACGACGGCAGGAATTATCGCCAGTCATTTCTGTTACAAGCAGTCCACCAGGAGGTGCCCATGTTGGACATGGTCCGTCTTCTTGTAGAGGACTTTGGCGTTGACATTGATGAGCAGCACGGAGAATACAAGCAGGTTGACGGTGGATACGAACTCGATTCGCCGAAAGGAAGTGCTCTTCACTCGCTCGCCAAAGGACACCACTGGTGGCACGTCGCTCAAGCTCTGCCGTACTTGATCAGCAAAGGCTCAAATCTCGAGGTCAAGAACTCGGGAGGCCAGACACCACTGCATATAGCCTTGGGCGCGGAACGTGCATATGACCTCGGACTTTTCCACAAGGACGCCGCCCGTCAACTCGTCCTGAGCGGAGCAGATGTCAATGCTACAGATGAGGCGGGACGAAGTTGTCTTTCGTATGCCGCTGGTGATGTCGAAATGACTCGTCTCTTAGTTGAGCATAGAGCGACGATGCACGCCGGTGCAATTTTTGGTGCAATTAGCAACAAGCAGCCCGAAGTGCTTGATATTCTGTTATCGGCGGGTGGTGATGCCAACATTCGATTCAAGAAGAACGATAAAGAACCCTGGAGGTTGGGTGGGTTCCTCCATCAGTGGGCTGTTAAAGATATACCAGACGCCGAGTGGTATCCCTTGCATCACGTCGCGGCCATGTCGAGCCAAAACATCCAGGACCCAAAAGACAGGGAGGCACTTCGCGCAGCAGGCCTGAGGCTATACGACGTCCTTTTGTCGCATGGAGCCAACCCGTTTGCTACTTTCGTGAAATGCTCTGGGAAAGAATGCTACCACCAAAAGATTTACAACCAGCCACATGCGGAAGACTTGTTTGGTTCTAGTCGGTTTGGCAAACTGCCCGATGAGTATGATGCCACGGCAGACCCGGAGTACTCTTTCGAACCACATCTGCACGAGGACTGCGTTGTCCTGCACCAGCTCATAGTTGACGGACACATTGTGCACCCCTTATTAAAGCTGCCAAATATCGACGCAAATCACCGAGACGGCAGTGGTCGAACCCTTCTCCACGCAGCTTGCTCCTCTAAACGAGGTCCCGATGTACCGCTGGGTCTGCTCCCGTGGGATCCTTGGGATCCCGAGACATCGACAGAGACATCTCTGTTCCGCCATCTCGTGTCCCTCGGCGCGGATGTGGGAGCACGGGACGACTTGGGACAGAACGTGCTACACCATATGCTCAGGGGCCATTCGGGTAGCCTCTACGACTTACCAGCTATTGACAGATCACTTGCATATTCGCTAGAGAATCACCCCTCGATCATCAATCAGAAGGACAAAGACGGCAAGACGTCGCTGTACTTGGCAATCGACCGAGCCATTTGCGACAAGAGGACAACAGCAGCCGACGCACTTCTCAAAGCGGGAGCGGACCCTCTCATCGCAGACAATGAAGGCAACACCGTCCTTCACGTCCTCTCTCGCATGCTCTGGGTCTCCTCCATGCGGCCCCTCTTCCACAAGCTCATCGAACTCGGGTGCGACGTCAACGCCCGCAACTCGAAAGGCGAGACGCCATTGTTCTGGTACTATGCCGGGTTCAGGGACAACGAGCACAAAGTTTACAAACGCCTTTTTGGCCGACAGGAACGTGCGTACGACGAATTGTGCGGTATCTCGTATGACGAAGAGGGCGGCATCGCGGCGTTCGAGGCGGCCGGCGCGGATTTTGGTGCGCTGGACAATGCTGGGCAGAGCCTATTGCACGTTGCGGCGGAGGGCCACGTCCTTCGGTTCAAGACCCTGACGGCGAGGGGGCTGGACCCCATGTTGGAGGATAATGGACGGAAGACGGCGGTCGACGTCGCGGCTGCGTGTGGGAATAAGGAGGTGTTGAGGCTGTTCAAGCGGGTCGATGCTGTGGACGATGACAAAGAGGACGGCGACGATGAATCGGTTGATCCGGTCGCTATTTTCTTTGCTTGATTCGTTCTATTTCGATCGGGGTTTGTTTGCTACAGGTGGGTGGTTTCGTTCTTGATCCGTATACGTGCTCTTTTGAAGCCGTAGGCGGTCCCTTCATACAGTAGTAAACGCTCAAAGACCCAGCGTCAGATAGGTATACAATGCGGATAACAATAGATCTTGAAAGCATAGACAGCCTCGTGAAGCCGCACAGACGAGGCTAGTTGAGACCGGCGGCAGACTAGACCTGTCGACACAAGTCGCTGGCTCGTTTGTTTGCTATACTGTCTAGGAAATGCCTTCCTTCGGACCTTCCGCGCCTTCCGCGGCAGAAAAGCGTGGGATCTGGTTTGGGTGCCTGGGGGAGCTGTGTAAAGTAAAGGATAGCTGTGCCTCAGCCGGGTTGCTGAGGCAAGACATTGCACTCCTCTTTATTTCCATACCAAGGCCGAATATAGCGCCGTTTAGACGTCTTCAATACCTCCCCCAAACCGCCTTCGTGAATGTGATGTGTTGGACAAAACAGCGCCTGCAGTTTCATCACAGGGAACCATAGAAACTTCGCATGATGCAGAGCTGGACTCATTGAGCATGGGTGAGGTGCATGTGTTGGCAGGCTCAGCACCAGACTGCAAAGTTGACCTTTCTCACCTAAGTCGAACATATACAACGAACTACCTTTTACTTCTGATTTACTGCTCGTCTCCGTGATTTTCTATTGTCGCAGTACTATTGTCATAGATGGTGGGAAATATCTATCTGCACTGCCTAGCTACACATCTGATGCCTCGGGGCCGTATATCCAGCCCTCCTCAGCGTCGAGGTTAGAGGCACGGAGCGCGATGCCTCCGTCGTTTTGCACTAGCGCAAAGTCGACGGCATCGAGGTTGAAGCCCGGGTCAAAGTGCTCGAAGAGATCAGGCATGTCGGGGATCTGGTAGACCGAGTCGAATCTCTTCGCTGTGTACTGCGCCGCGTCGTACCTGGGGATTTGCAAAGCACGAGATCGCTCTATGGCGGCTGCGGTGGCATTGTGCAACTCTGACGCCTCAATCTGCACTTCTGGAGGAGGGGGACCACTTCTGCATGCTGAAGATCTGCGACTCATCGAGCCTGGACGGATATCTTCATCTCTCGAGGACTCCATCGCTTGAGCGCGTCCCTCACGCCCATCGTGACGCGCTTGCAAGACCGATGCCGCAACCCTGTCCATCTCCTCGACCGTCTTGACGGCGAGGGCGACGAGCCTCCGGACAAAGCCGTAGATCTCGGCGAAGCGCTCTAAGAGGCCGCAGATCTCGAGGAGCTTGTCACGCGCTATTGACCGGTGTAGGGGCACCTTGCTGAAGCGCAGCTCTCGGTACGTTACGCGGAGGGCGAGGGAGAGGGCGTAGGGGATAAATGGGAAGCTCGAAAGGCTAGAGCCGATATTCGTCGTCATGATGATGGTGAGGCGAGCTGCGGATAGGTTCGCCCGCAGGTATGAGATAGAAGAACGGTCCGGGTGCTGTAGGGAGTTGCAGCGATGTGAAAGCATGGCGACGGAGTGGTAGAGGGTTTCGACCGTGGCTAAGAGGGCCGGCATTAGTTAATTGTGTAAATTCATCACAGCATGGTTATTTGCCTAGCTTCTTCTCGATTTCGCGAGAAATACGGAAATGAAAAATGAGTTACAGACTGACCTAGTAGATGAGTCTCGCACTGGACCGCATCGGCTCTAACAACTAGATCTTCGAAGGAGGGGAACAAAAGATCATCTTTGCCTTTGCCCAATTCTCGAAAGGGCCTGTACAGATCTATGATTTTCCCGAGAAGGCCACAAACGACTAACAGCACGCGAAAGCCGGCATCTTGCTGAGCAATTGACGCTTCCATGCTCCTACCAATGTCACGGGAATGGATCAACAGAGGCCTCGCGTGGAAGGCAGCGTTGAGGCGATCGAGCGCCCAGACGCAAAGGAAGAGCCGGACCGCCACCGCGTCGTCCTTCCGGACGTGTGCGGTCTCAAGCTGCAATTGCAGGGTCTGTGAGTAGCTGACCGCCCTGGCGCAGTATTCTGCCGAGGCATGGTCATCGGCGGAAAGTTGGGAGAAGAGTGAGAGGGCCGTGAAGACGCGGACAGCTCTCCATTTGTCGATGCCGCCTGCCGTCTCGAGGGTCCTTATCAAGGTTTGCGAGAGCCGCTGAGAGAACAGTTCAGGTGTCCAGAGGCCGTCCTGGTGCTGCAGAGGGAGATATGGACGCGCAGCAGGACTTGAAGCCACGGAGAGACATACCGACAGCAGCAAAATTGTGTCGGTGCATCGTAGCTCGTGTCTTTTGAATGCAGTGGGTATCGCCTCGGGCTGGAAAATGGGGAATAATGGGTGGATCTCCTTAAGGTATATCTCCCGTAGCACGACAAATGACTCCGGGTCCGGAAGAAAGTCAAGGCACTGCTGCTTGGACTGTAGGCCCGGAAGTGTCGGTTCGTCGAAACTTCTCGCAGCCGAGGTTGGCCTGGGATGGAGGTCGGTGCGAGTCCGTTGGCTGTCATGAAGCTTTCCTGCGTCTGCCGTCCTAGGAAACCAATGCCCCAGGGAGTCATCGAGTTGAGACGGACCAGGAGCACCTGGACGAGTCAATGCGACGAATATGCCCTCGGGGTTTAGGTGACCTATGAATTCAGGGCCATCGCCGTTTTCAGAACCCGAAGCGCCTGGGCTGGGGTGTTTTTCGGCTATGTTGGCAGCACGGGATGACGAATCGGGAGGGCTCGCCCGGAGCTGTCGGTCGTCAGGAGAAATGTTAGTAGCAGCGGGCGACTCATACACTGAGTTGCGCGGAGCAGACGACGGGACTGAGGTGTGGGCCTGAGTTACAGGCTGTTCAGACGGCAGCTGCTCCGACTCCAAGGTTCCAGGAATGGAATCCCGCGGAGACGGGTCGGTAACAACAGCAGGGGTTGAACGTGGGCTGGGGGTGATATGCCGAGGCTGCCCTCTGCTGTTTGTCTCTTGATAGTCATGTGGACATCGTTTCTTCAATACGGTTGTCAGCATGGGTGCATATGTGGCTTTGTGATTTGGACAACCTCAAGTATACCGCTACGCAGTACGACTCTGGTTTCGAAGGCGGTGAGAGTTACCTTGCGTCTTCTACACGGCTCGCAAGCGTGCTGATTCTGTTTCCTTTTTCGAGAGCCTTGTGGGCGATCGACAAACTTCACTGCAAAGGTGGGCATTTCTCCTCGACCTGCCATGGTCCATTTTGATCAAGCAACGATGGCGATATCTGATCGAAAGACTGCAGGGGCACTACAACGGACTTCGGCGTGGAGTACAAGGTCAGAGTGAGCGATATTTGCCACTCGAATATGTTGTCGTCGGAGGACAAGTCTCTCCCCACTACGGAGAAAGCCCAGTTATGGTTAGTGCCTGGCGGCGGTCTTGAGCTACCAATGAGGTCGCGGCGGAAATCTCTAAGCGGCAATATACCAGTACTATCAACCACCAGACCCCAACAGACCGACCTGCACTCTCACTGTGGACATCGAAAACCCTCTGGTCTATCTCTTGGAAGTAGGGGTGTATCAGAATTAGGTGCCACTATGTTAGAAATTGCTGTGCGCTCTAAGCCTAGCTCTGGCCCGGAGCAACGCCCCCTCCCCCGGCAGGGTTTTCATGACCATACCTACTACCCTAACCCTACGCCAACCCCCATCAAGGGAGCCCTCGTGAATCGCAGGCAGACGAACCTCGACTGCTCGCAACACAGAGCACCAGCGCAACAGCTCTGGTCATTTCGCTCGCATCACCGCTCAATATCATGAGCTGCTTCACAACTTGAAGTGAAGCAGAGCTTTGATATCCCTACTTTTTACCTTTGCATCCTGCCATGCATCTGCGACTCCGACTCGTCCTTGCGTCACAGTTGCGCATACTTGTGCACCGTTGCGTGCACGTGTGACTTGCTGTCGTCACCTGCCGGAGCTGCGTCTTCGGTCCAGCTCAGACTGCAACTCACATCTTTCCATACCACGACATACTCATTGCACCATGTCCACCTTTGACGGCATCATCAAGGAGTTCCCTGGGGTCAGAGGTCGGTATCCTTACCCTTTTTACCAAAGCGCCTTCTCTAACCCTGCCCAGTTGATTTCTTTCGGAACGTCGTGGATGACCCTCCGCTGGCATGCTTTCTCAGTCACATCCACAGCGACCACCTGGCTGGGCTCGACACATTCAAGGGCCGTCTTGTCTACTGCTCGGCGGCAACAAGGGCAATGCTCTTGAAGCTCCAGCGTAAGGCGTCCCGCATCAACTTTGCCCAAGGTATCTTGGAGACGGAGGAAATCACATATAAGCATCAAAAGAACCGATTGGTCAGCCAATCCCTTTTGAACCTGGAATTCGTCAGAAACTAATCTCTCGTAGAAAGCTCTGCCGCTGAACACCCCGACGGATGTTGAACTGACCCCAAACAACACCGTGCGGGTCACTCTACTCGATGCAAATCACTGTCCCGGTGCCGTCATGTTCCGTAAGTGACACCTAACCGCGGTGAAAGTGATTATATCTGACTCCCGTAGTCTTCGAGGGACATGGGAAGGCTGTTCTGTACACAGGAGATATCAGGAGTGAACCTTGGCATGTTGGCGCCTTGCTCCGAAATCCTTGCATGGTCGAGTACACAAATGGACGAGATTCGAGACAGCCAAAGACTTTGGACAAGATATATCTGGACACAAGTTTCACCGAAGATGTCCAATTCCAGACAAAAGCCGATGGACTGCGCGAGCTGCTGGACAAGGTGGCCAAGTATCCTAAAGATACCCTTTTCTACTTCTCGGCTTGGACCTATGGTTACGAGGATGTATGGATTGCATTGGCCAAGGCTCTGAACACACAGGTATGTATGTTCCTTGGCGTTGCCAAGAATTTCTCTTGAGCCAGTATTGATATTGTTGTGTAGATCCATGTCGATGACTACAAACTGAAGGTCTATGAGTCCCTTCGGGTGAAGCTCGAGGACAATTACTTCCACCTGAGCCCTGAAGCGCCAGCTCTGGTTGGCTTCTCATGTGGAAATCGGTTCCACCCGGGCTACTTAACTCGAGATCCAAACGTCCGAGTACATAGCTGTGAAAAGGGTTCTGGCTGCCCTACGATGCGAGAGATAGCGACTGAGAACGTAGTCTGGATCACACCTATCGTTGCTCATCTTCGAAACGATGAAGATATGGTTGAAGTCGGCATCGGTGGTGGATCTGGAGATCTGGAAGAATCAGATCAAGTCATATTGACTCCTGAGGACCTCCGTCAATGGTTGGAGCGGTAGGAATTTCATTGAGACCACTCGACATTTCCCCAAAAAAGCTGACTGATCGCTTACAGCGTGAAGACGGACCAGGACACGCCCAAGGACACCAAACTTGTGCTAGAGAATTTCCTGATGAGTGTGATCTCGGCCAAGCATCCACTTGTGCTCAACCTTCTTGAAGAAATTGAATCGGATGACGAGCAAGGGCTACACACAGTATATCGGTCTCTTGTAGCCGCCGCAAAGGAGAACCGAGGGCATAGGTCCTCCACTACGCTGGCCAACCGAATTAGGTTTCCTTACTCCCGCCATTCCTCATATGGTGAAGTATGCCACTTGGTCTCGGCTTTAAGGCCGAAGGATGTCTGGCCGTGCACAGTTGATACGATGCGCTGGATTAGGCAGGGTAAGGGTACACACCATTGGTTCTCAGGTCGTTGGAGCTGACTCTTGTAACAGGAATCACCATTAAGGGCTTATTCGGCGAGCATTGCTTGGGTGATGCCTTCGACCATGATGAAGACTTGGCTCAGTTGGCCTCCGAGCTGCACATCGAGGACATGGATCAACAAGGGACTCATGTCTCTGCTGAGTCCCGTATACAGTCGTCCCCGGCTGTTGGGATGTCATCTCCACTTGCCAGTGCATTATCTCCTGCCCTTGACAGCAATCATGAGCAAGCTCCTCACCGCGAGGAGAGAGCAGAATCGAGCCAATTGACCACTGCCTCAATAACCCCCGAAGCTCATCATAACAATAACGAACCTCAAGACAAGGACTGCATCAGTCGGGAACACCAAATCATAGATCTCACTCTTGAGGAATCAGAGAGCAGTCAGAATATGGCCACTCAAGATGTACGTAGCCAGCTGCTCAAGAGGAACCTCGAAAGCTTCGCAGAGGGTTCCGGGCCCATACAGAGGACGCGGTCGCGTGACGAGACGACCGACGAAGACAACAGTCATCTTCTCGATTCGCAGGAGACGTCTATCTCGGCCCGCGCGCTGGAGACCCGTCGAACTGCCTTCGATTCGGTGCTTCACGAGGCCGATTCTGACCGGTGGACCGGCCTACTATGCACCACGAACAATCACACTCACGAAGAAAGCGAGCTAGGCGAAGAATGAGGCGCGTCCAGCATGGATGACGGCGCTCTCTTTCCTAGGAACCAGTGCCTTCATAACCTCGGCATCTACCGAGCGCGTTCAATGCGAACTCCCCCACAACGCGCAAAGGCTTGGCGTCTGTCATTGCCAGCCTCCTGCAGCTTTAATTGCGGGGACCACGGAGCCGTTGTCCTCGCTGTGGAGAAGGCCTGTCACTAAAAGTCCGGGGCCTAGCGGTCTCCCTATTGGGCCGCTACAGAACCAGGTTGGGCGGACCATTGCCGACTCGGATCATTCCACCGAGCTTTGCTGGTCACTTTGTCGGTCACGAGGCACTGCTCGGTGCAAGCCCGTATAATGGCGCCGGAGATGTGTCGACTAATAAACGCGTGGATTGGATCTGTTATTGCTCTGCAGGAACGTCCTTGTTTATCCGGCACGACTGCAGCCATGAGTCGCAGCCATTTTCGTTTCACCGCAACCAAAATAGCTTGAATCATGGGGATCGCCTAGATTGTAACCTTAATATCACGGCGGCCCGCCTGAACTGATCACGATAGTTGGCGGAGCTTACGGAACGTTAAAGGCGTGCTACGCGACCAACGTGTGTTACTTAACCTCGGACGTTGCCTGCTCTTCCGCGTTCTGCGAACTGCGCCCTCCCACACCGCAACTTCCTCTGTAGTTTCGTGCGTGTGTGTGCTCTGAGACAAAAAGCACGATGATGCCTTCGATACTGAAGACCGCCAGTGCAGCACTGCTGCTTGCCACTTCTGCCCTGGCACTGGTGGCGCGCAACCCTCAACACCTGGACCTCAGAGAGCTTGGGCTACCGGAAAGGCGGGCTGACCCGAGTCTGACGGGTTACCTAGGCGCCTTCTTCCTCGGTAACGAGCCTGATGTTTACTTCTATCTGAGCAATGGGAACGATGCGATCTCATTGAAGGCGCTCAACGGTGGCAAGGCAGTGATCGTGCCCAAAGCGGGAACTGGTGGCGTTCGGGATCCTGCAATTGTCCCCGGCGGTGGGGCTGAGGCTGGCAAGAAGTGGTACATTGTCGGGACCGATCTAGACATCGGAAAGGTGTGTGGCTATGATGCGAACGCGAAAGCGCAACTCATATATAAGGATGATACTAACCGAGACACAGACGACATGGGACGCGGCGCAGAGAACCGGCTCACGGGGGATCTTCGTGTGGGAGAGCACCGACCTGATCAACTGGACGAACGAAAGGCTTGTCCAAGTCGAGGACAAGACTGCCGGCATGGTCTGGGCCCCGGAGGCAATCTGGGATGCCAACAAGGGCCAGTACCTGGTCCACTGGGCTTCTAAATTCTATGCGGCGTCCGACGCCGGACATACCGGCTCCCCATCGAACATCAGGATTCGCTTTGCCTGTATGCAATCATCCCTCCACGTCACATTTGTCCCAAGTCACTAGGCTTGGCTTGAGCCCAATATGGGCTTAGCGATGCGGTCGTAACGGTCTGTTCTCAAGCATTTACTGACCAAAACGAACAGACACAAGCGACTTCAAAACTTTCAGCGCGCCAGCAACTTACATCGACTACGCACCCACCAACATAATCGACCTGAACATCCTCCCTTACGGCAGCAGCGACAAGAACGCCTACCTCCGCTTCCTCAAGGACGAGACGCTCAAACAGGTCTTCGTGGAGTACTCAACAACCGGACTGAACGGCACCTGGACGCGGCCCGGCGGCAGCGGCGCCTACATCCGCGCGCAGACCGAGGGCCCCGCTTCGTACTGGGACAACAAGGCCGCGGGCAAGGTGAACCTGCTGGTCGACTACTACGGTGGCAACGGCTACGCGCCGGTCACCACGACGAACCCCAGGAGCAACAGCGGGTGGGCGAACAGCAGCACGGCCAACTTCCCCGGCGGGCTGAGGCATGGCAGCGTGCTGCCCATTACGGCGGCGCAGTACAGCGCCTTGAGCGCTGCTAAGTGGTCGTAGTTGGGCAGGGCCGTTCTGGAAATGGCCCCTCAATCACGTTCACTGGGGCGGCAGTTGTGGACACATTGGATTTCGAGGCAATATGCCTTAGTTATGGAGAAACTTCGATAGTAAATAATTTATACCGCTTTCATATACATGGTAACTAGTGCGCTATTGTTCATGACATCATTCCCGCCCCTGGCTTAGTTGCCGCCGGGGATCTGCTCATTGACCTTCTTGTTAACGGCATCGTTGATGCCGCTGTTGGCTGATTCGGGCACACCGGCCTGTCCAGTTGCGTTGTTGACCTCTGTTGATATTTGTTAGCATATCCTCAATGGCAATGTGAGAGCGGTGTAGCTGTTGGCAATCAACCAAAGGGGGTGGTCCGTACGCTTGTCGACGGCGTTGTCGGCTGAGCGCTCGACGTTGTTGCCGGGCTGAGAGTCCTTGCCGAGCTTGTCCTGGGCGGCGTTCTTGATTTGGTCCATGGTGAGTGTTCGGGTGGTGGTTTGATGTTGTTCTTAAATTGTGGCTAGAGCTTGAGTTGTGAAAGACTTGGAGATTGGATTGATGCTGGAGATTATTCAAAGTGTAAGAAGCCCTGACATGTTGAGTCCTTATATACGTCTATTTCGCCCTAGTAGTACAATTCTATCTGTCGTCATGTTGCTGCAGCTAGAGCCCTGGATATGCTGTCATCCAGAATTCGTCACTGCGCGCAATACTCCATTCCGGTATTTTGGCCGGTACTGCTCTAGTTGGCTATGCGGCATCGCTCCGTGCCAATAGCTGTGGCAATAGCATCGCTGCTGGTCAATATTCAGGCAGTGCATGCAAGACTTTCGCTGCGTGATACGTCAGTGTCATATGCGGGAACTGGTTGAGAACTGGTCTCGACCCTGAGATGACATCAAGCGATCAGCGCGACCCTGGTATGTTGTAGCGGCTCTGCAAGGCACATGAAATCATTGGTGGGTCACGGCTAGATGTGCCGACTTCATTCAAAAGACGTCTTCATTATGACGAACAACTCGACGCACGACAAAATCGCTTTGTTGAATTGACAGCAGGTTTCCAAGAGATATACGCAGAATCGGTTCCACTAAATTTGAGTATCCAATCAGAGGGAGAAAAAGGGGCTGGCAAAAGAATCTTTGTGCATTGAGGTTCTGAGTCTTAAGTGAGACCACAGGCGATGACTCCCAACCGGGTTTGGGACACGCATTTCTTCTCGACACCCAGTAAACAAAGTTGGCCTGAAAACCTGTGGTTCAAGGGCAACTATAATAATTAGCAAATAGCCACCGGCTAGCGTGTTGCAGGGAGGTACTTCATCGAATTTTAGGATTTCAATTGGCGTGAAGCAAGGAATTCTTAATGGAGGAGCCTTTTAGTCAGCACATTGCAATTGGAATATAGACATCAATTTTTTTCAAACAATAATGTATACGCAATTGAGAACTTCGTAAGGATGAACCGCTGTACTAAGTTTAGAGCATGCTTACTCAAGCACGCTTATCTATTGCACGTTCGAAGCAAACCCCTCCACAATGGGGTTACTGCAAGAAGGGACCAAGTAGGCTGCTGGATGAACTAGCAGACTGACGAATGTTGTCAGAGGCACAATGTGCCTTGTCGACCGTCGATCAACCCGCCCGTGATGAGGATGTCAGGGCTCATGGGGCTTGGAAACCAAGCTCTAGGATCTCCGCTTTAGGCTCCATCACGTGTTGTGGATCTCAGCGTAGTGTTTCGGTGTTCCGTGATTAAACATGAGCTGATGAATCACGCTCGTACACACATGCCACACTGTCATCCGAGGTGGCGATGCTGGGTTTGGGCTCGAAGCACGCGGCCGTAACCTGTGGTACCGAATCATATACGAGAGCTCGTCCCTGGCACTAGGGATATTTCTACATGATTTGTTCGGCTCGTACCGTAGAGTTCGCGGCCATCTTAATCGCCGAGTATTATACATCCTCGGTGTATCAGACTGACAACTCTCCACTCAACAAAGATGGGTGACTGGGACAGCCAGGACTAAGTTTACGAGTCTATATAGGTGTGTTAAGTAAGTAACTAGATTGTGACTGGTTGGTTATCCTCCGATTGCAGCGCCTGCAGGTCGAGTATATATGTTGACATATACATGTAGTGTGATTGTGCAAGTCTTAGCGTCTGAGGGAATATTCTGTTCAGAAAGCTTAGCAAAACTATTAGTCTGCACCCTGTTGCTTTTCCTCGGCTCAGCCACATTATCTCAAAAGTTTACAAACTTTTAAAGTGGCCTCATTTGCCCTTCTCGCAAGGCGAAACGACGGTGCTGCTTGGGACTCATGCCGGAGTCATGAGATCCATTTCTGATTGCCCTATGTGCTGGCAACCGGAATTACGACAAAAGCATAATTATCCCGCTTCTAACACGAGCGAAAGCGAAACACGGGAAGAGTTGCACACGAAAAAAGACCCAGCCTTATGACTGACTGCCCTTGCCCTGGAGGCTCCTCGAGGTCGTTGACCCATGCTCGTGAGGCGTCGTATTGTAGATCATAAAATGCTTGCAAGAGTCACCCTTGATGAGAAGCGCAGGGAGTTGATATCCTACCAGGAATTCCTTTTTTTGCTTGAAAGCCGCGGCTGGTTCTCAAACACCTAAAAGGAAAGGATGAGCCCGGTGGGGGGGGGGCGCGCTGGACCGTCATCAATTCGTGTCCAGTCCTCAGCACAATCACATCCAGTGACCAGAAATTTCATCGAGGGCAAGGTCGGACCAGGAAAGGCGGCGCCAGCGCACGAATCACCGCATGACACGGCACGGGCACGACAAGGGCCGCCCGCTGTCTGGGGCGGCTTGGCAAGGTTCCCGGTCTATGCGAATCCAGGCCGGAATCCGAATCCTTGAGCAACGAACAACGAAATGGCGCAGTAATGGCCGTGAGAGGCGAAGAAAAGGACTAAAAGTCCCTAAATGAAAAAGGGCCTCAGGCGGATGCAACTCTGTTGCCGGTCCGTAAGCTTGTGGCCCGTGACGGTGCGGAAGACGGCGACGCGGCGAGTGGTCGTGGGTAGATTGGCCCACCGTCCGATGTTCTGGGCCAAGCCAAGCCTCGACATCAGACTGTTCGCCTGCGGCGGTGGCTGTCTGCATTGACCGTGTTTGAGCAAATCGGAAGGGCTTTTAGACCGCAACTCGCGCCTGTCTTCCTGGGTTAAGCCTGGGTGCAACAAGCCCCGTGCATGGCGAGACTGGATGAATCCGACGCTCCATACCGTAGATCAGCTGGAGCATGACGTCTTGCTGCAGTATGTAGAGCATAATAACATGCACAGTCGCCTTGAATCAAACGACAGAGTTAATCATGCTTGCTCGAACGAAAAGTCTGGTGCTTACAAAATGGCCGTCTCACGATGTTGAGTACGAGGCGGACACCACCGGCCCTCTCCCTGGGGCTGGGCCGCGGCGCCGACAAATGCAACAATGCACGCTCATGTCGTGGTCTCGCTAACCTCGTTAAACACCTCTGATCAATCATGCACACTAGCCCAACCATTCAGCCCCAAGTGCCAGCGCCAGTGGCAGTGTTGAGGTGTCAGAGCCGGCGCGTGCTGCATATATGCCAAGGGTAAATGCCGGGCTGGGATCCCCAGCCGTAAGGCTGCGATCACAAGAGGCCGGTGCCCAGCCACGGCCAGCTTTCTGAGGCAAAAGCCCAGTCGTTAGCAGAGACGAGGCTAAGGCACATGTGCCAACGCATGCCTTATTATAATGCCCCGGCCGGTGCCACCCCGATTCGAGTGAATGCTTGTGCGGCATCCCATCTTCGGTCTTCACATTTTTCTCCACCCATGGGTCCACTGCCTTTGCGCGATTCCAGTTCACCGAGGAGGTGATACAGCCAGTCAACATGGCCAGGGGAGCAAGGAACGTCCTGCAGACCTGGTGGTCGAACGTCTCCAAGCCGAACTTTCGGGAGACGTCCGAGGACGCGCCCGGTCTGCCGCTGAGCAATTATACCACGAGCGAACGCCAGACTCCGCCGACGAACGTCCGTCTTTCGGACAAGAGGGTGCCGAGCACACATCTGACGCTGCACCAGTTCTTGTACATCGCTGGCTCTCATGGCATCGGTGCCCTGATCATATCGGGTGGCATAAACTTTGCCCTCGCCTATGGTTAGTCGGTGTACCCAGCCACTGGCACACGTTTGTTGAGGCTGACGCTCACCAATACCAATAGCCATGTACACCACGACCGATGACCCGATCAGGCTGTGGCAGTTCCCCAACACGCTGGCCGGCGACACGGCCGTGACCATCATCGTGCAGTGCCTCATGACGTGGATGATCGAGATGTTCATCGTGAACCGGGACCTGCGCAAGGGCAACATCCAGCCCATCGGCTTCATCACGGAGCCCAGCTCGACGGAGCGCCTGAGCCGCTGGATCCGCTGGTTCATGCTGCTGGACCAGTCGAAGCAGCTGCGCAAGCGCCGCGGTAGCATCAAGCGCAAGGCGCTGTACGTGCTCGCCCAGGTCGTCCGGGCCCTGCTGGTGGCGTTCGTCAGCTTCTGCATCCTGTTCGGGCCGTCCGTCGGGATCCTCACCGCCGTGGGGTCCAAGGTCGGTGCCGGCGGAGACTGGGTTTATGCGTCGCGGTGGGCGCCCGAGATCTTCAAGCTAGTCCTCGGCGGTGTCCTTGCGGTAATGACGACCCCCTTCTTCGCCATGTTTTGGATGGTAAAGTGCGGCTGGAACGGCGGCATTCATGAGGCGGTTATGATTAACGGGAATGAGTACAAATGACCAAAGCCACGGGATATGACGGGGCATGACGGAACACGATACGCGAACACGACCTCACAACACGACAGTACGACATGATAGAATCGATGGCCCTCTCACGAAACTATGACCCATGAGGAAACTTCCAAGCGCAGGAGTCCGAGTGGAAACGACGGCGTAGTAGCGGCACCCTGGCGGATGAAACCACAACACGACCCGGACGACACGGCCCGGCGCGCTTACGGCGCCCACGTTTTGATGTTTTTTTTTTGAAGCTTTCAAAGGACCCGGGGAATCCGCCCGGCCACCTTGGACATCTGCCGGCGTTGGTCCCGCAGGCACGAGTCGGACCAGGCCATTCACGGTCACCTTGGCGCGTCGTGAACCTGAACTCTGACACCTCAGGGCAAAGCTTGTTATTATAGTCAGCGGATGCATCTGAGTCTGGATGAGGAGGGGGGCATGACTATTACTACCGTTGGTTGACCACAGATACACACATAAAGCGCGAGTGAATCGGGGATATCGACGACAAATCTTGTCACGGGTCATGCTCACAGAGCGGGGGGATATACTAGACTTTAGCTTATTATCGAAGAGAATGAGGGCATCCAAAATGCCGATCACAGAAGTGCCATCCCCGCCTCCAGCGCGTCAACCCCTGACGAAGATGGGTCCTGTGACGCTTGGCTGGCGCGGAAAGAAGCCCAGCAAGGAAGGAGAGGTTCGAGCATCGATCGCACCAGCCTCTCTCTGCAGGGCCTGCAGAGGGTTGGTGACTTGCACTATTGTCGAGCCGAGGGGCGGTTCCTGCAGTCTGTGGAGCTCGGACGCCGTTCATGTTAGGGCCTGCAGCGACGACGTTGCATTAGCCAACAACGGGCTCCGACTCGATGCGGGCAGCATGGCCGCGGGATTGTGCCTTGGACCGTTGTCCCGCGGGCCCGCAATTGGCTGCGGGGCCCGCACTTGGGAGGGCTGCCCAAATCCGTAGCGCGTTTTCCCCTGCTTCTCGTTTGTTTCGTTTCATGTCTGAGTCTGACTTTCTCCTCTCTCACTTGCTGGATATAGCATAAGCTTTAGAACCGAGACAAGACTGACGACTGCATGCCCTCCCTATTGTACCACCTCCAAAAACTGGGAAGCTCTGCAGGAAGACACGCAGAATCTTCATCGGGCTGGGACGACATTGGACGAAGATGGGCAAGATCCTTTGGGCGCACAGATGAACAGGTGATAAGATGCGGGATGTAGCATTGTGACAGGAGTCGAGGGGGTCGCCTCTGGGGCCTGCAGATGGGTCAGTGCCCTGCATATTATTGGCGCAGGGTGCGGCAGAAGCTCTGCAGAATTGTCCGAACAGGGCTCGAGCAGGGCGTATCTTGTTTGTCGACCAAACCTCGCTCGGATGTCTCCACATGTTGCTCAAGTGACGCCACATGAACGGGCTCTAGAATGATTCGATCGATAGTTTGCTGTGATATAAGTCGGATGGAGGACGACCTGCTTGGGCTTGATCTACCCTTGCCTGGACTACTGTACAATGTTCCCAATCGTGTCACTGTCTTCACCCTCCCTCATCCAACCAACCCTTGCTGTCCGTCTCATACCGCTGCTTTTCTCAGACGCCACCTTTCTTCACTGTTGTCGGTATCGCCTGTAGTCAAGCCTCTAGGCCCAATCCATATCATTCAGCGCCGCGCTCTGGTCCAGCATGGTTCGCCTGTGGCTGCGACATCTCTTCGGAGAGACTAGGAAGAAGTCATCACAAAAGTAATAATACTGCCACCCATGTCCCTATTGATCGTGAGCAGCTTTGCCGTTGAAACACCAATGGCAGAGGTCCTTCTGAATTGCACCAGCTGACGCCACCTAGATCGCGCGATCCAACATTCTTGCCCATATTCGACGAGCCTGTCGTTAATTCAACACCGATGGTACGGGTCCTGAAATTAAGGCAGGCGTTCGGACCTATAAGGCTGACCTTGAAACACAGTGGCGCTCAAGTCTTCGCCTAGCAAATGTGTCAGCCTGCGTAGACTATGATGACGAAGAGGAGGAGGAAGAAGACGAGCAGCAACCGATATGGTACAGAGACTGGGACCATCCAGACGGGTGTCCGTGCTGCATCGAGGGCACAGGCTTCCCGCGGCCTCCATCCTCGGCGCTCAGCAGCTTAGACTACGGCGGCGCCCTCCGCAAGGCGTCAAGGGCATCGACACACATATCGACGACCTCGACCGACAGTGACGCCAACCACAGAACGGATGAGAAAGACCCCAGCCCTCACCCCGCCTGTGACACCAATGTGCGGGTCCGTCGCTCCGTGAGCACTTTTGGCCTGCGGATGAAGAAAAGTATGAACAAGTTGAACAGGAGGCCGAGTGGGAGCCTGCGATGAGCTTAACGTGTACTGCTATGTGAAAATGAGATGATGTAAGGCCATACTACGTGTACGACACAGCATTAGAGGGCAAGATGATACAAAGTGGGAAAATTGGGACGGCGGTTCACGATAACGAAATGTACGAGACATGAAAAAGTTCTTTGGGAATGGGCTTGTAGATAGTCGAACCTGAGCGCAGGGTATGCAAAATGCTATTAGGAGTCGAAAGGGTCAGCTGTGGAATGCACGCTTACATCATTTTTAATCCTCTCAGACTCGTTGTATTCTCGATATCTGAAACGAGCCACACGTGTCTCGGGTACTCGGAGGCTTAGAACATGAATTTGTTGAATATAGTGCACGAAAGTTGTGTCATTGACTGAGGAAGTCTGTGAGTGAAAATAGTCCCAAGCGGACCACTATGTGTATACACAACGCGGTATTATGTGTGCCGGTGCAGGCTTCCGAAACCATGACATTCAACAGAGTTGTAATCGTTGAGAATCTGGACAGTGACGTGAGCCAGCTGGTGAAAATGGTTTCTCCGAGTTGATGCAACTCTTTGAGTACTGTAAACTTCCCAGGCAACTTTGAGCCGCAGGGACTTCCGTGGGATTTCGTGGACTCCCTCTCCGTAATACAACTTCTGCCTTAAGAAGATTAAATGTGATCTTGATAGACAGTGTAGGACTCGAGCGCAATGCCAGGACAATTCAACAAGTTGTGACATCTTTTCGAGGGAGTAAAGGTACGCTGGCTCGTGGGGAAGGGCAATGCATACATGGGAATTAACTAGGCATATTTGGATAACATGCTCCGGGCTGAACTGCTTGCAAATATCGAGATGGGAAAGGAGATCACAGGGCTGCTGCTGCGGGCCATCGTCAATCCTCGTTGACCAAATACTGCTGTGGGATTACTTTAATGCTGCAACAACTTCGTGAAGGATGGGTCTACAACGGGCCTGACTATGAGCCCCACTGGCGTCTCACGTAAATTAGAGGCCACGAGTTCTGCAGCTAGGGCTGACGCGACGAAACTTTTTCCTGCCCTACGGCCAAAAGTATTTACTCCTATCGCAATGGCCATTGCCATTCTCGAAGCTGCTGGAATCATTGACGTTTGTGGGTCAGGATCTTGTTTGCGTCCATGAGGGATGACGCTTTTAAGCAAGCCGCCAGTCCTGTAATCTTGTTTCGGCCCTGCACCCTTGTGGCTTCAAACAAAACGCCCCTCCTAATCCTCGGTGCCCATCCCGGAATCCATCAACAGCCGCAAAATCCCTGGGCACGCCGCCTCTTGACAGCGGCCCGGTGTAGAAGGTCACAACATTCCCGGATAAGGCCCGAGGGGGCCACCAGAGCACTGCCAGCGCGAGGTGGACTCTTTGCACCGGACTGGCTAGCGTGCAGCTCAGGAAGCTGTTCTTTCGCGCGCGCAAATGCAAAACGACAGGCCCACCGCATTAATTAAATGTTCACTCACCGTTCGAACCCCGGCTACCAGCCCCTGATCGAATCCGCCAGGATCGTCATCTTCATCAATGTTCCGTTGCCAAGCTTCCCCCAAGGCCCGTCGCCAAGAGATATCCCCAGATTTGGCAGATCTTGATGTCTTGGCGATGCACGATGCCGTCTAGATGATCTTTTCGTTCCATTCAAGAGATATCACGGTTGGACATTTCTGTAAACAATGACATTGGTTTTGTTAAAGATGTCTGGACAGAGCCTCCACACGGTCCTGGCCCCGGGGCCCCCTATTCGAGCTTTCCACGCCCGGATTGGACTCGTAAACATTCATTTCACTGAAACAGGCACGCAGGAAACAATTGCCCGAGTGGGTGCCCGACCACACTCGGTCGAGAGGATTGCCTATTCCGTACATAGGATGAGTCGGACAGGATCCATTACACCTGCACGTCGACCCATCTACCAGCTTCAGTGCCGAACTCCCGCCCCTGACCATAGCTCACACGACGTGAATACGACTGCTCACTTGAGCATCACACATATAAATCAGTTTCTCTCCTCCGTGATTCTTGTCTCTTTTGCCAAGCTTTCTCAACACAATCAATACCTTCTTTCATTCTTTTCTCGAGGAATTCTTCGTCGACATTCGTTCACTTCATTGATTGGAGCCATCTCTTGCCCATTCCACCATTCTTTTGCAAAGCTGGTCTGTACCCGCCTCGTCAAACTTTCCTCCAAATACCAGAAGATCTTGCATCAAAATGTCTTCCGTTGCTTTCAAGGCCTTTGTAGCCATCGTGGCGGGCGCCACCTCTGTTGCTGCTCACGGGCACGTCACCGGTATCAACGTGGCTGGCACCTGGTACGAAGGTTATGACCCAACGTCGTTCCCTTACATGTCAGACCCCCCAACTGTCGTGGGCTGGACCGCATCCGACACGGACAACGGCTTCGTAGCCCCAAGCGCCTATGCATCAGGCGACATCATCTGCCACAAGTCTGCCACCAACGCCAAGGGGTACGCAACGGCCAAGGCGGGCGACACCATCGAGGTCTACTGGAACACCTGGCCGACCTCCCACAAGGGCCCGGTCATCGACTACCTCGCCAAGTGCGCGGGAGACGACTGCGTGACGGCGGACAAGACGGCCCTCGAGTTCTTCAAGATCGACGCGGTCGGTCTGGCCGACGCCTCGGCCTCCACCTGGGGCACCGACGAGCTGATCAGCAACAACAACTCCTGGGTCCTCCAGATCCCCTCGACCCTCGCGACCGGCAACTACGTGCTGCGCCACGAGATCATCGCGCTGCACTCGGCCGAGTCGGCTGGAGGGGCCCAGAACTACCCCCAGTGCTTCAACCTCGCCGTCACCGGCACGGGCTCCCTCCAGCCCTCGGGGACCCTGGGCGAGGCGCTTTACAAGGAGAGCGACGCCGGCATCTTGGTCAACATCTACAACTCCCTCACTTCTTATGATATCCCGGGCCCCACGCAGATTGCTGCTGGTACCAACTTGGCTCAGTCTGCTGTCCCTATCACTGCCAGCGCGAGTGCCGTTGCTAGTAAGTTTGGACTCTGCCGCCTCCTCTCTTGGCTTTTCACACGTATGCTAATTTCCAAAGGTCCCTCTGGAGCTACTGGTGCAGCTGCGGCCACCTCGTCAGCTGCTCAGACTACCCCGACCGGTCAGGCTGCTGCTTCTGGTGGTGCAAGCCAGGCACCTTCCGCTGCGGCTGCAACTGGGTCAGCCGCCGCGGTCCAGACGAGCTCAGCTTCTGCGTGAGTAATGTGAAAGCCACCGGTGTTGTCAGTACGAGGATGCTAATATTTGTTTTCAAGTACCGCCACGTCTGCTGCCAAGTCCTGCAACAAGCGCCGCCACGCCCGTGACGTCGCCAGGCTTTAAATGGACATTTTCTGCTGTGGATTCGTGAAACAGGATGTACACAGCAGGGTATGGGCTAGTCTTAGGGGCTGTGATTTCATGGAATATTCCCTTCGGTGATTGAAGAGCTGCCTTGATGGTTCTCAAGTCACAATTGTATAAATAGAAGAATTGAAATGTAGATTGAGAGAAACATCTTTTCAAAATGGTGGTCAGTCTCACACTCTGGGTTTTAGCTCTCGCATCTGATGTTGTCACATTCTCATGCGAATACGTGAGATGAGAGCGCGGGTAAAGGAAACACATGTACATGGCTGTGTTTCCATGGGGCTGGTAAAGGGCGGTGATAACTTTAGAATCAGCATTAATATATTTCCCGTCCTTGATACAAGAGTCAAACGTCAAACGGAGTTGAGCACCTGTAATTATCACGCACCTTACCCAGCCGACCACATTCCAGAAGCAGCTACACTCCTCCTTTTGATCGACTGACGGCTTGTCCTGCCTTTGCACCTCACCCATGCAGCTCAGCAATGGGCGCCATATTCCCCGTAGCAGGGCCCCTCAAGTACTCCCCTTGGTTGGAGTGCATCGAAGGCGCCACCGACGGCGCCCTCGAGATATCCGACACCATGCTGTGACGGCCCACCGACCCAGGCATGGACAGCATAGACGGCGTAGCATTCCTGTCGAAGCCATGCCTGCTATAATAGACACCATTGTCCGCCGGAAGCTCAGATGTGAACCCAGACACGGCCTTGGACTCGACCGGCACCGCGGGCAGCTCGGACTTGAAGCCCGTGTAGCCTGGATATCCCATGGCCGAGACGTCACCCTGCGGCGACGAGGGCGGGTAGTACGGGCTGCCTGGGCTCCCGTACTGTGGCGGCGGCGACTGGGCCATGTCCGGGCCGGGCGCTGCGGGCTGATACGCCGTCTTTTCTCCGGACGGCTTCTTGGAGTGCCTCCGTCGGTATCGCACGAACATGAACGCTAGGAACGCGAGGATCCCCGCGGCGAGCGCTGCCACGCCCACGCCAATGCCCGCCTTTGCGCCCTTGGACAGGCCCGAGTCTCCGGCGGCTGTGCTGAGGGCGGTTGGCGCCGAGGTGCCAGTGGCGAACGGCCTCGTCATCGTCGTCGGCTGCCCGTCGCTTGCGGTCGACGTGACCGTCGCGCTCCCCTTGGTCTTTGGTGTGTGGCCGGGCTGGAAGGCGATGGTCTCCCCTTTCGCCGTCGGTAAGGATGCGACCTGGGCGAAGCTCTTGGGCCCGGTCAGGATCCCATTGTTTGAGTCCGTGCAGGTGCAAGCCGCTGGTGGTCCTATTTCCGTTCTTGTGGCGGGCATTGAGCAGGTACTCCAGACGACGGAACTCTCAGTCTCAGAGTCGGCGCATTGTACGAGGTTGAGGAGCTGCTGTTCCGATGTGCCTTTGCCTGGGCACTTGGGTGAGGTGAAGTCCTCGTCAGTGCAACCGGCCAGACTGTGAAAACTCGAGTTAGATATACGAGCGTTGTGGATGAACTTCTGCGTGAACTTGGATTTGATGCATGTTGCTCGCTCTGGAGATAATATCCTAAAGAAACCAATGTGCGTGGGACATAGAAACCAATGTGTGTGGAATGGGTTTATCGGCCATGGAGATCCTTACTATGTCGTCGTGTCTACAGACTCGCATATCAGTATTATGATGCCTGTTCAGGTGACCCATCAACACGAAACATCTACTAGTACTTACAATTTGCATTGAAGCAGACATTGTACTCTAAGCAGAAGTCGCCTTCCTGACAACATTGCTGGGTGCCACTTGCAGCATTTCCGCATGGTATAATGTTTGAAGCAGCCTTCCTCCCTACGCCGTAGTAACAGGTTCCGTTCGAGATCAGTGGATTGATTGCGCTCATGCTGTCGATTGTGAGGGAATGATTGGCGCCGTCACCGCAAATCAACTATCAGAACAAGCAAGGAGGAGAATTGCAATGAGGTCGGGGGAAGGAAAATCGGAGCTGGAACACGGTGAAGAGCAAAAAAAGCTCCATTGTTGCATTGTTGATGGCTGGCCTGTCTCACGTTGTATGCGGTGTAGTGGCACAGTCGCCAACGGACATGATGAACATCCATTCGAGGCCGTTACATGCAACCGGAGGCCCCTGTATGTGGAGCATGCTGGCATGTTCAGCTCCATCAAAACCCGCTTTGATGCAGTTGGTGAGTATTTTGGGCAGAGTATGAACCCGGTTGAGGAACGATTGGCAGCCACATGTCAATTTGGTTAGGCAACCTGTATCTGGTCCACTACTTCCCCAAATACGCGTGAAATGTCCGTGCTCTGAGTTCGGAGGAATGACCACCCCCTCTCCTTGCTAGAAAAAGTCGTACGACGTGTACAATATTTCCATATCCGACGAAAGACAAGCAGGCTGGCAGGGCTGTAAGAAGAACGCAGATTGTCTAAGCATAGCTAGCCTTCCAAGACAGAGACGGATGCTGAGGAATTAGGAGGATATTGATCGGCTGTGGCTTGAGGGGGCGAGGTTTTATAACTGTAGGAGTAAGAGCGTAGTTGAGGGGATTAGGGCTATATGAATAAAGCTATTCAAGACTAATATAGATATCACCGACCGCTCGATAGCGCTGGCCGTAGGTCTGCTCTGGCCGCGAGGGTAGGCGCTGAGCCGGCTGTGGCCGTGTGGCGTGTGATGTCGTGGTGCGGCACTCTTGTTGGTCGGACAGGGCTTCCTGTCTGCTGACTGTAACTTTCTCCTCCTGCCCTTTGACTTAGTCATCCCCTTCAGCTTCGTTGTTACCATCCTCCCCCTGCTCCCCCATCTCCTTTTCCTCCTCCGCAACCTCTTGCTCCATATCGCTTACAAGACACGTGGAACTTGCAACAAGTTCGCGGTCCTCTGATCGCGTGGCAGAGTCCAAGGCAAGGCGGGCAGCTTTAAGTGCGTCCAGATTCCGCCCACACAAACTTAATATCGCGCTTCGCGTCCGCCAGCAATAGGAAAGGAGTAGATGGGCACTCTGCGCGGGTCCTTCAGGCCTCCGAAAGAGGAACATTTCCTCCTGTTTCTGCTCTTCCAGTGAAGGTCGGTCCGGTAATGCCTTTTGATTAGCCTTTGCCGAGCCACCGCATTCGCGCGCGTCTTCTTCGGCGTTGAGGACCGCGAGGCGGCTCCAGTGCAATGCATGCCAAAGGAGCTCCTGTGGTCGAGAAGAATGCAGCTGCTCCAAGTTCATGTGGAACGCATCCCTCAAACTCACATACTCCTCACGTGCCCCTTGCTCCATCAAGTCCCGGCGCTCTTGATCAGTTTTAGATGACATTTCTTGCAGGAATGCAAATGCGAAGCGATCTCCAAGCGCTTGGTCTTCATATTCACAGTCAGTTAGCCAATCATCCAGGATTTTGCGGCTCCGATGGTGAAACGTTAAAGATCCAGTCCTTACAGATTCGAGCTGCATTAAACGCAGAAGCTATGGTGTTATCGGGGAGTTGGTACACGCATTGCATGAAGTAATACGCGGCCGTGACGTGATGTTTCTCATCATCCTTGACAGATGCCGCGTCTATCCCACACGGGAGGTCAGCTCATCTAGAGAGAGAACCAGAGACACAAGCCGCGCGTGGAGCTGCCCTCTCGTGTCAGCGATACTGAAGAAAACATACCCAAGAAGACATATGCTCGTTTTTGCCAATCCAAGAAATCTATCTTTTCTGGATTGGCGGCATATTCCCGCGAGGGCGGCAGTTGTTTGATGATGAAATCCGCGGCCTGTACGACTAACTCGGTGATGGCTGCATGAGCCACCTTGTCGTCCCCATGACTAGCCATGGCCTGACCTTGCTCTGCATGTGCGGCGTCATCCGATGGCTCCTCCTCACCCTCTTGCTGTATCGCCCTACCTGGCGACCGACGCTCACGTTGATAGAGGTGATATAGACCATGCTTGGAAATAATAACCGTCTCAAGGAACTTTTTCCGGCTCTCACGCAGGACAGCATCATGGGCAGGAGCTACAGTGGCGCTGCCGCGCTCGGCCAGCTCGCTGAGATTCGCCTCTGCTCGCCTTTCAAGGTGGGAGCAGACCCGCTCTAATATTGCGCAAGCCGCAGGCCACTCGCCATGATGGACGCCGAACTGGCCCACTATGAGCGTCACAACCTCGTACAGGACCCTTTCCCAGGACTCATCGTAGACATCGCCCAGATGGCTCAACCCTCGGACGAGGTGATACGCGGCGTTCGTTGGGTATGTGTCATGACCAGACGAGGCAAGTACGGCCTCCCACAAGGCCTTGCGGCACTCGTCCGGGAGTCCCCGAGTGATGTCGGCCCAATACTCTTCGAAGTCGTCGGCGTCCGGGTCTTGCCGCCATGGTCTGAGTCCAAGGGCTGGAAGTCCGCTCTGGATTAAATAACAAGAAAAGATGACGCCTGCAGATATGGCGACACTGGTGAGTTCGCCCGACACACACTAGTCAGTCTAAAGATCATGTCTGTGGTATAGGCAGCTTGATGAATGACTGAGGCGAAAAAAGAGGGCTGATTTACAGCAGAACGCGTCTCAATGGCGAACTGGACGGCGCAGGCTCCCCATCACGCCAATTCGAACCATGATAATGACGACAAGAAGATCCAGCGGCGGGCAGGTGGCGTTGTTGCCTGAGTGACGACCGCGACGCGAATGCTGCTTGACGAGCACTCCCTGCGACGGCGGGCTTCCTGCGCAGCCGCAACGCTGCTCGTAGTTGCAGAGACATGGAAAGAACTGCAGGAATGAATGCCCATGGAGCGGTATTTTCCACTGCGCAGAAGCGTCCCTAACATGTGGCGGGGGAAGAAACAATCCAGGTGGGACACGTTGGGAGAAGGGTGCAGCGTTTGGATTGGGCCTCACAAGTGACTAAGCAAGCCACTTCGCAATGAAAAAGGAAGCTGCAGCGAGGATGCGTACCAAAATCTCTTCGCAAGTAGTCATACTGAAATTTCCGGGAATATGAGGCTAAGCCAGTCGTAAAACAAATGGCAAACAATTGGGCAAATTTGACATAATGCGATGCCGCTTGATTCTATCCTACAGAAGTACGATTTTCGCAGAGGCACAGAAAGCTAATGCCAGTAGCGCAACTAGAACCATAGGAGTATGTCCCATATTTTTATTACAATGTTCCGCATTCAAATTCTCGTTCTAGTTAATGTTCGTGAACAGAAATCCGCGTAAGTCCCTCTCCACCGGAACTTGGGCTTAGAAGGCCACCAAAGGCGGCAGCAACAGTAGCAGTACCGAAACTAACGCGAGTAGTACCGGTAGGGACAGCGATAGCTAGAGATATGCTATGGTTCGCACTGGAAGTGCAGTGGTAGGTATGATAATTATAATAATAATTAAGCCTTCATTAGTATACTCGTGCCGCTTCGCCTTTTCCTGTCTTATATGTTCTCATCTTGTGATATTCTGTGAATCTGCGCTCACCTATCCCAAAAGCCCGCCATACTCTAGACTCGCATAGAGCCGCAGATAGTTGCTGCAGGTTACATTATGGATTCAAGCAGCTGTCCCAGGTTCTCAACAGGTTTTAAATCCGTACTTTGTTTCGCTGACAAGGACCCTTGGCAACCAGGCCAGGAAATCGTCTTTGTGGCCTCCGCGTAGTTGCCACCCATGCGCAGCACTTGGTGGTTTCGCTCTTTCTCGTCACCTTGGTCAAGACACAGGAAGTCTGTCCGGAACCATACTTCGGCTTTTGCAGGTGTCCGCATTTGATCGAGAAATCCCCAGAGCGTCTCATGGACTTTGATAAGGGCACGATCTTTGGGATTCGCGACACTCTCGAGGTATGTCTGCCGTGTGTGCTCAGGGCCAGTGGGACCCCAATAGTGGGACAGCGCGCTGTACTCTGAGATATTGTCGTCGAATGTGACAAAATACAAGGAATATGACCGTCAATGGGGCCAGACCTGATCTTCCCTGTCACACGAGCGTCTTCTCTAAGTCTGGTCCTGCACATTTAACCCACCCCCTGATTTGGACCAGATTTCTTACCAAAATACCCACTTTTTAAGGACTTATATCTCCACTAACATACTTATATAAGTACTTAAATTAAGGTTATATATAGTAAATATAATAAATATAAGAAAAGAAAATCTATAATACTATATATTATAGAGTAATATTATAAAAAGATTTCTTAAAATTAAGTGGTAGTAGTTTCGTTCTTAATCCATATACATGCTCTTTTAAAGCTATAGGTAGTCCCTTTATATAATAATAAATACTTAAAAACCTAGCATTAGATAGGTATATTATATTAATAATATTAAATCTTAAAAAATATAGATAACCTTATAAGGTTATATAGATAAGGTTAGTTAAGATTAGCAGTAAATTAAATAGTAAACTTGCTTATTAATATAAGTAGCCTATTGCTAGCTTGCATTAGTTCTTTAAAATTAGTTAAGTAATTAGTTATATAGTAAGTAATTTAGTTATATATAAAAGCCTTATATAAAAAGTAATACTTTATAACTTAAAATAAAGTAACTTCTTTATCCTATATCCTTATATATATAAAAGCTTTTAAGGAAGCCCTTATTATAGTAAGCTTATAAATACTATAATTTAAATTTAATTATATATCCTTTAATATTAATAAATAATTTAAATTACTTTAAGGATTTTATCTTAAAGATTTTTAAAAAATAAAAAATTACCTTTTAAAAAAGAAGAAAGGCTATATTTACTACTTTCTTAATAATAATAATATATTTAAGAAGGAAATTAAAGAAGAAAAAAATTATATTATCCTTTTTTAGGTATTTCTTTTTATTATAGGATAAGAATCCTAAGTTAAAAATATTAAAAAGGTATTAAAATTAAAGAGAAAAAGGAAGTTATAGGAGGTTTTAAAGTTACTATAGAAGGGTAATAATAGTAATATATATTATACTATTATTAACCTTTTATATAAGCTTTAGGAAAAGTAGTTTAAAGGCTAAGTAGATAGTAAGTAGTTAAAATAATAAAAAAAAAGATTAAAAGTTAGTTAAATAATTAAATAAATATAGTATAGCTAAAGCCTTTTTAAAATTAAAAGAGAGAATTTATTAAGGATTATACCTATATATATAGTATTCCTTAATAGTATATAAACTCTTATTTCTCTTTTATAAAAGCTATAATATTTAAGTAAATATTATTTTTAATTACTATTACGTATACTATTATATATATAGTATTAGATAAAATT